>CM064506.1:2908056-3080118 GCA_032716605.1 Paralithodes platypus
CTTCTGTGCCATATAGCGATCTATTTTTTTTTCCTGGCGAGCGCTAGAGAGCCTGAAATTAATGAGAAACTTGCCTTATTATTATTATTATTTCGGCTGGTACATTTTTCTATCGAAAAATTTACAAAATTATCTCGAAGGGGGGTCTTCAAGGCATATTATTTAAGCTTGACTGAAGGTCTTGGGACGAAAAAAAATATATATATACAAAATCAAAATAAAACTTCCCTTTACAGAGAACACAGTGGGAAAGGATGGTTAGGATTAAAGGATATTGTTGCCGTGGTGGTGGTGGTGGTGGTGGTAGTGGTAGACTGGTTGAGTGGTCTGGTTGGCGTTTCCATCATCGTTCGACATCTGTAAAAGACAAAAATACATTGTTAACATTTATCTCAATCAGCCAAGTATAACTATATAATTTGGGTAAAAATTGAAGAGACTCCGGACAGCCTTTTTACCTAACCTAACAAAACGACAATAATAACTTACTCTCTTAAATTTTTACCATAATTTGTTGGTGTTGGCATTATTATTATATTTGTGTATATTTAGAAGATGTATTTTGACCAGTGCAGAATTTCGATGCGAGTATCCTAGGTTCGAGTCCTCTGAGTGCCACATGTATTTGTTGATTTCATTGAGTTTAAATGTTTAGTTGGTTGGTGTTAACATAATAATTCTGGCTATCATTGGACGAATTTATGTAGATTAAAAAAAGACCTCTAGGAATCAAAGGGATAAAAGTATCTTTAAAAATCCTTAAGGGGAGATTAGTAGTTTTTCTAGACCCCCTTCTCCCTCATGTTTAGCCCTATTAGTTCTCAGATCTTAGAAGTTTGTTGGATTTTGATTTTTTTACCTTTCGCCCCATGTATTTGTCAATATTTAAACCTTTCGTGCCATTTAGGTGTCAATTTTATTTCCTGGCGAGCGATAGCGAGCCTGTAATTGTGCAGGAACCGGCCTTCAGCCGTGACATTTTTCTATCGAAAAATTTAAAAAAATATTTCAAGGGGGGATCTAATGGAAGTTTTTTAAAGTTTGGAGGTCTAGTGAGGAAACTAAAAAGAAATTACAAAATCAACCAAGAAATTAGACCTTCCCCTTTCATTATATTGGTGTTATCGATGTTATTCTTAGGTGACCGTAAATTGACATGTACAATCAGCCTAATAAGTCATGTCTCGGCACCAAGTATATTTTGATTAATAATTGGTATCGGCATTATCTAAACTTTATTTATTAATTTCGAGTGAGATATACAAACATGTTCCTACACTTACCCACCCAATTCAACATCTGGCAGACATGAATACAGCACAGAGCGAGCCAAACTAAATGACAGCCGAGACATTACTTATTAGCGCGACCGTACCTATCTTGATAATGCAGCGAAGATTTGGTAACTAAGCATGTTAATGATAAAAACCTTAGCATTATTATGATCCAGAAGCATTGAGTACTTTCAAAATGGCATTAATTATCGATAACAAACTTTAAAGTCAGAATTTTTTTAACATTAGCAACATTCAACTAAGTGGATAGATTGGAAGAGCTAAATGCACTATGAAGAAGTAATCCAAACTAAATAAATTGATTGGAAGAGCTAAATGCACTATGAAGAAGTAATCCATAGTCAGTTATATTTCGGCCAGCGGTAAATTGTCATGCTCCCATGTTCACTACTCCGCTAATAACATGCTATAGCGAAATATGTTTTTGTTTATGAGAACTTTGTATTAATAGTATGCAGATCCACAACTGTTCATTGTTTGGCGCTAAGCATTGGTAAGTTAGCGGCACAGGAATTGAGTTTTCCGCCAGGTGCAAAATTAAACTGGCCTTATCCTTGTAATATAACCGGCCATGTGGTTAATGGAGGCGCTGTGAGAGAACGGCCATCATTTTCCTTGGCCGCCATTTTGTTGTCAATTATCACACAACGGGGCGATATTTAATTTGTGTAAATTATACCCATGGAGTAAACTATATATCCTGTACCAGTATTACCGAATGTGTGTTATGGGTGTGGAATCTATGGATATATTGGAGTGTAAAGAGAGGATCGCCACCCTACTGGTTACCAAAATGGCGGAGGTTGGCTGACCGTTTCCTGCCCCCAATTACTGCCTTGTTTGTTGATTATCTAGCATTTCACTGAACTATATTAACACTATATCTATAATTTTAACTTTTAACCTATTAAGTGATTCGATAAAGCACGTGTGGACTGATTAATGCAATGTTATTAATAATCGCATATGGGTAAGTGAATCAAGCAGAGTCCTAACACTTTCATGTTTCTATATAATGTAGATTTTGTGCAGTTTAAGGACATGTGGTAGTAAAAAGGGTTAAGAGATAATTAGAAGCCTGTTAATTGCTGGAGGCCCTTTTGAAACCATATAAAATCTTGTAACGATTGCCAGAAGAAACTCAATAGGTCAATGTTCAAAGGGTTAAGGGGACAGTGGCTATTTTGTTAATCTATTAATTTATTATATTCATTCAGGTTTTATTTTCCTCGCTAGACCTCCAAGCTTAAAAGTACACCCCCTATACCCCCTTTCAAGATTTATTTGTAAATTTTTCGATATGAAAATGTCACGGCCGAAGGTAAATTCCTCTTAAATTACAGGCTTGCTCTCGCTCGCCAGGAAAGAAATTGACACCTAAATAGCACGAAAGGTCTTAATATTAAAGAAAAAAAACGAAAGTTCTTCAAATTTCCAAACTAATGGGGCGAACGTATCTCAAATGCAATGGGGCTAAACAAGAGGGAGAAGGGGTTCCATAAAAACTACCCTCTTCCCTTAATGATAAATAACCACGAGGCGTCCAGTCAGCCGGCTTCGATTCGCTAGTTTGCCTAGGTTTTCAAAATCCAATTCAAATATTCTAACTAAATCCTCCAAGTTATCATTAGGCATCTATTACTCGTGGGTTAATAGGTAATTAATCAATTATAAATTATATTCAGGTTAAAAAATAGTTAGCCCAATTCCGTTTAGAAAAGTCACATGGGAATATAGCCTAAGTTTATGCCATCAATTTATAATCTGGATCTCAATTTCTTCCTAAATTAATCAAATCTACTAGTGATCGCCATACTATTGAGACATATGGTTTTATTGAAAGGGTTAAGGAGGTAGAACTGAGCGAACAATCAAGTGCCGGCTTCCAGAATGTTCGTCAAACCTGCCGGCTTTTTCCATCACATTTCTGGCCTTATTTAATGCAAACGTATGAAGTATTATGGGAAAACGACAAGCTCTTGTCCACAAATTCGGGTCAGGTGGTAAATAAGTCACGTTATTTAGCTATTACACCTTAATTTATTCTATTTTCAGGAGAAACAATGGGGGAAAATGGGAGCACACGAGACTTACCTCCTTAAAGCTGGACGACCGGGAACAAAATGATCGATTCAGGCGAAAATTGCGAGTTTATATAACCTCGGTTGTATTGCTGGTGGTTGATGGCAACTATTGGGTGACAGATGATCGAGAATTTCACTCACAAAATCGTCAATATCTCCCTAACTATACATTTCTGAATAAAATTTACTTAATATAAATTATGCGTATTTGTATCCTCTATCTTTTGGTATAAGTTTGACAATTCTAACATACATATTTTGTGAATATTTAATGGTTGTCGTCGTATTTACTTCACAGAGAAAGAGAGAGAGTTCCTATGCCAAGTGGACTTAATTAAGCTTTATCAATGCTCTCGTGTCCTAAAAAAAAAAAAAAATATTTGTTTTTGCCACGCATTAGAGCCCTCGATCCCCCCATGAACGCCTAGATCCCCGAGGGGATGGCCACGAAGGAATCGCCCTATAATGTAGAGACGTTATAATTCAATAGAGGTGTGAATAGGAGTTTCTTATGGGCTATCTGTATATTACTATAGCTCAATGTGATGTATGCGATTATAGAGGGCCTTTTCATAATATTCTGGAAACTATTAGACGATTCTATTCAGCTGAGGAAGGACGTCTATCTATTCAAAGGCTACGAAATATGTCACTTAATCCTTTTAGCTGCCACATAGCCTTCCTAAGCCTCATAAAATCGTCTAAATGAAGCTGATATCAAGTAAAAAAAAAAAAAAAATAGCGTAGAGAGTGGGAGAGCAGCGATCTAACCTGCCTCCCTTGGGCTCTAGAACCTGCCTCCACTCAGCCCTTGTCTCGAGTTACAAGGAGAGACATCCATCCCCCCCCCCCCTCAACCCCCCTTCTCATCCCCTCCCCCCTTTCGATGACGGGAGAAATCGGACAACTTCTCATCCGGTCGCCATTTTGGGGACACTAACTTATTCATTTCTATGTATAGGTATACCATATTAAACAAACTGTTCTCAGTTTGAATGTACACTCACCATAAATTAAATATATTGACAAAATTATACTTTTATTGTTTACATATCATTGTATTTTTTTTCTATGTGATTGAGGGAGACAAAAGGAAAAACTACCTATAGCGAGTGCCTCCCCCATAGTTGAAAGAGTATGCTATTCTTTACGTTTTTCGGTAGAGAAATGTAAGCTACCATCCGAAACCCTCATAAATTATAGACTAGCTATCGCTCGCCAAGAAAAATAGACACCTAAATGGCACGAAAGGTCTTAATATTGGCAAATTAATGGGGCGAAATGTCTTAAAATCGCCAAACTAATGGGGCGAACGTTTTGTAATCTCAAAATTAATGGGGCTAAACATGAGGAAGAAGGGATTTAAGAAAAAACCCTTCTTGCCCTTTAATATATTACCAAGCACTAGTTGCCTGTGTCTACACTACTGAATGGTTAAGGTTAGGGAAATAGGTTGTAATAAATTCATCTTTATTCATATGCATAAATACATCATACACGAATGTAATAAAATATATGACAATTGTTTTTAATTAAGCTAAAATTAATAATGGATATATAGGCCTACAAAGCTACATCAAATAAATTAACTAAATATAAACAAAGCACCTAATTAGACGATTTTATTCAGCTTAGGAAGGACCTCAATTAAAACGCTACACATGATCTCAATTAACCCTTTTAACCACCCCAGATCCTTCCTAAGCTTCATAAAATCGTCTAACTGTAGCCGACATCAAATTAAAAAAAAAACGTCATCGGTACAGCAAGGGTTAACTCTCACAGGTCCTTCCTAAGCTTCATAAAATCCTCTAAATGTAACTATGATAACAAAAGACGTCGCCTAAACTAAAAGGGTTAAGAACATAAACGCCATTATTTTTATTACTTTTTAGCTTTCATTGGGCAATATTATTCAGCTTAGGAAGGTCCTGTAGAACATAAGAGGGTCTTTCCGAAGCCGAATAAAATCATTTAATATATACCCGTAATAATAATAATAATAATAATAATAATAATAATAATAATAATCCATACTCAAGGTAAAAATAAAAGATAACTATTAGTATGTTTTATTATCCCTAAATGCCTGTGACCCATGAGAAGAACTATTTTCAAGTATATTATTACTAGTAGTAGTAGTAGTAGTAGTAGTAGTAGTAGTAGTAGTAAAAATAAAAACTTTTAGTAGTAATAGTAATACATGAAAATAGGAGTACATTTTCCGTAGACTATTTCCATTTACTACAGGCAGACTACCCTCACCATGTTCTTCATAGTTGCCATGTAGAAGAGTTGCCAATTATACAATAAAAACGAGTAATTATCAATCCCATTTCAAACTATTGCCTAATTGAGCTATTTATCAATATACTATTGTTTATTAAAAGCATATTAGTGATGTTGTTATTGGCCTTATTAAACCCTGTACCTTGCAAAATCAAATTACAGTTGCATAATTACCATTTCGTCTTGCCCCGCCCACCAAGACTAGGGTAACATATATTAACATAGTTAACAACTTGATATTTGACCACCATCTTGACTCCAACTCACGCTGTAGAATATACCTCACCATTATTTATATCCATCTTATTTTGAGCATATGATGTTTATTATATTAACATTTATACTTATTTCTATATTCCTATCCATCAATGTACCCTGACTGAAAAGAGTGCTTGGCAGGAAGTGAGTATGGAATCAAGATGGCGGCCGGAACCTCTACGACTACATACTCTGTTAATCTAGGGACTCGAACCATGAACACAGGCTCGGCTTCAAAACACACGAATCTGAAACACAATTTGATTCATTAGTTATATATTACTACAATTACTAACACATTTTGTCCACACATATATATTGAAAGTACATATTATTTTTCTTTATATACCAATCTTACAGTAATATATTATACAGTAAACATAAGAATTATTAAGATTATTAATTTTTGGTCTACTTTCAAATAACCCTTTCAAGATTCGATTACGCATTTCAGATTAAGAAGGGTAGCCTAAAATAAACTTTCTTTGTGTATGAAGGAGACAAAAAACAGGTTGCCTGTAACGAGTGTCTCCCCCAAAGCCAAAAGAGTGACAGAGCCAAGTTCAAGAGCCATTGGGGTCAAAATGCCTGGACACACGAAGTTTAAAGTAGTTTAAGTCATAGGATGAAGGAAAGATTGATAAAGGGAGGGAGTTCCAGAGTTCACTTGTAAGTCGGATGGTTAATTGATATAATCTTTACCTGTACAACCCCCACACATCCTTCCTAAGCTGTATAATATCGTCTAATAATAGCCAGAATAAATGGTCAAACTGCGTCATAATCTTCAAAGGGTTAACTCCTTCTGTACCGCAACGTCTATAATTTTTCTCTAGCTATATTTAGACGATTTTGTGCAGTTGAAGAAGGATATGTGGTGGTGAAAAGGGTTCAGTGAGATAGTTCGAAACCTGTTAATTCGTTGGAGGCCCTTAAGCAACTGAGTAAAATCGTCTAATAGTAGCCAGAATACAGTTTAGTCTATGTATCTTGGGTGTACCTATGTAAATTGTCTCGCGAAAACGCGCCTAAATGTCGCCTCAGGCAGTAATGTGACGTCAGACAAAACTTTCAATGTTCAGCCAATCAGAAGCGAGCAACTTGTTCAGGGGTCTAGAATTCATACGCTATGGCTTCTGGGTGGACAGGTGGGGTTCATCCTACTCGTGACGTCACTTGCTCAGCTGCTTCGAGACCAAAAAGCAGAGCCAAAAACAAAAAGGATAGAAGGAAAGAGAAGAACCTGGTTATTTTATCACGCGAACTCTATGGCTTAAAACAGAGGCCAAAAAAGACTGAGCAAGTTACGTCACGAGTAGGATGAACCACACCCGTCCACGCGAGGCCATAGCGTATGAATTCTGGACCCCTGAAAAAAGTTGCTCGCTTCTGATTGGCTGAACATTGAAAGTTTTGTCTGACGTCACATTACTGCCCGAGGCGATATCTGTTTGGTTGTGCAAGAAAGGTAGTGCTTCTCCCGTAGAATTATATGGGATATTAATTGTGAATGTTAAATATATCTAGCCAGCCCGTGACCGACCGACCCCCCTCCCCCCCCCCCCCCCCCATGAGAGCTGAGCAAGTTATGCACGAGTAGGATGAACCCCACCCGTCCACCCCAAAGGCCATAGCGTATGAATTCTAGACCCCTGAAAAAGTTGCTCGCCTCTGATTGGCTGAAAGTTGAAAGTTTTTTCTGACGTCACTATACTGCTCGAGGCGAAATTGTTCTAGTAAAACAAGAAGGATTGTGCAGCACCCGTAGATTTATATGCAATGTTATCTAAACTATAATAGTCTCCCTAATATTTTATTCAGTTTATTGGGACCTGCACAGAGGGCTGTTCTCGGGCAACATACTTTATGATAGGTTATATGGGGTATATAAAATCATACATGGGATCAAAATGGGCTTATTACCATCTATTTACCTATATATCTATATACTCAGGCCCAATCCTCACTTTTCCTTTTTTCCCCTTTTTTGTTTGTTTTTTTTTTTTTTTTTGGGGGGGGGATGACGACTCAAGACAGAGCCAGAATAGGGCTCTATTTACCTATAAATGGATATTCCCAACGATACTATGATACATATTATATATTTTCTGCGTCCGTCGGGAACTGACTAGAGCTTATTACCGCTCGTCTCACTATTCCTGTTGTTGATCTTCTGTTTGTTGGTCTGGATCAGTCGAAAAGAGTTGTCAGGGGGAGAGAGACTAAAAAGGAGAAGGGTTTGGGACGGCTGGGTGATTGACAGCGTTCGACGGAGGCCTTCGGTGCTTCTTGTTTCTTTTCCTGGCCAACAGTAGGCGATTTTGTCCAGTTGAGGAAAGACGTGTTGTGTTCCAAATGCCACCTTCATTCTTGATACCGCCAAACACACCATCTGAAATGAATGATAACATAAATGAACTTTTTCGTTGTTCGAGGACAAACTTATTCACAATGTTTTAGCTATCATTAGACGATTTAATTAAGATTAGGAAGGATCTGAGGACGTTTAAGGGTTAATTGAGGTCATTTTTACCTCTCTGATTGCTCGAGATCCTTCCTAAACTGCATATATTCTTCTAATGTTACCCAAAATAAAGATTCAAATATATATTTAATTGAGGTCTATCTATCTATCTATATGCTCAGGCCCAATCCCCATCTTGGGGGTAGCCGACTCAAGACAGAGCAAGAACAGGGAAAACACAAAAACAACATAAAACAACAAATAAACACAGATAAAAAGCACAAACTCACACACATCCAGGTCACCCAGGAGAATACCCAGAAACCAGGGTCACCAAGGTCGCTCCAGCACTCCCATTGAGGTAGCACATTGAGGTAGGAATAAAAGAAATACAATATCCGAAAAAAATTAATGTACACTTTGACGTATACATACATACATACATAAAATTTTAAGACTGAGTGTTCCACACATAAGTGCAGTTTCAGTCTCTTGTCCTAATGGCGGCATTCCAGGCAACCCTGTTAAGGGCTGCTTCACTTGTCAAGGTCTTGGATTTGAGATCGGCGCGTATAGTCCGATCCCAGGTCTTCCTCGGTCCACCCCTTGGTGCAGCTCCCTCCACATTCACAGACCTGCATTTTTTCACCCAATTTTGTTCATCCATTCTCTCCACATGTCCATACCATCCCAGTCTACTTGTACGCATCACCTCGCTAATACTCTTTATACCTAAACGTCTCCTCAGCTCAACATTTGTTATTCTATCCTGTAGCCTGGCCCCACACATCCATCTCACCATTCTCATCTCATTACGCTCCATTCTGTTGACATCCTCTACTTTAACGGCCCATGTTTCTGAGGCATACGTCATTGCACTTCTAACACATGAGGCATACACCTTTCCCTTCAGGGGGAGAGGCATTCTTTTCATGGTCAGGATTGGCATCATTCTCTGAACTTCCCCCAGCCACACCTAATTCTAGCAACAGTGGCAGCTGTTAATTGTAAAGCAATAACACCACAAGCTAATTGAAATATACATTATATTCTGGCTATTAGATTTTACTTAGTTTAGGAAGGAGATCTGACAAAAAGACAATTATATCCCTTCACGTCCTTCCTAAGCTAAACAAAATATACAATATGGTTTTAGACGATGTCGATCAACTGCAGACATTCTTTGCCTTCTTACGCATCAAATCAACCAAGCTACAAACCAACATGGTGAAACACATACAATAGCACTGGATATATCAAAGGCATTTGATAGAGTCTGGCATCAATCCTTATTGTCGAAGATGTCACACTACGGCCATGCATCATTAGTTCCACTAATTTCTTCTTATCTTCATAACAGAAAAATACGTGTAATGGTAGATGGCCTTTATTCTCAATTTCACTCAATAAATGCTGGTGTTCCCCAGGGATCAGTTTTGGCCCCAACTCTGTTCCTCATTCATATCAATGATCTCATATCTACCACTCATAATCCAATACATTCCTACGCAGATGACTCAACACTCCACAGTTCCTTCACATTTACCAATTCTTTCACCCAACCCGATCTTATAAATATAAAAATAAACACTGAAATTTCTCTGAACCAGGACCTTTCTAGAATGAATGAATGGGGACAAAAGAATCTAGTTTCCTTTAATGTACAGAAAACCAAGTACATTCAATTTTCTAACCGACAGAATCTCACTGACTCCCATATATTTGTTAATGATGTAAATATTCCCACTTCCCCTAGTATTGACATTCTTGGTGTAACATTAACTACTAACTTGAGCTGGACACATTATGTTAGAAGCATTGCTAAGAATGCCTCTAAAAAACTGGGACTCCTGTACAGAGTTCGAGAATTCTTCACTGACGAGCAGTTGGCCGTAATATATAAAAGTCATGTGCGTTCTCAGATGGATTACTGTTCACCTCTGTGGGGTGGAAGTGGAGTGGTTGCATTGAGGCAGTTGGACAAAATTCAAAATAAAGCTATTAGATTAATCAATAACCCTGCAATCACACAGGACCTTCCTACATTATCCATACGAAGAAACGTTCAATCCCTTGCATTATTCTACAGATATTTTCACAGCAATTGTTCCGAGGAACTTGCTTCAATTGTGCCGCCTCTCCACATCTTTCCCCGTAGAACTAGGGCAGCTGAGAGCGCCCATGAATTTACACTTTCTCCTCCACAATGCAGAACTTCTGCTTATCATAATTCATTTATCCCCAGAGCTACTACTCTTTGGAATTCACTTCCCTCGAATTGCTTTCCACAAACTTACAATCTACAAATGTTTAAATCCAGTTGTTACAAACATTTTATGAATGGAGGATGCCTTTAGGCACATGGACCTTTTTGTTTTATCTGTGTTTTTCCTTCCTCCGTTCATTGTCTTTTTAAAAGAAAAAAAAAAAAAAAAAAAAAAAAAAACTACTAGTTGCTAGAATTGAACTAAAAGGACATGACCGGTACCGAATGGGTTATTATGGTTAGTATGGCTATGATCTATTAAGGTTATGCCGGTATCACACGAGCGCTTTTTCCCTCAACACTGGTCTGGCAGCTTATGTGGTCAACATATAAAGTATTTCGGTTCAAGTATTTCGGTAAATTCATCCAACAACAGTTTAGTTTCCGATACCAGTGCAAAATAGTCCATAAATGTTGCCAGAATGTTTTTGATCATAGAATGTTGACAATAAAAGTTTTCGTGTGATACTGGCTTTAATATGGTCTATGAAGGGGGCGGGCTGACAGTAGGCCCATCACAATGCTGAGAGGTAGTGGGTGGAGTTTGTTGACACTGAGGACTCCCTTTATAGGCGCGTTTTCGAGAGCTTTTTATAGGCCTGGGTCGACCTGGGTGTACCCAAGGTCTACATAAGGCGCGTTTTCGCGAGACAAAGAACGTAGGTACACCCAGGTATACCTGGGTCAGCTCAGTTTTCCCGAGTCCCTGTACCTAGGTGTACCTGGGTCGACCCAGTCCCAGTGGATGTTTTTGCGAGCCAGTGACGTCATCTGGGACTGGGTGTACCTGGGTAAAGTCAGCCCTGGGGACCGAGTTGGACTGGGTTGACCTTTGTATTGCTGACGTCATTTATGACAACAAACAATATGGCGGAAAATGTCGGGTATGGTGAAGAGCTCGTCTCCAGTGATGCGAGTGCTTGAATTTTTTCACAAGATCTTGGATTTTTTGCCCAGACCATGCGATCTTAGAAGTTTTAGTAGGGATCTAGGATTTATTTAGTTAATATTGTTTTTGAGGGGATAAACCTTGTCCTTATCTAACACATTGCTATGTTATTGTTTTTTGATCTCATATTGCATGTATTTAAATATTTTTTCGCATGTCATAGTAAAATTCAGAAAAGAGAAAACAAAAGTAGAAAATCTTCTATCAGTGCCTCTTTATTGGAGCAGCCATATTTAAATTCCTTAACCAATCAGAGGGCCGTAATCCAGCCTGGGCAAAGTCAGGCTCAATTTTCTCGATCTTTATTTTAGACCAGTCTCAAAATCGCTAAAACAGAAACAGGCCTGGGTCGACCTGGGTACACCCAGGTCGACCCAGGACCATAAAAAGCTCGCGAAAACGCGCCTATAGACCTTCGGTGTACCCCGGTCGGCCCAGGCCTGTTTCTGTTTTCGCAATTTTGAGACTGGTCTGACCTAAAGATCGGGAAAATTGAGCCTGACTTTACCTAGGCTGGATTACGGCCCTCTGATTGGCTGAGATATTTCAATATGGCTGTTCCAATAAAGAGGCACTGATAGAGGATTTTCTACCTTTTTTCTCTTTTTTGAATATCATTATGGCATGCGAAAAATTATTTAAATACATGCAATATGAGATAAAAAAACAACAACATCAATGTGATGTGTTAGACAAGGACAAGGTATATCCCCTCAAAACCAATAATATTAACTCCCCTAAACAAATCTTAGATCCCCAATAAAACTTCCAAGATCGCATGGTCAGGGCAAAGAAATCCAAGATCTTCTGAAAAAAGCCAAACACTCGCATCAGTGGGAACGAGTTCTTCACCGTACCCGACATTTTCCACCATCCTATTTGTTGTCATAAGTGACGTCAGTATCACCCAGGTCAACCCAGTCCAACACTGACCCCAGGGCTGACTTTACCCAGGTACACCCAGTCCCAGATGACGTCACTGGCTCGCGAAAATATCCACTGGGACTAGGTCGACCCAGGTACACCTAGGTACAGGGACTCGGGAAAACTGAGCTGACCCAGGTATACCTGGGTGTACCTAGGTCAATTGTCTCGCGAAAACGCGCCTTATGTCACCAGTCTCCGCCCACTATTGAGGTAGTGGGTGGAGTTTGTTGGCACATAATGACACTCATTACGCCATCAGTCTCCACCCACTCTGGAGGAAGTGGGTGGAGCTTGTTGACACATAATGACACTCATTACGTCACCAGTCTCCGCCCACTCTGGAGGGAAGTGGGTGGAGTTTGGTGACACTGTTAAACCCGCCCTTATGCCACCAGACTCCGCCCACTCTGGAGGAAGTGGGCGGAGTTTGGTGACAACAGTAAATATCACGACACCTAGAGCAAATAGGCTGTAAATTTCCACAACTATTCCCTGACTGACTCTTCCCAAATGGTAGAAATATTAGCTCGATTACTGTAGCCGTATGTAAGTTAGAGGTTAATGTTCGAGAGTTTTGGTCTACTCATTTGGCAGTTTGTTTGTTTGTTTTGTAGATGTTTAGGTGACAATCACTACGGTCGATCTGGGGATCCGCCGCTGATGAGCTCGTCCTGGAATCTTTACGACTCTGAATCTTATGATTCTGTACAGGACTGAACATGCCATTTTTATCGGCAATAGCTCAGAGAAGAGTGTTGAGAGGGGAGAAGGGGTGTTGGAGAGAGAGAGGAAGGTGTTGGAGTGGCTTTGTTATGTGTTTTTTGTCTGTATACGTCGTCAGGATGTCCCCTGACTGGGTGCAAGCATGTGAAACATGCTAGGACGTACTACCGCACCCACTAAATGTCCGCCGTGGCAGGGATTCGATCCCGGGTCTTTCAGATTCACACGCGAGCGTGCTCACCACTTGACCACCACGGCAGTGTATAGCTATGAATAGGCAATATAGCCCAAAGTTTGAAGTTATCTCACCGAAGTAATATTGGAACCTCCGACATCTAGTGTGACAGTGTGACGTCACGCCTGGGACAGTAGGACCATATTTCATATACAAACCTGAAGAATCTAAGGATGTGTGGCTTTGAAAAGCTGAATAACATGTCTTCCATTGGAGTATACTATATTTAGTTGTGATTAAGTCTAATGACAGTATCTTGTGAGCTTGTCACCACTTGAAGGAGTCATTATTATATCATTTTTGGGATAAAATCGTTGTATGAATATCATAGCCAAGGTATCTGCATAGCCTACTGTCTGCATGCAGTATTGGCCAGTCATCAACTCATCATGCTAACCTATTGTGTTCCATAATGAGGATTATGGTGAATTGTCTTAAAAATGGGTTAATATTGCAATATATTGGTCATGGGAGTGTTTACTGTGTCATAAGATAGTGAAATATACGCGGAATATAGGCTACGTGGTGGTAGAGGGCGGCGCACACTAGGACAGCTGACGCATACGATAATTTAAGTGTGTTCATTATTATTTTCCCATTAACCTTCTCCAACTAACACATGATTGCCTGAACAGTATAAACTTCCTTTAAATGTAGTCACCACAACGTACCCCGGGTACAACGAGTATGATTGTACTGTAGGTACTGCACAATTGAAAAAAGAACAAGAAAACAAAGATACTTTGAAATATGGCAACACCGTCTAAAGCCACTCGGGAACACAGACACACACGAACCCCGTTATTATGACTGACATATTCTTTAATTTGTTTTCTTTTTCACCACTATCATGATAGTAAAAAATACTATCATGAGTACCTATAAAATGTTCAGCTTTTGTCTGCTTTAATTAGCCTATTATAACTTTCGCCAGCATACAATAATAGACCTGGGCAATATAAGGGGAGACTCCAGGTTTTTTCCTATCTCAGCTTAAATTTCTAATGTTTCTGTTTTTGTTATATAATGCTTCTTTCAACATAGGAGAATAGCATAGGAAGGAACAAAAAAACATATCGCATCCATAACCCCCCCCGGGCCGGGGGTTCGACCTCGACCCCCGATTTTTTTTTTTTTTTCCAGCCACCCAAATTTTTGTTTTTGTCTGTAGGCCTAGTCTAAAGGGCTGCTGTAAGCAATATAAATGACCATATGAGGGCATAAACACCCATAGGATATCCCTAGCGCCCCCTTGGGGGGGCCCTAAAATCATGGATTTTGGTAAAATTTAGCTTATAAATAATAATACAAAATACTTTAGTCTCCCAAATAATCGAGTTTTCTTTGCGAGCGGGTGGCACTATACATGACGAACCTATAATAGGGGTAACTGAAGGAAAATCTCGCGCGGACTCTGACTGGAAGAATTTTACGTTACGAGTAAATTTCAATCTTTCTTTATGAATAAAGCATGTTTATTAACCTTATATGATGGTGATTAAGCCTGTTACTGTCCGATTGTCTCTATTTTATCCACATAATTAGAACAAGTATACATAACAACTCCCTCGGAAGCTTATTGAGTTTGGGAAATATTTTCCATACTCAAATTATTTATTTAGGATAGGAAATTGCGCCCAATAATTTATATTGATAATTTACCTGCGGTTTTCAACATGATCAGTATCAACTTGGCAATAAGCTTCCGAGGTGTTGTAGACAGTCTATATAAGGTACCTCATACACAATATAATTTTTTTTTGCAAAGTGGTTTTTGGATCACAAGAAATTTAGTAAAAAAAAGCTAAAAATGCGCTCACGCGCGCACGCGCGGACATAGAACGATGACAATTTCAGCGAGTCACCGTTACACCATTACCATATATATGGCAAAAGGCCAACAACGAGTCTCTTATAGAAGCTGAGCTAGGCATGAAACCTGGTCTGCTCTGCTCTGTAAGAGAGTTCGCTATGACAACTGTGCTTTCGTCTGCGGTGAAGGCATGGCCGCAGCCGCTATGCCCTGACATTTACACCGAATCACGATTCTATTTCGATGCATTTAAAATACTTTGATGATAAAAACTATCCCAACCAACGTAACCAAACCTAATTCAAGACATACAGTAAACATACATCGACATATACCTGTACTTGGGCGTGAATATAGTAGAAGTATACCGGCTGCAGGGCATGAGCTTCCTTCGTCTGCATATTTATATCGAATATCATTACAAAATTATTGACTTGATTGATTTTTTTTTCATATTCTACTTGTTCTTAATATAGTGCTTTCTTGAATTTCTAGCCATAAAATATGCAAAGCTTCTACCAGTATGAGTTAATAATGGAAAAACAAAGCGGAACGACATTCTCCCCATGTTGTCAACATCTAGCCTACATCCCAAGCGTGACGTCACGATTTTTCAAGACTAACAAATTTCGGCGAGCTACCAGAAATTTGAGTATCTGGTGGGTCTACTTGTTAGTGTGTATATACTTTGATATAGCCTGCCTGCCCCCCCCCCCCCCCCCCCCAGCTGATGTAAATCGTCATGTCCTCAACTTAATAAGGTATCACCCCGTTCTTAACATTAATCATCAATTACAAACCCCAATGTACTTGAATTAACTAATACAAGTATATGGTCCTCTCGGGATTCGAACTTGGGACACCCCACCCAGAACATAAGCATCTAAACCATTACACCATCAACACAGCTAGTACGAAGGGACAAGTGTAGCGAAATTAATTGTTAATTGTGACAACCTGGTATTTGATGATGCAAATACATATAAGTTTCGTATTAAAGGGAGACGGTTGTTTTTCGTGTCCTCCTCCTCCCTCATGTTCAGCCCTATCAGTTATGAGATTTCAAGACATTCGCCCCATTAGTTTGGCGATTTTCAGACCTTTTGCCCCATTTATTTGCCAATATTAAGACTTTTCGTATAATTTAGGTGTCAATTTTTTTCTTGCGAGCAATAGCGAGCCTGTATTTGAAGAGGAATCAGCCTTCGGCCGGGGCATTTTTCTACCGAAACATTTACACATATATATCGAAGGGGGGTCTTGTGAGTGTTTTACACATATATATCGAAGGGGGGTCTTGTGAGTGTTTTACACATATATATCGAAGGGGGGTCTTGTGAGTGTTTTACACATATATATCGAAGGGGGGTCTTGTGGGTGTTTACACATATATATCGAAGGGGGGTCTTGTGGGTGTTTACACATATATATCGAAGGGGGGTCTTGTGGGTGTTTACACATATATATCGAAGGGGGGTCTTGTGGGTGTTTACACATATATATCGAAGGGGGGTCTTGTGGGTGTTTACACATATATATCTAAGGGGGGTCTTGTGGGTGTTTGTTAAAGCTTGATAGAGGTTTACAGAGCAAACTAAACCCCCCCTTAACCCCTTCTGTACCGGCGACGATTTTGTTCTTTATTTTGGCTAATATTAGACGATTTTATTCAGCTTAAAAAGGACCTACAGCAATTAACAGACTTCGAACTATTTCACTTAACCACTTTTGCTACCACAGATCCTCCTTAAACTGCAAACAACTTCTAAATATGGCTCAAATAAAATAGAAAAGACGTCGCCAGTATAGAAGGGGTTAATAGATGATTTTATACAGATTCTATGGAAGTCAGATGGTTGATTGAGGCAGTCTTTACCATTTTAACTCCCGCAGGCCCTTCCTAAGCTGTTTAAAATCGTCCAATGATAGCCAGAATCAACTGTATAAACGCGTCATAATCCTCAAGGGACAACTGTACGTGTCTGTCCCCAAAATGGCGTCAGACTAAATAATCGTCTGCGCATGCGTCAGTGGGTCTTTTGATTCCAGTAGAGTTGTAAAAGCTTATTTGAGGCTTTATTTCAGCCTATCATCAGTGCCACGTTTGTCTATGATGAGCTTGGTTCATACTATACCTTATTACCAGCCTTGGGTATCCATGAAGTGGTCCAAATGTTGAGTAATTTGATCTTATTCACTTCCATTTGATATCGTCTGCTTCAATGTTGACAACCCCCTACTGCTTGTGCCATCTATCGGAGGAATTATGGACTACTCTTTTATACTCCATTTTGTATATCTTATTATAGCCATCTTGTATACCTTATTCCCTCATAGATTGTTTTTTCTATGTGAGTGAGGGAGACAAAAGGCAGAACTGCCTGTAGCGGGTGCCTCCCCCATAGTTGAAAGAGTGACAGGGCCAAAATCAAGGGACGTTCGAGCCAAAATACCTGGACACATGGATTTTGAAGCAATTTAAGTCATAGGAGGAGGGAAAGACTGATTCTGGGAGAGAGTTCCAGAGCTCAGCTGTTGAATAGAAAAAAGTCTGAGAGTAATGTTTCACTCTTGGGTTGGAGAGTTGCACAGAGTAGGGGTAGGATTGTGTTGCAAGACGGGTACCACGTAGCCTACGGGAGAGCTCTGAGAAGCACTGATCATTGTAGTAGCGATAGAATAGCGAAAGATGGCTTTAATCTGTGTGTGTGTATGTGTTTATTTATACATTTGTGTTGACATATTATTTTGGCTTGCGGGAAATTTGTTCATAGCTTTTTTGATCACTCGGCTATTAACTCCTTGAAGATTATGACGCCTTTTAGCAGTCTATTCTATCATTAGACGTTTGTATTCAGCTTAGGAAGGACCTGTGAGAGCCAGAGGCATAATTGAGTTGGTGCTAACCCATTAGATTCCTAGAGGTACTTCCTACTCTGAATAAAATCGTCTAGTTATAGCCAGAATAAGCCGAATCATTATTTTCTCGTGCACTGAAACGGTGAAGAATATTTAGTGGTAAAATAAGCGGTTAAGGGGAGGCAGTTGGTTTTTCGAGTCCTCCTCCCTCATGTTTAGCCCTATTAGTTATGAGATTACAAGACATTTGCCCCATTAGTTTGGCGATTTTTAGACCTTTTGCCCCATTTCTTTGCCAATATTAAGACTTTTCGTGCCATTTAGGTGACGATTTTTTCCTGGCGAGCGATAGCGAGCCTGTATTTCAAGAGGTATCGGCTTTCGGCCGGGACTTTTTTCTACCGAAAAATGTACAAATTTATATCGAAGGGGTTCTTGTGTGTTTTTTTTTAAGCTTGATAGTGGTTTAGAGAGCACACTAAACCCCCTCCTTAAACCATTGAGCCAGGGAACGATCGAGAGAAGTATAGCCTACTGGAACAGAGTGTAAAAGAAGGCTTGAAAGGGAGGGGAATTTAGCAAAAAAAAAAAAAAAAAAATGGGAGGGGTGATTGCATGAGAATTGAAAATGGGATGGGATGTACCGAAGAAATAGAATAAAGAAAAAGAAGAGGGAAAAAAGGAAAGAGGGATAAAAAAAAAAAAAAAAAAAAAAAAAAGCCGGCTAGGGAACATTTCTATGATAGGGGGTGGGGATCAAATTTGCTGTTCAAGGCAAGGACAAAATCCCTAGAGACAAACGAAAGAACAAGTAGGAGGTGGAACGTCGGGATAGGACCTCACATTAATCAGTGTGACCTAGGAGGAAACCCAATTAATAGTCGAGGCTATAGAACATAAAATAACAGGATGTACACAATATTTAGAGGATATAAATGATCTGGAGAGATATATGAGGAACAGAGTTGGGGACACAAAATGGAAGGAAATAAAGCAGACATCATTCAGACAGAGGGGTAGGGGCATTACTGGGGCTAACAAACGATAGGAGAAACGAGACATAGAATTGAGGAAGAGGACGTTAGAGGAGACACGGAGAAAGATAAATGGTTAAACGGAAGGGGTGGGGGAAATACATGGAAAAGGGAGGGTATAAATTTAAACAAAATCCGTACATAAATAACTCGTCTATGGAGTTTTTAAACTTTAAAATAGGCCTATTGGGCCTAAAAATTGGTCAAAATTAAAAAATAATTACACCATTGAAACCGCAACGGCGAGACGAAATAATATTAACAAGTCAAAATTCGACCAAAATCACCCAAGGTTTTTCGACCAAAATATTTTCGATTCTGGGCTAATGGCTGGGCGAAAATGAAATCTACGACCATGTCTAGAAGCAGCTCGGCGAGAAAAAACGAATGGCACCAGTTAGAATTCTCTAGGACTTATAGTTTGGGCTACAGAGGACTTTTAAAGTCCAAAAAACGGTCCCCTGGGCCCTCCAGGAACGCCAAGTCAAAATCGAAATCCTAAACTAATGCTCTGATTTTAATTTGGTTTGCGCCATTCGATTCACCTTGCCAAAGTGTACTTATGGTATAAATTTAAACAAAATCCGTACATAAATAACTCAGTATGGAGTTTTTAAACTTTAAAATAGGCCTATTGGGCCTAAAAATTGGTCAAAACTAAACAAATAATTACACCATTGAAACCGCAACGGCGAGACGAATCCAAATATGTAATAATATTGACAAGTCAAAATTCGACCAAAATCACCGATTTGCCTGGGCTTAAACCCAAGGTTTTTCGACCAAAACATTTTCAATTCTGGGCTAATGGCTGGGCGAAAATGAAATCTACGACCATGTCTAGAAGCAGCTCGGCGAGAAAAAACGAATGGCACCAGTTAGAATTCTCTAGGACTTATAGTTTGGGCTACAGAGGACTTTTAAAGTCCAAAAAACGGTCCCCTGGGCCCTCCAGGAACGCCAAGTCAAAATCGAAATCCTAAACTAATGCTCTGATTTTAATTCTGTTTACTCCATTCGATTCAGCTTGCCAAAGTGTACTTATGGTATAAATTTAAACAAAATCCGTACATAAATAACTCGGTATGGAGTTTTTAAACTTTAAAATAGGCCTATTGGGCCTAAAAATTGGTCAAAACTAAACAAATAATTACACCATTGAAACCGCAACGGCGAGACGAATCCAAATATGTAATAATATTGACAAGTCAAAAATTCGACCAAAATCACCGATTTGCCTGGGCAAACCCAAGGTTTTTCGACCAAAATATTTTCGATTCTGGGCTAATGGCTGGGCGAAAATGAAATCTACGACCATGTCTAGAAGCAACTCGGCGAGAAAAAACGAATGGCACCAGTTAGAATTATCTAGGACTTATAGTTTGGGCTACAGAGGACTTTTAAAGTCCAAAAAACGGTCCTCTGGGCCCTCCAGGAACGCCAAGTCAAAATCGAAATCCTAAACTAATGATCCGATTTTAATTTGGTTTGCGCCATTCGATTCACCTTGCCAAAGTGTACTTATGATATAAATTTAAACAAAATCCGTACATAAATAACTCGTCTATGGAATTTTTAAACTTTAATATAGGCCTATTGGGCCTAAAATTTGGTCAAAATTTAAAAAATAATTACACCATTGAAACTGCAACGGCGAGACGAATCCAAATATGTAATAATATTGACAAGTCAAAATTCGACCAAAATCACCGATTTGCCTGGGCTTAAACCCAAGGTTTTTCGACCAAAATATTTTCGATTCTGGGCTAATGGCTGGGCGAAAATGAAATCTACGACCATGTCTAGAAGCAGCTCGGCGAGAAAAAACGAATGGCACCAGTTAGAATTCTCTAGGACTTATAGTTTGGGCTACAGAGGACTTTTAAAGTCCAAAAAACGGTCCCCTGGGCCCTCCAGGAACGCCAAGTCAAAATCGAAATCCTAAACTAATGGTCCAATTTTAATTCTGTTTGCGCCATTCGATTCAGCTTGCCAAAGTGTACTTATGGTATAAATTTAAACAAAATCCTTACATAAATAACTCGGTATGGAGTTTTTAAACTTTAAAATAGGCCTATTGGGCCTAAAAATTGGTCAAAACTAAAAAAATAATTACACCATTGAAACCGCAACGGCGAGACGAATCCAAATATGTAATAATATTGACAAGTCAAAATTCGACCAAAATCACCGATTTGCCTGGGCAAGGTTTTTGCCCAAGGTTTTTCGACCAAAATATTTTCGATTCTGGGCTAATGGCTGGGCGAAAATGAAATCTACGACCATGTCTAGAAGCAGCTCGGCTAGAAAAAACGAATGGCACCAGTTAGAATTATCTAGGCTTTATAGTTTGGGCTACAGAGGACTTTTAAAGTCCAAAAAACGGTCCCCTGGGCCCTCCAGGAACGCCAAGTCAAAATCGAAATCCTAAACTAATGCTCTGATTTTAATTCTGTTTACTCCATTCGATTCAGCTTGCCAAAGTGTACTTATGGTATAAATTTAAACAAAATCCGTACATAAATAACTCGTCTATGGAGTTTTTAAACTTTAAAATAGGCCTATTGGGCCTAAAAATTGGTCAAAACTAAACAAATAATTACACCATTGAAACCGCAACGGCGAGACGAATCCAAATATGTAATAATATTGACAAGTCAAAATTCGACCAAAATCACCGATTTGCCTGGGCTTAAACCCAAGGTTTTTCGACCAAAATATTTTCGATTCTGGGCTAATGGCTGGGCGAAAATGAAATCTACGACCATGTCTAGAAGCAGCTCGGCTAGAAAAAACGAATGGCACCAGTTAGAATTATCTAGGCTTTATAGTTTGGGCTACAGAGGACTTTAAAAGTCCAAAAAACGGTCCCCTGGGCCCTCCAGGAACGCCAAGTCAAAATCGAAATCCTAAACTAATGATCCGATTTTAATTTGGTTTGCGCCATTCGATTCACCTTGCCAAAGTGTACTTATGATATAAATTTAAACAAAATCCGTACATAAATAACTCGTCTATGGAATTTTTAAACTTTAATATAGGCCTATTGGGCCTAAAATTTGGTCAAAATTAAAAAAATAATTACACCATTGAAACTGCAACGGCGAAACGAATCCAAATATGTAATAATATTGACAAGTCAAAATTCGACCAAAATCACCGATTTGCCTGGGCTTAAACCCAAGGTTTTTCGACCAAAACATTTTCAATTCTCGGCTAATGGCTGGGCGAAAATGAAATATACGACCATGTCTAGAAGAAGCTCGGCGAGAAAAAACGAATGGCACCAGTTAGAATTCTCTAGGACTTATAGTTTGGGCTACAGAGGACTTTTAAAGTCCAAAAAACGGTCCCCTGGGCCCTCCAGGAACGCCAAGTCAAAATCGAAATCCTAAACTAATGCTCTGATTTTAAATCTGTTTACTCCATTCGATTCAGCTTGCCAAAGTGTACTTATGGTATAAATTTAAACAAAATCCTTACATAAATAACTCAGTATGGAGTTTTTAAACTTTAAAATAGGCCTATTGGGCCTAAAAATTGGTCAAAACTAAACAAATAATTACACCATTGAAACCGCAACGGCGAGACGAATCCAAATATGTAATAATATTGACAAGTCAAAATTCGACCAAAATCACCGATTTGCCTGGGCCCAAGGTTTTTCGACCAAAATATTTTCGATTCTGGGCTAATGGCTGGGCGAAAATGAAATCTACGACCATGTCTAGAAGCAGCTCGGCGAGAAAAAACGAATGGCACCAGTTAGAATTATCTAGGACTTATAGTTTGGGCTACAGAGGACTTTTAAAGTCCAAAAAACGGTCCTCTGGGCCCTCCAGGAACGCCAAGTCAAAATCGAAATCCTAAACTAATGATCCGATTTTAATTTGGTTTGCGCCATTCGATTCACCTTGCCAAAGTGTACTTATGATATAAATTTAAACAAAATCCGTACATAAATAACTCGTCTATGGAATTTTTAAACTTTAATATAGGCCTATTGGGCCTAAAATTTGGTCAAAATTTAAAAAATAATTACACCATTGAAACTGCAACGGCGAGACGAATCCAAATATGTAATAATATTGACAAGTCAAAATTCGACCAAAATCACCGATTTGCCTGGGCTTAAACCCAAGGTTTTTCGACCAAAACATTTTCAATTCTGGGCTAATGGCTGGGCGAAAATGAAATATACGAACATGTCTAGAAGAAGATCGGCGAGAAAAAACGAATGGCACCAGTTAGAATTCTCTAGGACTTATAGTTTGGGCTACAGAGGACTTTTAAAGTCCAAAAAACGGTCCCCTGGGCCCTCCAGGAACGCCAAGTCAAAATCGAAATCCTAAACTAATGGTCCAATTTTAATTCTGTTTGCGCCATTCGATTCAGCTTGCCAAAGTGTACTTATGGTATAAATTTAAACAAAATCCTTACATAAATAACTCAGTATGGAGTTTTTAAACTTTAAAATAGGCCTATTGGGCCTAAAAATTGGTCAAAACTAAACAAATAATTACACCATTGAAACCGCAACGGCGAGACGAATCCAAATATGTAATAATATTGACAAGTCAAAATTCGACCAAAATCACCGATTTGCCTGGGCTTAATTAAGGTTTTTCGACCAAAATATTTTCGATTCTGGGCTAATAGCTGGGCGAAAATGAAATCTACGACCATGTCTAGAAGCAGCTCGGCGAGAAAAAACGAATGGCACCAGTTAGAATTATCTAGGACTTATAGTTTGGGCTACAGAGGACTTTTAAAGTCCAAAAAACGGTCCCCTGGGCCCTCCAGGAACGCCAAGTCAAAATCGAAATCCTAAACTAATGCTCTGATTTTAATTCTGTTTACTCCATTCGATTCAGCTTGCCAAAGTGTACTTATGGTATAAATTTAAACAAAATCCGTACATAAATAACTCGGTATGGAGTTTTTAAACTTTGAAATAGGCCTATTTAGGCCTAAAAATTGGTCAAAACTAAAACAATAATTACACCATTGAAACCGCAACGGCGAGACGAATCCAAATATGTAATAATATTGACAAGTCAAAATTCGACCAAAATCACCGATTTGCCTGGGCTTAATAATAAACCCAAGGTTTTTCGACCAAAACATTTTCAATTTTGGGCTAATGGCTGGGCGAAAATGAAATCTACGACCATGTCTAGAAGCAGCTCGGCTAGAAAAAACGAATGGCACCAGTTAGAATTATCTAGGCTTTATAGTTTGGGCTACAGAGGACTTTTAAAGTCCAAAAAACGGTCCCCTGGGCCCTCCAGGAACGCCAAGTCAAAATCGAAATCCTAAACTAATGGTCCAATTTTAATTCTGTTTGCGCCATTCGATTCAGCTTGCCAAAGTGTACTTATGGTATAAATTTAAACAAAATCCGTACATAAATAACTCGGTATGGAGTTTTTAAACTTTGAAATAGGCCTATTTAGGCCTAAAAATTGGTCAAAACTAAAAAAATAATTACACCATTGAAACCGCAACGGCGAGACGAATCCAAATATGTAATAATATTGACAAGTCAAAATTCGACCAAAATCACCGATTTGCCTGGGCCCAAGGTTTTTCGACCAAAATATTTTCGATTCTGGGCTAATGGCTGGGCGAAAATGAAATCTACGACCATGTCTAGAAGCAGCTCGGCGAGAAAAAACGAATGGCACCAGTTAGAATTATCTACGACTTATAGTTTGGGCTACAGAGGACTTTTAAAGTCCAAAAAACGGTCCCCTGGGCCCTCCAGGAACGCCAAGTCAAAATCGAAATCCTAAACTAATGGTCCAATTTTAATTTTGTTTGCGCCATTCGATTCAGCTTGCCAAAGTGTACTTATGGTATAAATTTAAACAAAATCCGTACATAAATAACTCGGTATGGAGTTTTTAAACTTTGAAATAGGCCTATTTAGGCCTAAAAATTGGTCAAAACTAAACAAATAATTACACCATTGAAACCGCAACGGCGAGACGAATCCAAATATGTAATAATATTGACAAGTCAAAATTCGACCAAAATCACCGATTTGCCTGGGCTTAAACCCAAGGTTTTTCGACCAAAATATTTTCGATTCTGGGCTAATGGCTGGGCGAAAATGAAATCTACGACCATGTCTAGAAGCAGCTCGGCTAGAAAAAACGAATGGCACCAGTTAGATTTATCTAGGCTTTATAGTTTGGGCTACAGAGGACTTTTAAAGTCCAAAAAACGGTCCCCTGGGCCCTCCAGGAACGCCAAGTCAAAATCGAAATCCTAAACTAATGGTCCAATTTTAATTTTGTTTGCGCCATTCGATTCAGCTTGCCAAAGTGTACTTATGGTATAAATTTAAACAAAATCCGTACATAAATAACTCGGTATGGAGTTTTTAAACTTTAAAATAGGCCTATTGGGCCTAAAAATTGGTCAAAATTAAAAAAATAATTACACCAGAGAGACGAATCCAAATATGTAATAATATTGACAAGTCAAAATTCGACCAAAATCACCGATTTGCCTGGGCTTTGCCAAGGTTTTTCGACCAAAACATTTTCGATTCTGGGCTAATGGCTGGGCGAAAATGAAATATACGACCATGTCTAGAAGAAGCTCGGCGAGAAAAAACGAATGGCACCAGTTAGAATTCTCTAGGACTTATAGTTTGGGCTACAGAGGACTTTTAAAGTCCAAAAAACGGTCCCCTGGGCCCTCCAGGAACGCCAAATCAAAATCGAAATCCTAAACTAATGGTCCAATTTTAATTTTGTTTGCGCCATTCTATTCAGCTTGCCAAAGTGTACTTATGGTATAAATTTAAACAAAATCCTTACATAAATAACTCAGTATGGAGTTTTTAAACTTTAAAATAGGCCTATTGGGCCTAAAAATTTGTCAACTAAAAATATAATTACACCACTGAAACCGCAACGGCGAGACGGATCCAAATATTTAATAATATTGACAAGTCAAAATTCGACCAAAATCACCGATTTGCCTGGGCTTAAACCCAAGGTTTTTCGACCAAAATATTTTCGATTCTGGGCTAATGGCTGGGCGAAAATGAAATCTACGACCATGTCTAGAAGCAGCTCGGCGAGAAAAAAAAGAATGGTACCAGTTAGAATTCTCTAGGACTTATAGTTTGGGCTACAGAGGACTTTTAAAGTCCAAAAAACGGTCCCCTGGGCCCTCCAGGAACGCCAAGTCAAAATCTAAATCCTAACCTAATGATCCAATTTTAATTTGGTTTGTGCCATTCGATTCACCTTGCCAAAGTGTACTTATGGTATAAATTTAAACAAAATCCGTACATAAATAACTCGGTATGAAGTTTTTAAACTTTAAAATAGGCCTATTGGGCCTAAAAATTGGTCAAAACTAAAAATATAATTACACCATTGAAACCGCAACGGCGAGACGAATCCAAATATGTAATAATATTGACAAGTCAAAATTCGACCAAAATCACCGATTTGCCTGGGTTTTTAAAAAAATAATGTTTAATTCTGGGCGAATGGCTGGTCGAAAATGGAATCTACTATCATGTCTGGAAGGTGTTGGGCGAGATAAATCGAATGGCATCAGGTAGAATTAATTTGGACTTTTAGTTTGGGCTACAAAAGACTTTTAAGGTTGAAAAAGTGCTCATTTCGGGAGTTTCTGGAATTCGAATCAAAATCTAAATCCTAAAGTAATGGTCTGATTTGAAGTTTGTTTGTGCCATTGGATTCAGCGGTGAAAGTGTACTTGTGGTAGAAATTTGAGCAAAATCCATTCATGAATAACCCGTCTATGGGTGAATTAGAATATATATAAATATATATATATATATATATACACAGTATACATATATACTGTATATATTCAAAATAAAAAATAGGTCTATTGGGCCTAAAAAATGGTCTAAATAAATAAAAATATAAACGGAGTCCATATATAGCCTACCCTTGAAAACACAAAATTCGAACATGACTTGCCAAGGTACTAGAAGGTATAGCCCGAGTTTAATTTTCGCGAATAAGGAATAAAGAACCGGGAACCAAATTCAGGTGGGTAACAGTAAGTCTGTGTGATTCCGAGGCCATTTGTTTGTTTTCCGTTGCTGCAGATTTGTTTACGAATGGAGGGTCGCAAGCCTAACTGACCTAACCTCTTTAGTCGCCTTTTACAACACGCACGAGTCATGTCAATATAGTAAAAATGGTGAAAAATAAAGTAAGACTGATCTTGGCAAGAAAGTTTAAAAAAAAATTAAGTAAGACAGAAAATAGGTGAAATTATTTACAGCCCATTTGCTTTAGCCCTTTTGAGTTAGAGGTTAGGGGTTACAATTTCTGGCCTACCTATAATGATTGGACTATGGGTAATGACTGAATGAAGCCCAGTATTTATTATTAGTCCAGAATCATATAATCTTGTCAGGGATTTACTTTGGCAAACACAGAGATACAGGTATTTTATATTTAAAGTTATGCACAAATGATTGTTCTGTACAATTTATAAGCTAAAATTACAATTACAAAAGATTTGAACAAAATATACAGTACTACCAGCAATAAAGTTCTGTTGTTTTCTGATGTTAATTGTGACAAGACACACAAACGGCACACAAATTACATTTTCTCCAACATGTATCTTAACCCAGCAAGTGCAATAAGCCTCACGGAAGTACATTATGTGTATAGCAAATGTGATAGGCCTCACGGAAGCAAGACCATGAAAAAAAAAATCCAAAACACCCTAGGGGCTCTCAATACAAAGAAATATGTCATTAGATGAGATAATTCCCCTCTAGTACTTATTACCACTCATCCACATGTGTCTCAAGCCCCCCATTCCTCTCCTTTCCCATCTTTTCCCCCCTCCTCAGTTATCAGCTAGTTTTCCTCTTATTTCCCCCATTTATTGTGTTATCCTTAGCTGGCGCATGTGCTGGCTTTAAGAACTATTATTATTATTACCAGTGTGAGATCTCTCCCGCAAGCCTCAGTGTCATGCAAGACCTTGCAAAGGGAGGGTGTATGTCTCTTGGCCGGCTGCCTCAGAATACGACCGGGTGGTGAAATTTTACGTTTTCACACAGTAATTGCTGTTCCCATTTCTTTTATTGCTCTTCAAGGTTCATCTATCTATCTATCTATCTATTGCCTGACGCCGTGATCCCCGAAGGGGTGGCCACGGTTCATATGTTCATCATATAAGTAAAATAAACGTACATGAAGAAGAAATGAAGCTTTATACGGTAAATATAATGAATTCTGTCAGAATTGAAGGTACTGTAATAAATTTGCCTATAACTATATTCGTCAACTGTGCAAAGGCGAGCTTGTGTTAAGTGATGATCCTGTGGCTGTGAATTTTGGAAATGAGTCTTTGGAGCTGGTGAACAAGTTTTGTTACCTAGGAGATACCATCTCTGCCGGTGGTGGGGCCGAGGCTGCCACTGTTGCTAGAATTAGGTGTGGCTGGGGGAAGTTCAGAGAATTGATGCCAATCCTGACCATGAAAAGAATGCCTCTCCCCCTGAAGGGAAAGGTGTATTCCTCATGTGTTAGAAGTGCAATGACGTATGCCTCAGAAACATGGGCCGTTAAAGTAGAGGATGTCAACAGAATGGAGCGTAATGAGATGAGAATGGTGAGATGGATGTGTGGGGCCAGGCTACAGGATAGAATAACAAATGTTGAGCTGAGGAAACGTTTAGGTATACAGAGTACAGTATTAGCGAGGTGATGCGTACAAGTAGACTGGGATGGTATGGACATGTGGAGAGAATGGATGAACAAAATTGGGTGAAAAAATGCAGGTCTGTGATTGTGGAGGGAGCTGCACCAAGGGTTGGACCGAGGAAGACCTGGGATCGGGCTATACGCGCCGATCTCAAATCCAAGAGCTTGACAAGTGAAGCAGCCCTTAACAGGGTTGCCTGGAACGCCGCCATTAGGACAAGAGACTGAAACTGCACGTATGTGTGGAACACTCAGTCTTAAAATTTTATGTATGTATGTGTATGTAATTATGAAATTGCCGGGTTAACCCCTTAAACAAAATGACAAAATTTACATCATATTTTGGTTTCCATTAGACTAATTTATTTCTAGCTTATAATCAACCTCTCGGATTTAAAGGGGTTAATATGTCTCAATAACATAGTTCCTTCTTGAACTGCATAAAATAATTTAATATTAGCCAGAATCAAAGATAAAAAGACATCATCGTGCTGAAGGGGTTAAACTGAATAACATTATAAGAGCTAAACTGCAAGCCATAATAAAATAATAAAGATGCTACCATGCTGAAAAAGTTGAATATAAATAATAATAATAATCATGTCAAATCTGCAAGTGCGGTTATTGATATCACTAACACCTTTTAACCAAATATTTAATTATTTGTTATTAAACTTCTCAGTACAAGCCCCAATACTCTGGGGAACAATGGAACTGAACGGGTGTGTATTTGTGAAGGCAAATGTAAGTGTTATTTTGTGTTTATGAGTGAGGATGTGTGAATGTAAATGTGTGTGTTCATGTGTGAATGTCTTGATTGTGTGTGTGTGTTTGTGGGTAAGTGTATAACTGTGTGAGTACAACGTGAGTGTAAGTACTGTTGTGTTTATGTGTGAGCGCATGATTGTATGGTTGAGTGTAAATGTGTGTGTTGTGTATTCAATTGATAAAACTTATTTTAAATTTCCCTAAAACTCAGCACTTTTATACTGCAGGCATATACTGGATAATTAATTACAAAGATTACAGCTTAAGGGGAGATCTCCACTTGAGGGATTTTTTTCTTGACCCCTTTCTCCCTCATGTTTAGCCCCATTGCTTTTGATATTATAAAACGTTTGCCCCATTAGTTTAGCGATTTTAAGAACTTTCACCCCATATTAAGACCTTTCGTGCCATTCAGGTGTCAATTTTATCCTGGCGAGCGATAGCGAGCCTGTAATTTAAGAGGAACCGGCCTTTGGCCGGGACATTTTTCTACCGAAAAATGTACAAATATATCTTGAAAGGGACTCAAGGGGGTGTAATTTTAAGCTTGATGGAGGTCTAGGGAACAAACTAAATACCTCCCCTTAATGAATACACCAATAGTATACAGTATACATACAAAATACAAAGGACGAAGTTACATACAAAAATAACAGAAGTATATTATTGTATTTGTTTTTCATCTATAAGATGAAAAACCCATCTATAAGTATATCTACCAGGTAATTCATATTGGGTGATTTAATGTTCACCAGTAAACCAATCAACATATGGTATATTTTTCTTGGGCCTCTAGCCTACATTCCTAGACAAACCCCCATCATTATCGGTGGTAGTTACTATTACATACATTGTAACGGCTGAGTTAGGATAGCCTTTCTGTAGTTGGAGTGTACAGCAGTAATACAATAAAGTCCCTCCACAACACCGTCCCCTCATGTCACCACTGTGGCTCATGTTGGCATAGTGCTAACCGTGACTCAGGAAGACTCAACCAAGTACCACTGCAGCACCTACACCAGCCTCAATACAGTAATGCTACAAGACAGTACCATACCAAGACTCTACTGTACATTAGGCAACTTGGACTTAAGTTCAATAATACCCTGCCTCACCATGCAAACACTGTGGCTGATACTGGCATGGCCTTCCTTAGGGATTTAAGGCTGTTCGGCCAGGCAGCCTAGGGAACGACAACAAGAACTAAACTCGGTAAAGCAGCTACACTAGTTGGAGCGTAGAAGAGAACATTATCTAATAATTTACACATGGAAAATCGCAGAGGGTTTAGTACCAAACCTACGTACCCCGATAGTCATGAAATTCAGTGATAGGAGAGGCTGGGAATGCGATATCCCCCGGATGAATAACCGGGGTGCTATGAGCTCTCTGCGAGAGGGTTGGTTATCACACAGAGGACCACGTCTCTTCAACAAACTCCCACTGCGAATAAGAGAATGAGGGGCGTCTTGTTAAACCACTTCAAGAGAGCCCTCGATGTCGTAATGCAAAAAGTGCCAGACGAGCCCATCTTCGCAGGGGAGCTTGCTGCCCCTTCGAACAGCCTGCTGCACCAAATCACCACCCAGAACGAGGGGTGGCTAGAAGAATGGTGAACACAACCTTAGGTGACCTTAGGTGACCTTAGGTTGGATCTCTGCCTGAAGGTGCCAAGAGATGAATGTGTGGTATTTTCACAGATAAATGCCTCTCCTGGATAATATCTTTTAGTCGCTTCTTTCAACACTTATTTGAGGGAATATTCTTTTTGCAATCTGCCCCAGTGCAGAGGCTCCCTATTCCTATATTAAATTTTAACAAAATGTAACCAGATAGGAATACTGTATCATAATATAATGTAATTCACCTACCAGTAATTCATTTGTTTTTGAGATAATATTCCTACTCTGAGACCATCTAGATACCAGATAACTCAGAATATCGATTAACTTAGGTTATTAGTGGGTCCGGTAGTACCTTAAAGCCTGTTAATTGCTGGAGGCCCCTTTAATTCCATATATTTTTCTTGGCATTCTGTCCTCATCCATTCTCTGAACATGATTGTACCACCTCAGTCATTTTCTTAATCCATTCATTTACTCCACATTCAATGCTTGCTCTTCCATTCCAAAAGACTCTTGTAGTCTGCAACACTTCACTAATACATTCTAAACCAAATTGATCTCTCAACTCTGCTCTTGTTTGTCCATTTCTCACTGTAGCATTTCACTTCTATCTCATCATGCTCATTCCAGTACGCTAAGTCTATGGGAAAATGTATATAACGATCTGAGTAATAATAATAACTTAATAAGCAATGAAAAATAATAATAATAAAATGTTTCCTACTAAATATACAAATACATACCGATATGTTTTTTGTTTTTTCACAATATATCATGTCATGCAATATTGTATATATTTGAGCTAATTGATAGGAATAAAACTATATAATTCTAGACCTTTGTTCTGTTAATCACATACGTCACATATTAAGGCTATAATTCCCCATAGTCTAATAGTATATGGTCTTTACATAAGTAGTTACCATGCTATTGAATATATAAAGCAATAAGGATATGAATAATAGTGATTAAGTTGTCCCATTCATGACATTTATACAGTATCCGGTCTATAAATTTGAGTCACTGAATTTGTGTCATGACATTTATACAGTATCCAGTGTATAAATTTGAGTCACTGAATTTGTCATGACATTTATACAGTATCCAGTGTATAAATTTGAGTCACTGAATTTGTGTCATGACATTTATACAGTATCCGGGGTATAAATTTGAGTCACTGAATTTGTGGCACTAGCTACATGGAGATCAAATTTTGGGCAACATAAATTTTGAGCACCAAGCTGACAAACGAGATACTTTCCTTATCCAGTGTCAAAATTAAGGGGAGATAGGTCGTTTTTCTGGTCCCTCTTCTTCCTCATGTTTAGCCCCATTATTTTTCAGATTTTATGACATTCGGCCGATTAGTTTGGCAATTTTAAGACTTTTCACTCCATTTCTTTGCCAACTTTAAGGCTTTCCGGTGTAATTTTTTTCCTGGCCAGCTACAGCAAGCCTGTAATTTAAGAGAAACCAGCCTTTGGCTAGGAAATTTTTCTATCGAAAAATGTAGGCTACAAATTTATCTTAAATGGGAGTCTTGAGGGTGTTTTTTATGCTTGATGGAGGTCTAGGGAGGAAACTGAAATAATGATAGAAAGATACACAAATGATGAAATAAATACGCCCAACCCCCTTAAGACCCTTGATTACAACCAGTATTATTAACCCCTTCACCACCATGACGTTATTTTCATCGTATTCTGGTTACCATTAGACGATTTTCTTTAGTTTATATAATCGATCTCTATGACTCAAATGGGTAAATACGATCTCAATAAACCCTCTGAATAACATAGGTCCTTTTGAAACTGCATAAAATTGTCTAAATTTAGCCAGAAATAAAGGCAAGAGGTTATATACAGTAGAACCCCGCCCATCCAGTGCTCTCAGATCCGGAAACGCAAGAGGTTCAGACAGGCATATCGATCCACACTCATGTTTCAGCCAACCAAACTTGTCTGGATGGCTTGGGAAACAAAGTCAATTCGGAAACGAACGAGACGAATACAAGTCACTGCGCGTATTGTTTATATTCAACGTTAGATATCCAGATTTGTATGTCAGCCATCCGGATTTGTCTGGATGGCTGAAACCTAAGTCTGGTGATTTCAGTTAGATATCCGAACTCTGAAACCCAAGTCTGGTTGTTTAAGTTAGATATCCGGACTCATATTTCAGCCATCCGGATTTGTCTGGATGGCTGAATATATATCCGAATTTTTGGCAGAGCCAGACAGGGTTCTCCCCCAACTCAAAACCGACTAGAGTAATCGAGCTAATATTTCTACCATTTGGGAAGAGTCAGTCAAGGAATAGATGTGGAAATTTACAACCAATTTGCTCTAGCCCTTTTTGAGTTACAGAGAATAGAGTTCATAATTTCTCGCCTACTTGCAGCGAATAGACTCTAGTAGTATACCAATTCCTTGTGTAGGCAATTGTACATATTTACTGTACTTGATAGCTGCTACAGCACTTCTCAATTGTACATATTTACTGTACTTGATAGCTGCTACAGCACTTCTCAATTGTACATATTTACTGTACTTGATAGCTGCTACAGCACTTCTCAATTTTTTTTTAAAACACCTGCCAGATTATCCATATTCAGTCTCTGCACAATATCGATATTATTCATTATTAAGGGGGGTCATCTGCTTTTGTTCTCTCTTTTTATATTTATCTCTTTCTTTGGCTTGTATCCATTCGGTCCCATTCAGTCAACTGTTTTAAGACGTTTATCCCCATCCAGGTGTCGATTTCTTCCTGGCGAGCGAAAGCGAGCCAGCATTGTATGGAGAAATCTGGCTTTGCCAGAAAAAAAATGTCTTATCAAAAAATGTACAAATTTAGCCTGCTGTCAAAATAATTTTAATAAATATACTGGCTCGCTGCCGCTCGCCAGGAAAAACCAACACCTGGATGGGGATAAACGTCTTAAAACAGTAGGCTGAATGGAGCCAAATGGATACAACCCAAAGAGAAAGGGAGCGATAGAAAGAAAAAAAAAGCGAGGTGGGCCCCCTTAAAGAACTTGTCACAGCCCTTCAATCTTTGGAGTGAAATATCTAATACTCTACAGATCACAGCACCTGGACACCATCAATATAGACCAGTCGTGATAGGTCCTCTTCTCAGTCCTAGTGTAAAGCCGGAGTCACACGAGCCCTTTTAAGAGCAATTTTTACGGGCAATTATGGTCTGGAAGCTTAAAAAATTACATATCATAATTTAGCCACCTAACATAATCTACCTTCAGTCTAGTTACCGATACCAGTGCGTAAATGTCCCGAAATAATACGAGAAAAAACTTGCTCATGGAAAATTGACGGAAAAAGCGCTCGTGTGACAGCGGCTTAAGTTCCTTTGTCTTTATATTCTGACGTCCCTGTTATGGTTTGCTTATTTTGTGTACATTATAATATTTATGTCCTACTATCTTCCAAACAGAGTACTATATTTTCCTATCATTCTACCATCTTTCAAGTAGAGTTTCTGTCGATTTTTCTTGCTTACAATATCTATGCACAATCATTATTGCCCACTTAAGCAAGGTTCGCCCACTCTACTATAACTGTTTTGATAGTGTAATGCATAGTGCGTGGAATTTCACTGTGAGTATCCTGGGTTCGAGTCCTCGGAGTGCCAAATGTATTTGTTGATTTCATTAATTGAGTTTAGATGTAAAGTTTGTTGGTGTAAAAAACATAATAAATCATTATAGCACAATATCTGCTAACTTTTCTTGTTCACCTGGACACCATTGATATTGACCGGTTGAGAGAGGTTTCATTATTCATGTCACAGTCCTTCTACAAACTTTTGTGTACAATATTTGCCGACTCCTCATTTGAAACATCTTTACAGTACTCCATCAAAATTGGCCTGCTATGACAAAACTTCCATTATCTTAGAAAGTAAAATATCTACAGGTTTATTTCGTTCACAGCATTTGCATTCAATCGATGAAGATCAGCTTCTATCTACTATCTTTGGAGTAAGATATCCGCTGACTTCTCCTGTTCACAGCATTTGGACTCCATCAATATTGACCAGTTGAGAAAGGTCCCTCTTGTCGCAGTCTTTCTTCTCCTCGGCCTTCCCCCATTCTCCGAGGTTGCCCGCCATCACGTCCTTCCACCGGTTCGCTTCTGCCTCTTCTCTCTGAATATAATATTTGGAACATTCGATAACGGTAAAATAGCTAATGATAAACAAAACTTCTGGGTTAGTTACAAGATCAACAAAGATAAGGTGGCAACATTTTTAAGGTAGCCAGAAGAAGAAAAAAAGTGATGGTGCAAGAAAAAAAACTCATGAAAAGAAAGATTCCAGATTGGTTAAAGCACAGCAAAGGTATAATCAACTTCTGAAAGTAATCGTCAAAACATTCAGTATCAATACAATAATTAACTAATGACATGAATGATTCTGGGCCATATGCTTCCCTGGCTAACATTTTACAGTCGCCTCCTACAATACACATTTGGTTAATTAAAATGTAAAACTTGCAAACTAAACAAACCAAAACTGGGACAAAGACAATATAAAGTCAAATTAACTTATCAAAATCGCTATGTGTAAACAACGCTTACTAAAATAAAATTTATGAAATAAAAGAACACAATCCACTATATAGGGTGTACATTACTACATGAGCAAGTTAATCTGAGAGGGATATTCTTTTGAATCTGTGCACCAACGCATAGCAGAAGCCCACATAGGGTTTTCTCCAGCAATATAAACAAACACTCACCACTCTGTCTTCTCTGGCAAACTTGTCAAACATGCCACTGTATAATTGTTTCTCCTTCAACTTGTCCTCCTTGATGATAAGAGCACAGCGCTTTAGTTGTTGTACCGCTGCCTTGTTAGTGTGGTCCAGATCTAGGGACATCTGGAAGTCACACTGGGCCATCTCTGCCTCACCCATGTTCAATAATGCCTGCAAGCAAAACCAAAAAGAAAACTTCAATAAGATACTGTGCAGCAGTATTATATTAAGATTGGGTAAGGTAAGATTACATTTTGTAATGCTGGTGACATCTGTCAGCCTTACGGCACCCGGTGTTGTTGTTGTTGTTGTTTTCCCCCAAGCTGCCTGGCCGAACAGCCCCAAGGCCCCGAGCAAGGCCAAGGCCATAACCGAGCGCCCCCACAGAACCCTCCCTGCCGACCACAATAAAGCCTGGGTGACCGAAGCTACTCCATGGCGGGGAGCTGAGGAGGGCGCGGAAACGCCCGGGAAACCAAAGCCCCACCCAGGGCCCTGTGCCGCTCAGCAATTATGAAGAGAAAGTTGAAGGGCAAAGGAAAGATGTGACGCTTTGGCTTCCAATCTTGGTAGATTAGGAGGTCAATCCACGCAAGAGACGCCGTCACTTGAGATCTAGAAAATATATAAGTAAAAGGAACAGTCAGAGTAAGCTATGGGTATGGCAGAGATCGCTCAGTTCTCACTCTGATAGACCAGCCCATCACCACATGACTAGAACCCAATCCTCTCAGCATCAGCTAGGAAAGGCCCTAGAAAGCTGCCTTTGGCGGGGGGATAGCTCCCCTATTTCAACCCTTTTCGGGGTTGGGCACCCGCCCGGTGTTGTTTGTTGTTGCTGTTCCCCAGACTGTCTGGCCGAACAACCCCAAGGCCATAACTGACCGCTCCCACAGAATCCTCCCTGCTTACCACTAATAAAGCCCAGGTGACCAAACCCACTCCAAGGCGGGGAGCTGAGTAGGGTGTGGAAACGCCCGGGAAACCAAAGCCCCCACCTAAGGCCCGGTGTAAGTAATGGTAGCCGTACTAATGTTAACCCCACCTACTCCTGCCTGAAGGCAAGTCCAGGATTTCAGGATGCTGAGTCAGTTATTTAGGGCAGTTACTCAGCTCCCTCGAGTACAGCTATACTGCAGGGTACACACAGGTTAAGCCATGTTATCATCGATGATGTACATACAGCAGTCCCTCAACTAGTACATACATACATAAAATTTTAAGACTGAGTGTTCTACACATACGTGCAGTTTCAGTCTCTTGTCCTAATGGCGGCGTTCCAGGCAACCCTGTTAAGGGCTGCTTCACTTGTCAAGTTCTTGGATTTGAGATCGGCACACGTATAGTCCGATCCCGGGTCTTCCTCGGTCCACCCCTTGGTGCAGCTCCCTCCACAATCACAGACCTGCATTTTTCACCCAATTTTTTTCATCCATTCTCTCCACATGTCCATACCATCCCAGTCTACTTGTACGCATCACCTCGCTAATACTCTTTATACCTAAACGTCTCCTCAGCTCAACATTTGTTATTCTATCCTGTAGCCTGACCCCACACATCCATCTCACCATTCTCATCTCAATACGTTCCATTCTATTGACATCCTCTACTTTAACGGCCCATGTTTCTGAGGCATACGTCATTGCACTTCTAACACATGATGCATACACCTTTCCCTTCAGGGGGAGAGGCTTTCTTTTCATGGTCAGGATTGGCAGCAGTTCTCTGAACTTCCCCCAGCCACATCTAATTCTAGCAACAGTGGCAGCCTCGGCCCCACCACCGGCAGAGATGGTATCTCCTAGGTAACAAAACTTGTTCACCAGCTCCAATGACTCATTTTCAAAATTCACAGCCACAGGATCATCACTTAACACAAGCTCGCCTTTGCACACTACGCACTAAAATTTCTCTATTTCCGACTTATCCTTCGGCAGGGGTCTCTTTATTCTACTACAGCACTTACTCCCATGGTGTACTAACCAAGGAACTACTGTGGGCCTCTATAAACTTAAAATAAGCATAGGGATTGTACTGTAAGTAGAGTACCGTATGTATGAGTGGCGAATGTAAACTTACCGGTACTTCCCAAGTTCCCAGCACCCCAGACCCACCTGTCCTCTCCTGAAGTAACCCTTAACACAGAATTGGTCCATCTCCAGGGCTTTGGCAGCATGGTCACGGGCCCGGGGGTTGTCACTCAGCTTCAGGTAAGACATGGCCAGGTTCAGGTACCCTGCCAGCAGTATCTCGTGGCACTCTATCTTCTTCGCCGAGTCCAAACCTGAAACCCCGAACATACACTAATGCAGTCTTCTTAAATGACATGTCATAAGCCAATTGCAACTGCAACAAACTAACCCCAAAATTAGGAGTTGGGTTGGGAAAGCTGACACTTCAAAGTTCAATGTTCCCAAAGACATTTCTCGGTATTGGTACTACCGAGTACCGACCGCCCTTAATTTGGCTCTGTAACTCTTTCAACTTTGGGGGAGACACTTGTTGAGACCGTATATATACGTTGCATATACAGTATATATATTGTTGCATATATATTTTTTTTTTAAAGGTCAATTATTGTGACTGTATTTTAAAATTTGATATCAATAATTTTAATCCAGCATTATTAACTTGAAGTTTCTATTAAAACCTCTGCTTACTTTTTGTCTGTATGTATTAATTGTTTATCTTTTTCTATTGTTATTATTAATCTTTGTAATTAATGGTTCTTGTTAAAAGAGTACTCTTTTGTTTAAATCTATTGAGCCTTCATATTTTCAAATATTTATATTTATTATATTGTATCTATTCATTGTCGATAGGATCAATTGCTTGCTTTTGCGATTCCCTTAGTTTATTTGTACAATAAATGTAGGTTATTAGTAGGGTAGTAATTGTTAGGGGTCACTTGAAGCATGCCATGCTTACAGGTACCTACCCGATAGCACTATCGTTAGTGAGTGATGTATATATGTTTTTTGTACTTTTGTTGATATCTTGTCAAATTGCAAATTTAGCTTAATACAAAATTTGATATAAATTGTAGTTTCTTTATTCATACAGAATTTAGTAAAATTTACCAGAACATCCCGGACTTCCCAAATTGACTAATTCCTTGAACATGACGAGGTGCATTGTTATATGTGCGATCAGTTTACTTGGGAACCAAATTGACTTGCTCATGTAGTTGTGTACACCCTATGTGGTGGATAGCGTTCTTTTATTTCAAAATTTTATTTTATTAAACGTTGTTTCCACATAGCGATTTTGATTAGTTCTTTTGCATTATCTTGTATCGTCCCAGTTTTAGTTTGTTTATTTTGCAAGTTTTACATTATAATATACAATGGTGCCACTGCCCGCACATATAGTACAGACCGTATATTAACTAATATCGTTCTTAACACCAATAACTCCCTATGAAATTAATGAAAGCTTATGATCCCCAAGGGATTTGAACCCAGGACACCATGTAAAGAACTTACACACTTTAACCATTATATCACCAAGACACTTAAAAGATTGAGTACATTGAGAGCGAGGAACATTAACATGTTCAAATCTAGGTTGGATAAAAGTAAATATGGAAATGGGGCAACATAAGTTATATGTTAGTCCAAAATACTGGGAACTGGGAATATCCATTACGATACTTGTCTAAGTAAAATGGATTGATTATAAAGTAACTACGACAGGACAACACGAGCGCTGCTCAATTCCTGTAAACTACAAATAGGTAAATACATGACTACGATTAATATTCACTTATCATCGAATACAGCTGTATTCAATCTAATCATGTACTCAGACCCAACTGCACTGTAAATAGCATAATGTTTATGTGAGAAAGGGAAGAAGGAATATGGCACAAATCACTTAGGATCCGACCTTGTAAATTTATTGTTTCTTTACCTATAGACACTAACTAATATTGTTCTTAACACCAATAACTTCCAATGAAATTAAAATGTAAAACTTGCAAACTAAACAAACCAAAACTGGGACAAAGACAATATAAAGTCAAATTAACTTATCAAAATCGCTATGTGGAATTAATGAAAGGATATGATCCTCTCGGGATTTGAACCAAGGACACCACGTACAGAACTTCAAAGCTTTAACAATCATACAGTACCACCAAGACAGTTAAATATATAAGGCGATGGCAGACAAGGGGTTAAATTACATGGGAAGTAATTTTTGTTTTCTCTTCCTCAAAGGTGACTAAAGCCAGTATCACACGAGCGCTTTTTCCCTTAACATTTATCCTCAACACTGGTCTGGCAGCTTATGAGGTCTACATTTACAATATTTCTGTCACCTAAGTTCATCTACCATCAGTCTAGTTTCCGATACCAGTGTAAAATATTCCAGATATGTTGCCATGAAATGTTGATTAGGCCTATTGAATGTTAACTATTAATTAAAATGTAAAACTTGCAAACTAAACAAACTAAAAGTTCTTGTGTGATACAGGCTTAACAAACTATACTCACCATTATCATACTGTAGGAAATCCAGCACTTTCTTGTACTGTTTGACGGCTAAGCGGAATTTCTCCTGCTTAAAGAATTCCGTTCCTCTCTCCTTGCACACTTTGGCCTGGTCCAGTTTTTCCTCCTGGTCCATCTCCCAGGACTCCCGGGCCTTCTCAAAGGTCCGCAGCTCCACCTCATACTCCAGCGCAGCGCCCGGCGGGACACCTATGAATCTGTTGCCTGCCGATCCAAATGCATACTGCAGATAGCCAGGACAGTTGGGGAATAATTATGGTAACTGCAATATTAAGGGGGATGGTTCACTTTTTGGGCGATTTTTGCATGTATTCATTATTTTTCTAGTTTCCTCCCTAGACCTCTATCAAATTAAAACAAAAAAAACATCCATTAGATCCCCCTTCTAGATTAATTTGTACATTTTTCGGTAGAAAAATGTCCCGCCCGAAAGCCGGTTCTTCCAACATTACAGGCTCACTATCGTTCACCAGGGAAAAAAATTGACACCTAAATAGCACGAAAAGTCTAAATATTGACGAAGAAATGGGGCGAAGTCTTAAAATCGACTAACTAATGGGGCAAACATCTTAACATCTGAAAACTAATGGGGCTAAACATGAGAGAGAAAGTGGTCCAGAAAACCAGCCCATCTCTCCTTAAGCAAAGGTGGAATTACTCAAACATTTTTATCATCATCAATTGATTGGTAACTGTTTTTGTTCTTCCGGAAACAATTTGAGATCTGTTTTGCATCGACATTGACAAATACTGAAAATATTATTATTTAGCAAGCTGAATTTGTATTGCTCTCTTTAACCCTTAAAAAGCGGCCCACCACTTAAGTCGAGTTAAATAAAGCTGGACTATGTGGCGGCGCTCGACATAACTCGAGTGGCAATTTCAGCACGTAATGTGGCTGAGAGAGAGAGACAAGTGGTGGCAGGAGACTAGCGAGCGTATGACTGCTCCAGACCACCGCGGCGAACCTACTGACACAAATCTCAGCTCCTCCTCCCTCTCTCACTCGCTACATACTCAATTATGTACCGAAAGTACCGAATTACCTGCTTTTTGCACTCGCGTTGCACGGTTATTGCAAGAAAACTATCCATCATACAAGGATCGTTATGGTGTCATTCGAAAGCTCTGTTTATGCCCTTTCAGGGATAGGTACTTGTTTTACGTTCTGGGTCTTATTTAGGCATGAAAATGATCACGTAAACAGCCCTATTTTGGCTAAAAACACCCCGCTGGGCGGTACACATAAATAAACCGCATAGGCCGCTCGTAAGGTGTTAAATCACCAAACTCCCATCCCATATATATATATTTTTATTTTTCTATGTGAATGAGGGAGACAAAAGGCATAACTGACTGCAGCGAGTGCCTCCTTCAGTATACTGTATATGGTACAGCCAAAATCAATAATTCACTGAAAACTTTGACAAGTTGTATGCTATCTAGAGAGAGGCACATTGTTTGACACTTCTATGTCATGAAACACACAGTACTACAGTCTGTTCATTATAATTATGTCATGAAACACACAGTACTACAGTCTGTTCATTATAATTATGTCATGAAACACACAGTACTACAGTCTGTTCATTATAATTATGTCATGAAACACACAGTACTACAGTCTGTTCATTATAATTAGGCCAAAAAACTTTACAACTAAAGCCGGTATCACACAAGAGCTTTTATAGTCAACATTCGATAATCAAAAATTTCTGGTATATTTTGCTCTGGTATCGGAAACTAGACTGATGATCGATGAATTTAGGTGAGCGAAATATTTTAAATATTGAACTCATAAGCTGCCAGATCAGTGTTGAGGATAAATGTCGAGGGAAAAAGCGCTCGTGTGATACCGGCTTAACCTCGATAACTAAAAAATAACTCAAGCTAATATTTCTACCACCTGGGAAGTCAGTCAGAGAAAAGGTGTGAACAAATATATCCCATTAGCTCTTGCCTTTTTTTAGTTACAGAGGGGGCCACAATTTCTGGTCTATTTATAATAAATAGACTACAGCCACAGGTACAGTAAACTTCCGTTAATCCGAAGGGCAGCGGACCGGCTCTCGTTCGGATTAGTGGATTTTTCGGATTATCGGACTTTACCCCTATGAACCTGTGTATGACGAAAACATTGAGACATTAGGCCACCCAAATGACACAATGGTGCACACACACATATCATATGTTCATGAAATCACTTCAAAAGTTTACCATTGTCATTGTAGCCTATTACCTACTTCAAAACATTCAGATTAATGGTCAAAGGAATCTGCTGATATAAACGTCTTCTTCTTCTTCTTCCGTCTACTAGCGAGTTTGTCTTGCTCTTGAAGATCAGATGTGGTTCGGGAAGTAATGCCTTAACAACGGCACTTCCCTGAGAGGTTCTTGTAATTTTCCTTTTGTGATTTTCCTTTTGTGACGTGCTCTGTTATATTATATTGTATTGAAAGCACCCTTGTCTTGTTGTCTTGAAAGCACCCTTGGGATGCTCCGATCACTGAACTATAAATAGTAGCGTATCGGAACATCCAAAGGTGCGTTTTCAAGCTCAAGACTAATACGTCCAAAGGTGCGTTTTCAAGCTCAAGACTGAATGCGCTTGCAGAAAATGCGGTGCAAGCCAGTAGCGCATCGGAGCGTCCCAAGGATGCGTTCAAGAGCAAAACAAACTCTCTAGCAGACGATGTGGAAGAAGAAGAAGACGAAGGTGTTTACGATTATATCAGTAGCTTCCTTTGACCATTAATCTGAATGTTTTGAAGTAGATAATAGGCTACAATGACAATGGTAAACTTTTAAAGTGAATTCATGAACATATGATATGTGTGTGCTCCATTATGTGTCATTTGAGTGGCCTAATGCCTCAAAAAGGGGACTTTGGGACTTCTTGAAATTCGGACCATCGGGTGAATTCGGATTTGGCCTCAAATTGAAAAATTCGGACTATTGGGAGATTCGAATCATCGGTCGTCGGATTAACGGACTTTTACTGTACTTAAAACTATATGAGGATTGTAAAGACGTTTAGGTATAAAGAGTATTAGCGAGGTGATACGTACAAGTAGACTGGGATGGTATGGACATGTGGAGAGATTGGATGAACAAAATTGGGTGAAAAAATGCAGGTCTGTGATTGTGGAGGGAGCTGCACCAAGGGATGGACCGAGGAAGACCTGGAATCGGACTATACGTGCCGATCTCAAATCCAAAAACTTGACAAGTGAAGCAGCCCACAACAGGGTTGCCTGGAACGCCGCCATTAGGACAAGAGACTGAAACTGCACGTATGTGTGGAGCACTCAGTCTTAAAATTTTATATACGTATGTATGTAAATGAGGTCTTTATAAGCAAGATTTAAAGTAATGATTGTACCTGAAGAACCTATATCAGTATTTAATGGCTACATACTATACAGTTGTTGTTGTTGCTGTTCCCCAAGCCCCAAGCCCCAAGGCCCCGAGCAAGGCCAAGGCCATAACCGAGCGCCCCCACAGAACCCTCCCTGCCGACCACAATAAAGCCTGGGTGACCGAAGCCACTCCATGCTGGGGAGGGTGAGGAAACGCCCGGGAAACCAAAGCCCCACCCAGGGCCCTGTGCCCCTCAGCAATTATGAAGAGAAAGTTGAGGGGCAAAGGAAAAATGTGACGCTTTGGCTTCCAATCTTGGTAGATTGGGAGGTCAATCCACGGAAGAGACGCCGTCACTTGAGATCTAGAAAATATATAAGTAGAAGGAACAGTCAGAGTAAGCTATGGGTATGGCAGAGATCGCTCAGTTCTCACTCTGATAGACCAGCCCATCACCAAACATACTATGCAGTAGACCATTGTGTTAGCAACTGTATGCTGCAATTACTTTTGGCGTAAGTTTAATGGTGGACTTCTCTCCTCGTTTGAATCTCTCCAACGCTCTCTCCAAGCCCTCCGGTATGTTGTGTTCCGTTCCTTCACCCAAGGGGAAGCTAACATCTCTCTCATCGAATACTGTGCCGTTCACTCGGCCAATGACGTGAACTGAAATAAAATATAAATATGTCAAAAAGTGCTGATTTAAATATTGTAAATCATGCCAACCCTGTACACTACATATACACTATGTTAGATATGTAATTAAAATTTAACACTTTCAAAACAAACAAACCAAAACAGGAACCGCACATTACTGTATAAGACAAAAGTAGCCTACTTATCAAAATCATTATGTTGAAATAACGCATTGAAGATTTAGCAAAATAATATTATGGAATAAAAATGCAACTCCAAAATATGATCGGTGTGGCATGACTAATTCAAACACAATCATGTCAATCACAAATTATTAAAATACTTCCTTTAACGTGACGATAGTGCGTTGTTATATGTGCGATTAGTTTGCTTGGGAAACAGATTAACTTGCTCATGTAGTAATGTACACCCTATGTGGTGGATTGTGTTCTTTTATTTAATAATTTTCATTTTAGTAAGCGTTGTTTCCACATAGCGATTTTGATAATTTAATTTGACTTTATATTGTCCTTGTCCCAATTTTGGTTTGTTTAGTTTGCAAGTTTTACATTTTAATTAAAATATTATGAATACTAACATAACTCTGCCAGGAAAAGCCACTCAAACTAAAGAAATACAGTACATGTTTTTGTTTTATTAAAAATATAATATGTGCTTGAAAAACTATGTAAAAATCTTAACTACCATTAACTAGTGCACCATCGTTGGGTGTTAGGTAGCCTTCCCCAGCTGACAGTATTCTCCGGATGATGCCACCGTCTTTCTTAGAACTGAGGTCCTCTCCGTGCCATTCTAGCAATTCAATCTGCAACAAAAGAATACATTGAAATTGTAATCGGCCTGCCTGTCAACTTTAACCCCTGCTGTACCGTAGGGTATAGTAATAAAAGTCCCCCCAGTCCCAAGCAATGAGGCCAAAATGGCAGATAGAACACCCTTCCACTTCAAGAGATGAAGGAATACTGGCTCTCCCAGCGTTCAGTGGGTCTTATATAAGCTGAGCAGTGTTGCCATGTCGACAAACGTTGTGGTACCTGGTACAACCTTGAACAGGCAGTTACAAAGAAAGTACACTACTGACGGCTATAGCCGTCTCTGGGACTGGGGAGTGACTTATCTACCGACGGCTATAACCGTCGCTGGTACTGTAAGGGTTAATAGGGAAGTACATGCCATGGGGTATTGTGCCTGAGTACCGGTATATACAATACAATACAATCTGATATTTACGCTTCGGAGGTTCGTTTAAATTGTTCGAGGCTGCAAAATTCATCAGAGTTAATGACCGGGACTATACATTGTGGAATCAGACCACGGGGAGACTACATCAAATGGCTATATGAGACTGTAATAACCAAGACTAATTACCAACATTACTTAACCTACCTCAAATATTAGTGTTGCATTGGACGGGATCTTAGGAGGGTTGCCGAGGTCGCCGTAAGCATATTCACTTCTGCACGTCAGTCTCGCTAGTTCACCTTTCTTCATTGTGCCTACCCCTACATCCCACCCCTTGATAACCTCACCTGAAAAAATAAAATAATAATTAAAATATATACCGGTATACAGTATATACTGTACATGAAATATGAAAAATAATTATTAAATAAGAAGTCAATGAACAAGTGTTAACGGATTGCCAATTTTTGTGTGTTTTCCAGTTATCTATACAATAATCAGCATTTCATTGTACATATACAGTACAGTATATCAACAGAAAGAATAGGGACTGCTGAACAATATTATGCAAACTAAAATGCCATAAAGCGACATACGAAAAAGTATAAGTAGTTATAATGCAATTATCTCATGGTTGCAGAAAAATACACAACCTTCAGTGATCTTAACTGGCAGAAAAAAACTCACCTTTCCCCAATGTAAACTCAAATCGCTGGCCGGCGTCTCTGCTGGAGTCAAACACGGAGCCGTCCTCAGCCAACTCGCCGACATAGTGGACAGACACACGGTCACCTTTAAGTGGCCCCTCGTCACCCCGACCCACGCGCAAGATCTAGAAGGGGGAAAATTAAATAACTATAATGTAAAATTTGCAACATAAACAAAGCAAAACAGGAACAACACAATATAAGAACAAAAGAACTTATCATGCTATGCTTACAGGTACCTATCCGATACCACTATCGTTAGTGAGTGCTGTTTGTATTTTGTACTATTGTTGATATCTTGTCAAATTGCAAATTTAGTTAAATATTAAATTTAAATATTAATTGTAGTTTCTTTATTCATACAGAATTTAGTCAACTTTACCAGAACATCCCGGACTTCCCAAATTGACTAATTCCTTGAACGTGACGGTAGTGCGTTGTTATAAGAACATAAGAAAATGGAGGCAGAAAGCCAATCAGCCCACACAAGGCAGATCCCTGTCACACCCAACCCCGAAAGGGGTTGAAATAGGGGAGCTATCCCCCCGCCAAAGGCGGCTTTCTAGGGCCTTTCCTAGCTGATGCTGAGAGGATTGGGTTCTAGTCATGTGGTGATGGGCTGGTCTATCAGAGTGAGAACTGAGCGATCTCTGCCATACCCATAGCTTACTCTGACTGTTCCTTTAACCCGTACAGCCCCAGCGACGCGCCTGACGCGTCGGCGATGTATGTAACGCACAGCCCCAGAGACGCGCCTGGCGCGTCACCCTAATTGCGCCGACCGTAACCTCAGGTGTAGCCACTCAAGAGGGCTCAGATTTGTATGGGAACTGTGTACGTATCCCACGCAACCGTGCCGATGGTTGAAAACTCTCAAAGTCCACGTGCGTGCGCGTGAGCGTGCAATAACCTGGTTTTTTGGGGTAATTGCCTTCAATTTTTTATTCTTGTAAAATACATTTTCGGGGGCTCTGTAGGACCATTCTTTAAGCTTTTTGAGCGGTTTTTCGTGGTTTTTCCTTAATTCCTAACCCATTCGCTATTGTTTCTGGAATAAAACAATTTTTTGAAAACCGGCCGGGTTCTGGTGAACAAACATTACAAAACTAGCCGGGGCTGGACGGGTTAACTTATATATTTTCTAGATCTCAAGTGACGGCGTCTTTTCCGTGGATTGACCTCCCAATCTACCAAGATTGGAAGCCAAAGCATCACATTTTTCCCTTACCCCTCAACTTTCTCTTCATAATTGCTGAGGGGCACAGGGCCCTGGGTGGGGCTTTGGTTTCCCGGGCGTTTCCGCACCCTCCTCGGCTCCCCGCCGTGGAGTGGCTTCGGTCACCCGGGCTTTGTTGTGGTCGGCGGGGAGGGTTCTGTGGGGGCGCTCGGTTGTGGCCTTGGAGTTGCTCGGGGCCTTGGGGCTGTTCGGCCAGGCAGCTTGGGGAAGAACAACAACAACAACAACAACAACAACAAGGCCTAATTATAGACCCAACTCCCTTGAGGACTGACCTCACAAAAACGGTCAGAGATCAACACAAGATTACAGGGATCTGCAGAGCGCCGATTGGCCCACACCCGGCAGATACCCCCTCATACCCAACCCATCTCGTCCATATGCCTATCTAACTTTATCTTAAATCTCCCTATCGTTCTTGATCCTACCATATCACTCGGTAGCCTATTCCACATGTCTACAACTCTGTTACCAAACCAGTATTTGCCTATATCTTTTCTGAAACAAAATTTATCTACAGTAATTTGAAACCATTTGTTCGAGTTCTTTCGCTATCACTGAGCTTCAGTATACAGTACTGTATAAATTTTTCATGTCTCCTTTATTAATCCCACTAACCCACTTGAACACTTCTATCATATCCCCTAACTTTGCGTCTTTCAAACGAATGTAAGCCTAATTTTTTCAATCTTTCTTCATATTGGTTAATTGGTTAATGCCTTTTCATCCAAAAAAATGCAAGTACATGCGGATTGGGACCAGCAAGATAGACAAGGTAGGATACAGTATGTATGAAGCGATGGAGGAAGTGAATGCAGAAAAGGATATAGGAGTAGTGATAGACAATAAGTTACATTTCTCAGAACATTTAGCGGAAAAGATAAACAAAGCCAATAGAATTGTAGGGCTGATAAGGAGGACATTTGTGTCACTTGACGAAGAAATCTTCAGGAATCCCTATACAGCGCTGGTTAGGCCGCACCTGGAATATGCGAACCAGGTGTGGGCTCCATATATGGTAAAGGATATAGAAGCAGTGGAGAAAGTGCAGAGGAGAGCTAGCAAGCTGGTACCAACGTTGAATAACGCGGGCTATGAGCAGAGGTTGAGGACACTGGGGCTTCCGACACTGGCATATAGGAGAAAGAGAGGGGATATGATAAGAGACTTTTAAGAGTGTCAGGAAAGTACAATGAGGATGTGTGTGAAGGTATCTTCTTGATGCGGGAGGGAACAAGAACGAGAGGACACTCTAAGAAAATTTACAAAGAAAGAAATAGGCTTGAGAAGGCAAAGAAATCATTTTGTGATAGAGTGGTAAATGAGTGGAACGCACTGCCCCAGTATGTAGTCGATTCCGAATCAATAAGGGAGTTTGAAAGTAATCTTGATAAAGCATGGGGAAGACAAGATTTGAAGTTTGATTATAAAACAAAAATACAGAATAGTAAAAATGTTGCGTCTGCTACCGCCGCCGCCAACACCGTGAACGACCGCAGCAGTGCAAGTACTGGTACTGAGCTGGATACACAGGCATAGTTTGCCTTTTTCCAGAGGATCTACTGTAAGAATATGGTAGATTTCTAATACAGTATTATGAATAATTTTTGTCATTCTTCGTTGTACTCTCTCCAACGAATCGATGTCCATTCTGTAATAAGGACACCAAAATTGGACAGCATAATCCATATGAATAATGATAAGTAAAGTTTTAAGATAACAACGGCAGTTCTGTTACTCGCACTCCTTGAGATGAACCCGAGAATCCTGTTTGCCTAGTTACAAACGCTTATACACTGTTTTCTAGGCTTCAAATCGTTGCTAACAAACCCACCCAAATCTTTCTTGCAGTCCGAGTTTTCTAATTCCGTATTAGCTAGTTTATATTTTGCATTAGTATTCGTCTTCCCTATCTTTAATACCTTGCATTTGTCAATGTTAAAATTCATCTGCCAATTTACTGACCATTCGTGTAAGGTATCTAGATCCCTTTGGAGGCACTCTACAGTATGTGGCTATCTGAATCTATTGTTCTCCCCATTTTGGTATCATCTGCGAATTTACTTATCCTACTAGTTATACCTAAACCAAGGCCATTTATGTATATAATAAACAACAGAGGACCCAATACAGATCCCTAGGGGACACCACTCTTGACTGATCCCCATTCTGACTTAGTACCATTTATGCTGACTCTCTGCTTCCTACCAATTAGCCATGACCTAATCCATCCCAACAACGACCCACCTATTCCATGCGCCTCAACCTTTCTCATCAATCTCTCATGAGGGACTCTGTCGAAAGCTTTACTGAAATCTATATACTGTATATTATCTATATTTTATTAATTTCACCACAACACCAAACACCCCCAATGAAATCAATTAAATATCATATGACTTGTCATTATCTACTGCTTCATATACCTCTGAGAAAAAACTAGCAAATGAGTGAGGCAAGAATGTCCCTGAGTGAATCCATGCTGAAAAGAATTGATTAAATTAAATATTTTTCTAAGTGGTTTCTAATTTTCCTAGCAATAATTAACTCTAGTAGCTTTCCTATGATTGATGTGAGACTAATGGGACGGTAATTGGATGCTATTGATTTATCACCTTTCTTGAAGATCAGAACTACATTTGCAAGCTTCCAAGCTTCTGGAACTAAGCCTGTTTCTAATGACTTGTTAAATAGAAATGTTAATGGGTAACTTAACTTATCTCTGCATTCTTAGGCAAGAGTTGTGTTATCGGGCGTATCACCTACCTCTGACCGGGTATATCCTAGTGTTTACTATACCCCTTTGAAAGGACATTAGCCTAACCTAACAACCTTACCTAACCTATCATAGTATTAAGGGTGGGGCCGCCCCCATACCCCCGCTGTTTGACATCAACTCGTATTTACACCAAATTACACGACGTACGCCTGGTAACACAACTCATTCCCATTCTCTTAATACTGTAGCATATACCTTGTGCGATTAGTTTACTTGGGAAACAGATTAACTTGCTCATATAGTAAAGTACACCCTATGTGGTGGATTGTGTTTTTTTATTTATAAAAAAATATTTTGCTTAAGCATTGTTTCCTTATAGCAATTTTGATAAGTTGTTTTGTCTTTTTATTGTGTTCGTCCATGTTTTGGTTTGTTTATTTTGCAAGTTTTACATTATAATACTATAACTACCGTCTAACGGTAGGCAAACAATTCAGGAAATTGATAACTTACAATTTTTGGCTATAAGGAAGACTATAGGTAGCGCCAACGAACTTGACAATTATTTTGATGTCTGACCTCTTCGTAACTCGAAAGGACCTTGAGCAAACTGGCTGCAAATATCCACACCTATTTACTGGTGGACTCTTCCCAAATGATAGAAATGTCAGCCTAATTGCTTTCATTCATTTTGAGTTATAAGTTAAGGGGTCCAGATTATTGTCAAGTTCGTTGGCGCTACCTATACAGTAGTTGGAAATGCAGTATGCCAAAGGAGTTGCAAGTGTAGCTTTTAAATTATAATGTAAATTATATTAAATTATATTAAATTACCACCTAGTAAAATTTAACTTAATACATTTTTCTCAGCATGGATTCACTCAGGGACATTCTTGCCTTACTAATTTGCTTAGCTTTTTCTCAGAGGTATATGAAGCAGTAGATAGTGACAAGTCATACGATATTATATATTTAGATTTCAGTAAAGCTTTTGACAGAGTCCCTCATGAGAGATTGATGAGAAAGGTTGAGGCACATGGAATAGGAGGGTCGTTGTTGGTATGGATTAGGTCATGGCTAATTGGTAGGAAACAGAGAGTCAGCATAAATGGTACCAAGTCAGAGTGGGGAGCAGTCAAAAGTGGTGTCCCCCAGGGATCGGTATTAGGTCCCCTGTTGTTTCTTATATACATAAATGACCTAGATTTAGGTATAACTAGTAGGATAAGTAAATTGGCAGACAATATTAAAATGGGGATATCAATTGATTCAGATAGCAATATAGTGCCTCCAAAGGGATCTAGATACCTTACATGAATGGTCAGTAAATTGGCAGATGAAGTTTAACATTGACAAATGCAAGGTATTAAAGATAGGGAAGATGCAAACAAATGTTAAATATAAACTAGCTAATTTAGAATTAGAAAATTCAGACTGCGAGAAAGATCTAGGTGTGTTTGTTAGCAATGATTTGAATCCTAGAAAACAGTGTATAAGCGTTCGTAATAAGGCAAACAGGATTCTTGGGTTCATCTCTAAGAGTGTGAGTAACAGAACTGCTGATGTTATCTTAAAACTTTACTTGTCATTAGTGAGACCCCATATGGATTACGCTGTCCAATTTTGGTGTCCATATTACAGAATGGACATAGATTCATTAGAGAGAGTACAGCGTAGAATGACAAAAATGATCCATAATATTTGAAATCTTCCGTATGAAGAAAGGTTGAAGAAATTAGGTTTACATTCGTTAGAGAGACGCAGAGTTAGAGGGGATATGATAGAGGTGTTCAAGTGGGTTAGTGGGATTAACAAAGGGGACATGACAAATGTACTAAAGCTCAGTGATAGCGAAAGAACTCGTACCAATGGTTTCAAATTAGATAAATTTCGTTTCAGAAAAGATATAGGCAAATATTGGTTTGGTACAGAGTTGTAGATGGGTGGAATGGACTACCAAGTGCTATAGTGGGATTAAAAACGGTAGGGAGCTTTAAGATAAAATTGGATAAGCATATGGACGAAAAAGGTTGGGTGTGAAGGGGGATCAGCCGGGTTGGGCCAATCAGCGCTCTGCAGACCCCGTAATCCTGCGTTAATCTCTAACCGTTTTGGTAAGATGATCCTCAGGGTATTAGAGTGTTGAGCCTATAATTGGGCTTTGTAATTGGGGTTGTGTGGGACAGGGATCTGCCTTGCTTAGGCCAATCGGCTTTCTGCAGACTCCCATTTTCTTATGTTCTTATGTTCTTATGTAACATCGTATCTTGTGTAAATTTGTGTGGATGACTAAATTGCAAATGAACTTCTGGTAATTATTTGGTTGTCGATGGCTATATTGAATAACCAAACTGCACATAGATATGGTTGAGAACAAGCCAGCTTATCATACCTCCTTCAAAACCCCACCATCTTGGTTAGGCGTCAGATCCATACTGTCAGATGTCTGGCTGTCTATTTCCTTAAAAGAAACTCATACACTGAAACAAAGAAACCTGGATTAGTACACAATAAAAAGTAGGGGTGGGAGAGGGGTGTGTGCTATGCTGACATTTGCTGTGGGGCTCAGATCTGTACTGTATCTTTTCCAATTGGAGCCTATGGTTGTTATGCATGGGGTTTTACCAAACCTCGTTTGTTAAAGATAAATATGGGAAGGATGTAAATTCCGGGTGTAGGTAAAAATTTACCTATGGTCCCGTTAAAATATCCTCAAGTAACCTATCAAAAACTGTTCAGGGGACTGGTTAGAACTTGTAGGATGTTTAATTGAAGGTCGGAAATCAGTATTTACTGAGAAATAAAAGTCTTAAAATGCGCTAAGTTTTACGGGAGGGTCTCTACGCCGTCACATAGCCTACGCGCGGCCCCGCCCACTGCCCAAAATGTACAAATATTATATTATAATAAATATTAGATTAGATTAGACTAACCTAACTCTAAATTAATATAATATAATATAATATAATATAATATAATATAATATAATATAACATAATATAACATAATATAACATAACATAACATATGCCGTGGTGGTCAAGTGGTGAGCACACTCGCGTGTGAATCTGAAAGACCCGGGATCGAATCCCTGCCACGGCGGACATTTAGTGGGTGCGGTAGTACGTCCTAGCATGTTTCACATGCTTGCACCCAGTCAGGGGACATCCTGACGACGTATACAGACAAAACACACATAACAAAGCCACTCCAACACCTTCCTCTCTCTCCAACACCCCTTCTCCCCTCTCAACACTCTTCTCTGAGCTATTGCCGATAAAAATGGCATGTTCAGTCCTGTAAAGAATCGTAAGATTCAGAGTCGTAAAGATTCCAGGACGAGCTCATCAGCGGCGGATCCCCAGATCGACCGTGGTGATTGTCACCTAAACATCTACAAAACAAAACAAATAACATAATATTACCTGGGAAAGAGAGGGCAGGGACCCTGGGTCACTGGGTGACCCATAGCGCATATTAAGACTGTTATTTCTCAGTAAATACTGATATCCGACATTCAATTAAACATCCTACAAGTTCTAACCAGTCCCCTGAACAGTTTTTAATAGGTTACTTGAGGATATTGGTAAAATTCTAGTTTCACGTACACAGCGACAAAAGGGAGGCGCCGTTGTAAAGGCATAGCTTCCCGACCAACTATGAAGATCAGGGAAATTGCTGGGTAAAAGACGTAATATAATGATAATAAACTACATTAACGACATTAGCCTAACCTAACAACCTTACCTAACCTAACCTAGTATTATGTAATAGCTATGGTGCCGCATATGGGGAGATTTTTTTTTTTTTTTTACAGTAGGTATAATTCCTTATAATGCATTTCCGCCGCTTTGGACATATATAGGAATTAAGTATGGTATATGACAACTCTAAAGTAGCCATAGAAATTTATGAGTATGCTGTGAAAGCGAAACTAGAATTAAACCAGGATATTTTAACGGGACCATAGGTAAACATTTATCCGGGTGTATTGTCAGCTTTGTTCAAGTTACTGAGGTCGCAAGCTCTTGACTCGCTGTTATCAGTATTAGGGGTACTTACTCTAGTTGTATTGCTCTAGTTGTATTGCGGGAGTGAGCATGCTCGTTATTTCCCGCCTCCTATATGTGTAGGTGTTATATGTATTGTTGGAATGGCTGTGGATGTGTGTGTAGTCTGTAATTTTAGCCAATTGGCGACATCGGAAACGAAGGCTTAGGGTGGATCTGTATGGTACCATTCTCACTATAGACGGTACCGTCTCACCCGAAGGCTTAGGTAGCCATCAGCTTAGGTGAACCATATGATACCCATCTCGCCTTGTACCATTTTTGCCAACCCCAGATGGGACGTCACAACGTCGTCCACTTATTCCAGGTACCTATTTACAGCTAGGTGAACTGAGGCTAACACATGAAAGGAGACTAGCCCAATTTGTCTCCGCCCGGCCGGGGATTGAACCCCCGACCCCTCGTGTGTGAGACGAGAGCTCTACCTACTAGGCTACGGGCTGTGTATAACTGTAGATGTATCTTACTTTTTAGTAAGGATGTAGGCCTAGTCCTAGTATTCAGGATTTCGGGCGTACCGCCCACCTTGTGTAAACTACTCGGTAACTCGCGATCACATTCCCGTCTATTTAGACTGCCGTGGGATACAATAATACGTTGAGGGTCAGAGGGTGGGCTAGGCTAGGATATGCCCCCTCCTGCCCAACTGGCGAGCAGTGAGGTACAATAGGCCTACAACCTGCGAGGGCGGAGCAGTTCAGTCGAAACGTCCCCGTGTAAACAAGCGGCCGAGTCTAGGCTATAACTGCCGACATCTAGGCCTACTGTAGGCCCTATAGGCCTAGGGCCCATTGACAAAACGTATTGTAGGCTAGGCCTATAGCCTAGGCTAGTAAATCACAAAAGCAGTCAAATTTGTTTAAAAATAAAAACAAAATCCAAAATTTCTAATTCTAGCATTCAATATTAACATAAACTATCAACCATCCCTATCTCAACACCCTGTACATTAAATATAATATCCGAAAAACCTATTGTAGTGCAGAACATGGTAGCATGCTTGTCTGAAAATGGGAAAAGTTATATTGTTAAGTGTATGGCATCATCATATACCTTCTACCCAGTCACCACGGGAGGCTAACTCACAACATCAACGCCAACCACAGGATATAGACTATTGTCAGTGGATATTACAAACGCTAATATTTAAGCAAACTAGGAATTTCGCTGTCATCCATTGTGCCTTTCCTTCCTTCTTTCTTTTTTAAGCAGCTGAGCAGCATTGCAAGGTGAAGCATACAAAGTTTTGCTAGATTAGATCTGAAAAGCCGCTCGATAATAAAGAAAATGCTGCGTATTGCCAGATAAAACTGGCACTACGGTGCCACTACCTCTAGAATATCACCATGTCGCTTAGAAATGGCTCAATCAGTTGTTCATTTATCCTGATTATATGTCGGTAAATACCGAGTTAATAATTTTAGCTAGATATCAGCAAACATCTCTAGATCTAGCAAAAATAGCTATATTGACAACAAAGAGGCAAAGCTTTCCAGAAAACGGCATGTGTATCGGCGCTCAATTTTGTCCTTAGTAACTTTATAGGTTCTCCACATTCAATAACACCCTGCCAGGTCATTCTTTGTCTCTTCCTATGAAATATAATCATGCTTCATCTGCTAAACACTTTTCATTGTTTAGTTTCCATTTCTGACTTGCAATGGTTTGGAGGAAAGGACTAACATAGGATCACTCAACTTACAGACGACAAAAAGCCACTGGGGTCAGTTCAAGTCATCCAAAATCCCCATATTTGCTTGCTTTACTTATCTAAACTATCCTAAAATATCTCCCATCCATAACCTGTTACCTACAGCCACCACACTTCACAGGGCGGGTTCCCAACCCCGAAATGGGTTGATATAGCTAGGGGAGCTATCCCCCCCGTCAAAGGCGGCTTTCTAGGGCCTTTCCTAGCAGATGCTGAGAGGATTGGGTTCTAGGCATGTGGTGATGGGCTGATCTATCAGAGTGAGAGCTGAGCGATCTCTGCCATACCCATATAGCTTACTCCGACTGTTCCTTTACTTATCTATTTCTAGATCTCAAGTGGCAGCTTCTCTTCCTCCCCTTTTTCCCCAGCTAGCCTAATCCCACAAGGACCCCAATGGAAATACGCTTAACGGCCTTATTGGGCTATCCTTAGTTGGAATGATGCAAAGCTGGTACGTCATATTATTTGTAACATATTATGTGGTACCAACATTGTAAAATGCTAACTGCTTGAAGTGCGTGCGGAGTTACATGGAGGGATAGACAGACTAATGAGGAAGTAAGGAGGAGGTGTGGTGTGGAGGTAGATGTGCTGGAAAGTATGAAAAAGAACAACTTGAGATGGTTCGGCCATATGGAACGTATGGAAAGCGAGAGCATGACTAAGAGGGTGTACGAGAGCGAGGTGGAGGGACAGAGAGGGAGAGGTAGACCGAAAGAGAGGTGGAATGATGGAGTGAGGAAGTATATGAACGAAGGCGGTGCTGGTTAGGGGGGAGGGGCGTCGACTGACCGGGGACAGAGGTGCATGGGGGCGGTTCGTTCGTGGCCACCCCTTCTGGGATCACAGCGTCAGGCAATAGATAGATAGATAAATATTATTATTATTATTATTACCTCTCTACTGCCAACCTAGAGGTTGGCAGACTGGGAGCCAAAATGTCACATTTTTCCTTTGCCCCTCAACTTTCCCTTCATAATTGTTGAGGGGCACAGGGCCTTGGGTGGGGCTTCGGTGTCCCTGGCGTTTTCGCGCCCTCATCAGCTCCTCACCTGGGAGCAGCTTTGGTCGCCTGGGCTTTCTTAGTGGTAAGCAGGGAGGGTTCTGTGGGGGCACTCGGTTATGGCCTTGGCCTTGGGGCTGTTCGGTCAGACAGCCTGGGGAACACCAATCACACTTCACATCAGGGGGTGCTTAGCAAGAAACAGTTTGGATTCAGGGAAGGGAGATCTTGTGTATCTAATTTATTAAGCTTTTATAGCAGAGTTGTAGATGTTACACAGGAGAGAGAGGGATGGGTTGACTGTGTTTACCTGGACCTGAAAAAGGCCTTTGACAGGGTGCCTCACAAAAGGTTATTGTGGAAATTGCAGGTTGTTGGAGGTGTACATGGTAGGATGTTAAAATGGATGGAAAACTTTTTCATAGGAAGATAAATGAGGACCACGATACGAGACGAATATTCACAGTGGAGGAGTGTGACGAGCGGAGTACCACAGGGATCAGTGTTGGGTCCGATAATGTTCCTACTTTATGTAAACAACATGCCAGAAAACTTGAATAGTCATATGAATATGTTTGCAGATGACGCTAAGATCATGAAGAAGGTCACCTGTATAGAAAGTTGTCAGGATCTTCAAAAGGACCTAGATGAGTTGCACAGATGGAGCCAAACCTGGAAAATGAGTTTCAATGCAGAAAAGTGTCATGTTTTGGAAGTGGGAACAAGAGAGATAAGGCCAAGCTGGGAGTACAAATTAGGAATTGAAATAATCGGCAAAACACGGCATGAGAAGGACCTTGGAGTGATAATACAAGATGATCTATCCCCGGAGAAGCATATTAACATGATCATTGGAGGAGCATATGGAATAATAACCAATATGAGAGTGGCATTTAACTATTTGGATGAAGAAATGTTAAGAAAACTGATAATGATTATGATAAGACCAAGATTAGAATATGCAGCAGTGATATGGTCACCACATTTGAAAAAAACATATAAACAAATTAGAGAAAGTCCAAAGGATAGCAACGAAGATGATCCCAAGATTGAAGGAGTTGACATATGAGGAAAGACTTAAGACACTACAACTGCTTACCTTGATAGAGAGAAGGGAACGAGGCGACTTAATAACGATGTTCAAGGGAGTAAAAAGTTTGGAACGAGTAGATAGGGAAGATCTATTCGTGAGGGATAATGGAAGGACAAGAGGGCACGAGTTTAAGCTAAGGAAGGGCAGATGTCATAAGGACACAAAGAAATTCAGCTTCCCATATAGGAGTATAGAGACTTGGAACAACTTGGAGGGGGAGGTGGTGAGAGTGAGGAACATTAACATGTTCAAATCTAGGTTGGATAAAAGTAAATATGGAAATAGGGCAACATAAGTTATGATATGTTAGTCCAAAATACTGGGAACTGGGAATATCCATTACGATACTTGTCTAAGTAAAATGGATTGATTATAAAGTAACTAAGACAGGACAACACGAGCGCTGCTCAATTCCTGTAAACTACAAATAGGTAAATACATGAACTTCCGGAACTTCCCATTTGATCAATTCATATATAACGAGACTGTTACTATTTGTTCAACTGGTTTGCCTGGGAAATAAACGCACTTGCTCATATGGTGGCATTTTTTTTTTTTTTTTTTTTTTTTCTATATTCCAACTTACTTCCTCTCGGGCATAGGCTGAGAGCCATAACATTCACCGCTTTACAATGAACAGTGAAGCCCGTGAGGTCTTGTTCCAGTCTAGGGAGTGAGACATGTGAAGCACGTAGAGTACAACGAGCACCTGCCATCTTGCCTTCACATGAGGCACGGTGCTCACTCATGGCCCGAAACGACCCCATCTCTGAAGCCACCTCGTTCCCGTGCTTCACTGTCTCATCCCCTACACTCGGACTCTCACACTTACACACACACAACGCCACCTGTTGAGCAGATAACTCACCAGGCATTGCACCCCTATAGCATATTTTGAATATGGGAATATTCATACAGTGCTATTTAATCAGGGAACAATGAGGGTATTTTATTGACGTTTCGGTGGGCTTGTGGTAATGCACTGATACCAGGTACAGCACAAATTCCATCCCAATAATATCTTCATACATTCCGCATACATTCTATGCGGTGGTTTTTATGTTTCATATTTCACAATACTGTTTTTCTAAATCTTCAATATGGTATTTACACTCTAATTTTGATAAGTTTGTCTATATATTGTCGGGTTTCTAGTTTTGGTCTGCTTGTTTTCCAAATTTTACAATTTAATATTATAGATCTTTGGATGCTTGCCATTTTTTTTTTTATATATATATATATATATATATATATATATATATATATATTAGTTTAGCCAGACCACTGAGCTCCACAAAAGAACTCTCATAGGGCTGGCCCGAAGGATTAGATCAAGATGGACAACTAATCAAGTCAAGATAGATAGGGAAGGGCAGTAGGTGAACAAATCTAGGAAGGCGAAGACACGCTGACATTTCCCGCCATTTCATCAGTTCAGCCGGACCACATGAGCTCCACAGCAGAGCTCTTATAGGGCAGGGACAAAGGATGAGGCAAGAACTGCTACACTGCAGCACCAACCAAGAAGTGATCAAGGGCGAAGAATGAAATATCAGGACTAAGGTAGACAAAAATCCCAGCGAGATGCAAAAAATGCAATACCGAATGGAATAAAGTCAGCACGGCCACATCAGCAACCGAAGAGACAAATCAGGTCAGGGAGACATGAGATATAGGCTGCCAGAGGAGAGAGGGAGGGAAATAACCACAACCATCCCCCATCAAGCCCCAGTCGCCGGCCCCGAATCCCCCCAACCGCGACAAGGAGAGTAGTACCAGGGGGGTACCTTACTCTTGACTGTAATTCATTTTGGAGAGAGCTGTTGTGAGAAGGATAGCCCCCAACAGAAGCCATACCCTTCTTAACTGAACTAAGCCATGACCAGCAATAAGGATGCATTTGCTGTTGTTGTTGTTCCCTAAGCTGCCTGGCCGAACAGCCCCGAGTCCCTAAGGAAGGCCATGGCCACGGTCGGGCTTTTGTAGGGAGCTTTACTTCACACAACTTGTTTACTGTCAACCTTATTCAGGCTCAAACTAGCTACCTATCAAGATAAACTTCAATCTACCTGGCTCACTTATCCTAGTGTCATACTGCTAATGGTATGTGCTTAGCATGGAAGCGGCCGTTTGGGAAGGTTTCCTTAGAGAGGGCAGACTAGTACAGGTTTGGGAAACTAAGGGAAGCCCTCCTAGTATAGGGCACCTATGAGAGTGACCCTTAGGGCGGGTGCCCAACCCCGAAAGGGGTTGAAATAGGGGAGCTATCCCCCCGCCAAAGGCTGCTTTCTAGGGCCTTTCCTAGCTGATGCTAAGAGGATTGGGTTCTAGTCATATGGTGATGGGCTGGTCTATCAGAGTGAGAACTGAGCGATCTCTGCCATACCCATAGCTTACTCTGACTGTTCCTTTTACTTATATGTTTTCTAGATCTCAAGTGACGGCGTCTTTTCCGTGGATTGACCTCCCAATCTACCAAGATTGGAAGCCAAAGCGTCACATTTTTCCTTTGCCCCTCAACTTTCTCTTCATAATTGCTGAGGGGCACAGGGCCCTGGGTGGGGCTTTGGTTTCCCGGGCGTTTCCGCACCCTCCTCAGCTCCCCGCCATTGAGTGGCTTCGGTCACCCAGGCTTTATTGTGGTCGGCAGGGAGGGGGTTCTGTGGGGGCGCTCGGTTATAGCCTTGGCCTTGCTTGGGGCCTTGGGGCTGTTCGGCCAGGCAGCTTGGGGAACAACAACAACAACAACCCTTAGCTAATATCAAGCCACTGTAGCCAAAACTATTTTCCAACTTTGTGTGCAGACAAGCGGAGAAGAAACCTGGATTAGGGGCAGGATACAAAGGTTTTAACATGCAATGTATTATACTTTGTTATATATATTTTTTTTTTCTTCAATTTAGTTCCTTCTCTTTTTGTCTTGCATTAAATATCCAAACCTTATGTATGTACCAAGAATGGATGAGAACAGAGTGCCAAGAAATATACATGATGGATAATTAATAGTGGATGGTTTGGGAGAAGAAAGTGGAAAAGTGTAATGAAGTATAACTTCCACATTGTGGAAGCAGTATTGTGGCACATGTGAAATGAGCATGTCTGGACAAAGCCATCCTTTAGCAGGGGTTACTCAGTAGGAAGCAAGGCATCAGAGATGATGATTCATGAAGTCCTCTTACAGCATATAATACTTAATTAAATACTGTAAGATTTTAAGGATACATAAAACAATGTGTAATTTGTTCATTCAATTATATTGAACTTGGTGAAATAATTTGATAATAAATGTACAGTATTCTAAAATAATACATAATGGAACTATAAATACAGACTATAGGACAAGGTACACAAATGTCTTCTATGTTGTGAACTAAATATTGTAGTTCTATAAATATATATTATAGATATGTCATTATGATAAAATAGTAATGTAGCACAATACAGGGAAAATATATGACAAAACATGTACAGTAGATGCAAAATACTTTAACAAGATTCTTTAGGTACAACTATATGTGACTAGATCATCAGTTAAATTTGTTGTCAGATCCCGGATGTAACTAGAATTTATACAATACCTACGTGGAATCTAATTAGAGATAATAATGTAGTTACGATTTTACTGCTCAAGTAAGGAGTTAAGTAGAGCAGATTAACCAGACCACTGAGCTCCAAACGGAACTCTCACAGGTCTGGCAGTAAGGAGTAAATAGCACACTAATACATACATACATTTTAAGCATCTCTTATCATTATGGTATTGTATAAATGTATATAAACCTCCAGGATCTGACTGAACATGATTATTACTGTAGTCCATAAGCCAGATCTCACCATTATATTAATCAGTGCCATCAGAATGGGTTACATTTTCTACTTACAACTTCAATACTCAGCCAACAATTTTGTTTTGCTTGCTTGAATAATTGCCGTAATTCCCGAGAAGGGGTGGCCATGAACATTAGACGTTTGTCACGAATCGCTAGTCAAGTTGCCCGGGCTTGACATCTACCAATAACCATTTGACAGTGCGGGCTCGATCCGCCGACCCTTTGATCGGCAGCCGACAATCTACCGACTTCAAGCAACATCTTAACAACTACAAAAACAAAGTCATTCAGATTAAAATCAAAATGATTAGCCCTTCGAATAATAATCATAATAATCTCTGGTCTGCTAAGCACCAGTTCTTCTCACCAGCACTCGGAACACTTTACCACAGTTTTCCTATTTAAGCTGGCCCATGGACTATATAATATGATAGTATAGTCCGTTCATCCTAGGTTGGGCAGAAATCGTAGCCTCTAACCTCTGTAACTCAAAAAGGGCTAGAACAAATGAGCTGTCAATTTATACACATATTCCCTAGCCAAGTCTTCCTATTTGGTAGAAATATTAATAATAATAATAATAAGCATGTTACTTATTTCTCATAAGCGCCAATTTTTCCGAAGAATTCACTAGCGCTCGGAAAGAGAAAGAAAAAAGAACAAAATCAATGCATCAAAAGAAGGCTTATATACAACACACATTTAACAATCACTAGCAGTGGCAAAATAGCCTAAACTCTATAGCCATCTGTCATGACACCTCTCTCAAGATTATAGCTTCTCTCAAAGAGAAAAGTCTTAAGTTGTCTCTTGAAGCATTCATATACAATACCTACGTGGAATCTAATTAGAGATAATAATGTAGTTACGATTTTACTGCTCAAGTAAGGAGTTAAGTAGAGCAGATTAACCAGACCATTTGTTCGATTACTCTAGTCCTTTTTGAGTTATGAGAGGTTAGGGGTTATGATTTCTGCCCAACCTCGAATGGACGAACAGGGAACCACAGTCTACGCGGGACTTGCTATAGTAGGCCTATTATGATTTATTGTTCACAAGTATAAAACCAACCTAGCACTGAGAAGTCCCTGAAAATCAATAGCTTCTACTAAGCCTCCTTACACTTCAAATTATACTATAAATGTCTTGGATAAAAAAACATATTAAAGGTAAACATAATAGGTAACTAATACAAACATTAAAAAACAGGTGACTAACGAGACCATCTAAATTAACCTTTTCAGCACGATGCCACCTTTTTACCTCTTATTCTGGCTAAACTAGACAATTTTATACAGCTTAAGAAGGACCTATGTTATTCAAGAGGGTTTATTGATATTGTATTTACCCCTTTGAATCCTGAAGGTTATAAAAAAGCTGAAGAAAATGGTCCAATGGTAGCCAGACTATGATCAAATTTATGTCATGGTGCTGAAGGGGTTAAGTAAACAAAGATCATGAACAACTTTTGACCATTTTACAGAACATTATTATGCCGGCATCCCACGAGAGCCTGTATTCGGTACTGCACTAGGCCCAAATTCCCTTTATCAGAATCAGAACGAACTACACTAAAAGCGTATTTCCACATAGTGATTTTGCTAAGTTCTTTTGTCTTTATATTGTGTCGTCCCTGTTGGCTTGTTTATTTAGCAAGTTTTACATTATAATCTCCTAGGCCTCGTAAATACCATGGATTGTAACCATTATCGGGAAGATTGTAGTGTGGTGGATGAGAATACGGCCCTTCGTGTAATTTGATAGTTTATTCTATCATTAGATGATTTTATACAGATGGGGAAGGATCTGCGTGAAATAAAACACTGATAATACGGCCCTTAGTGCATTTTGACAGTATATTCTGGTTTCTGGCTATCATTAGACGATTTTATACAGCTTACGAAGGATCTGCGTGCATCAAAAGGGTAAAGACTAAAACACTGATGTGCAGTTTGTAGAGGTGCAACATTACGGCGTACAACACACATTTATCAAACTTGAGCATTAACGTCAAGTGCGGCATATCTCTTCTTACAAAATACAATATTATCCAGACAAAGTACCTGTAAATAAATTGGAATTACATATAAGTAATCCCTCACTCAGTGGCGGATCCAGGGGCGGGGGGGCCCCCCCCTTAGTGACCAAAATTGCGCCCTTACATCTGATATATACTGCATTTTATCTGAAATACAATACATATAAAGTTATGGCACCCCTCATGTATATACATCAGCCCCCCCCCCCTTAAGCCTGAGCTGGATCCGCTCCTGCCCTCACTTTAAGTTGTACGATACTTACATTCCTGATAAAAAACAATACTGTACTTCATGTAAAAAGATGAATAAATTAATGGTACCTTCTTTTTTATTTGAAATTAGTGAGCTTCATAAGACTTGTTTTTAAATTTAGTGCAATCTCCACATTATTAATTATACTGTAATTTAAAGTAGGCCATTCCTTGACACTAGACACATGGCCTTGGGTGGGACTTCTGTGTCCCGGGCGTTTCCGCACCCTCCTCAGCTCCTCGCCTGGGAGCGGCTTCTCGTCACCTGGGCTTTCTTAGTGATAAGCAGGTAAGCAGGGAGGGTTCTGTTGGGGAGCTCGGTCAAGGCCTTGGCCTTGCTCGGGTCCTTGGGGCTGTTCAGTCAGCCAGCTTGGGGAACGGGAACAACAACAACAACAACAACAACAACAACAACAGCTAGACACTTTTAGGCACCACACTATTATGCATTATAATTATTACTATTGATAGTTGAACTACCACATTTATCGATTATACAATAAAAATCACAATTATCAGTAAGTCAAGTAAGTATAACTTTTTGTGAACAATAATAGTTTCCAAATTTTCATCAATAAAACAGTATCATACAAACATTACAATTAAGTAAACAAAATTCTCCATGCCACGTCAAGCCATGCCACAATTCAGGTAATGTAAGTACATTATGTTGTTAGTTAAGTAGTTATTTTGATCGATTGATTTTATATTTTTTCTTTGTTTAAAAGTTGATATAAGGAATTGGAAGTCAAATCTTATTAAGCTGTTTTGAGTTCTACCATAATATCTTGACTACCTTCATTCCTGAAGGGGTGGCCATGAATGAATCACCTACTAACTGACTATGAACCCGTAATAATGTGGAGATTGCTTGGACACACCGGTTACTAAAACCTACGTAACTTTCTCTGAAGAAAAAGCTCTAGTGTATGTATGGATGGTAAATCGCGAATTATTGCGGGACGCTCCATTCATGAATTGTGGAGCAGAGCTAGGCAGACACTCCCCTCGCGAGGCCTGAAGCCTGACTGACTCACTCACCCACACTCTACCTTACACAACACACTCGCTAGTCACATGACCACACCATAGAACCGGCTTGGAGATGTTGACACGAAAATATACCAATGAATAAGGGAATAACAGGGAAAATAGGTGATAATTGAAGGGCGGGGGGGGGGGAAAGGAAGGGATTTTGACCGATAAGGAGGAGTGATAGGAGGTATGGAGGGGAATTATCTCACTTAATCACTATTTCACTTGTTTTAAGTGCTACTGGGGCCTTTTAAAACATTTTTTTTTATGCCTTACCTCTTAGGAGATTCCTCGCCCTTGCTCTCCAAATCCTCTTAAGAGTGTTCTCGCCGTTCCCGGGTTAATAGTACAATCAAGTAACCATAATTTCAGAAAACCACAGTAAAAGGAGTGAAAACAAATAATTCAGAAAAAATACAAAATCTAGTTACAATAAATATTAAAAAGAAACGCACACACAACAGTAATGAGAAGAGGCCTATTTCAGCACTTATCTAAGAGGCACACTTACTTTTATGTGACCAAACACTAAATACACAGCTAAGTGCTTTTAACTTTATATATATATCATAAGGTGCATATTCTATTCTATTACAAAATATATATTACTGTATTACCACCAAAGCTCTCACACAATACACCTGGAAGATACAGGAATAAGCTTTTACATACATACAAGTTTAAAGACCGCTTCATCCACAGCGAGCGTGGTTTTAGTCTTCTATCTTATATTTCTAAACTACTGAGGTTGAAGCACATTGACCCCTTTAGCCCGATGACATACTTTTCATAATATTCTGGGTACTACAGTTCTCCCTCAATATCCGATGCCCCGATTTACGATATTATTATAATTTGTTTAAGAGTTTGCAATGGGGTTTTGGCTGGTCCGAGAATGCATCCCCATTTATTCAAGGGTTTGCTATATGATTTTTCTATTTAAGATCGAGTTTTCAGGAAGGTAACCCAATCTCTAATTGAGGGACGCCTGTATTAGATGATTATTTTTAGCTGAAAATTTACCTCTAGGATTCAAAGGAGTCAATAAACCATCTGAATAAAATAGGCACTTCTTAATCTGCAAAAAATCATCTAACTTTAGCAAAAATAAAATAATTTTTAAAGGCGTCATCATGCTGAAGGAGTTGAACTACTGAGGTTGAAGCATATAAAGCCTTTCTGTGCCAGTGACATCCTTTTCATTATACAGTAAAACCTCGCCCATCCAGACTAATTGGGGGAGAACCCAGTACAGTCGGGGTTAAAATACATAAATAATAAATCTATAAACATGTATCTGGTGGTGTGAATGTATCGACAAAGTTTACCCACCAGCTTGCGAGGGATTACAGTAAGCTTGATTGTAACTTTCAAAAATACTTAAATAAACTTTTCACACATACATCAATACCGTCAGGTCTCGATATACGCGGTTAATTCGTACCATATACGTGCAGTGTACTGTATATCAAAACCGTGTATATCAAACAACAGGCATTATGGGAAATAATTCAATTCGTTCCAGCCACCTTCTCAAAGTTCCCTATTTGAGCCTTTAGCCTAACTTAAATGCCAACATTATACCACCAACAAAAACTTATTTGCGTTGGCAACGAAAGGGGTTGAAATAGGGGAGCTATCCCCCCACCAAAGGCGGCTTTCTAGGGCCTTTCCTAGCTGATGCTGAGAGGATTGGGTTCTAGTCATGTGGTGATGGGCTGGTCTATCAGTGTGAGAACTGAGCAATCTCTGCCATACCCAAAGCTTACTCTGACTGTTCCTTTTACTTATATATTTTCTAGATCTCAAGTGACGGCGTCTCTTCCGTGGATTGATCTCCCAATCTACCAAGATTGGAAGCCAAAGCGTCACATTTTTCCTTTGCCCCTCAACTTTCTCTTCATAATTGCTGAGGGGCACAGGGCCCTGGGTGGGGCTTTGGTTTCCCGGGCGTTTCCGCACCCTCCTCAGCTCCCCGCCATGGAGTGGCTTCGGTCACCCAGGCTTTATTGTGGTCGGCAGGGAGGGTTCTGTTGGGGCGCTCGGTTATGGCCTTGGCCTTGCTCGGGGCCTTGGGGCTGTTCGGCCAGGCAGCTTGGGGAACAACAACAACAACAACTTATTTGCGTGTCAGATAGGCAATAACAGCATCAATAACTGTATTGGACCTGCTACTGACCTATTGGTGTGTCAGGCACGCAATATCCTGCAACATAAACAAACCACACTCTCTGTTTTGTGTCGTCTGCTACGATCCGCACGGTTCGGCTTCTTCTTATTATTCGCACCGACCCGGAGTTGCAGCAGGACCCCCGTCGCCCGCAAATGTCCGCGTATATACAAATGTTTTCCGTGTTGTGGCCGACTCTGGAATTTATGGGGTTACCGTATCCAAACGAATCCGTGTAGCCTATACAAAACACGCGTATATCGAGAACTGACTGTATTATATATTACTACAGTGAAATATTCAAAGCTTAAAATAAATCATTGCAACACTACGCATAATAAACTTTGGCACTAAATTTCTATATTATACAGTATTTTTTGTCATCCATATTAGAGACGAGAATCCCTCGGCACTTACTGAAGATCGTAGAATGCTCAAATTATTATTATCACCAACCCACCAATGCAAAATGTGACGTGTGAAAATACTCTAGGTTACATCTAAATGCTTGCACAAACTTAACAAAGTTGAGGCATTTTAACAGTCTTCCCTCTGTCGCCTCAAGTAAATTAAAATGTAAAACTTGCAAACTAAACAAACCAAAATTGGGACAAGGACAATATAAAGTCAAATTAAATTATCAAAATCGCTATGTGGAAACAACAACAAAAGAAGAGTCAATCCAAGATTCATATGTGGCTAATGCAAATGTTATAAATTATCCCTTTGAGTACCAGCGACGTGTTTTATAATGTATTCTAGCTATAATTAGGCGATATTATGCAGCTTAAGAAGGATCTGTGGTACAGTAGTTAAAAAGGTTGGTCGAGATAGTTTGAAGCCTTTTCATTGCTACAGGTCCTTCCTAAGCTGAATAAAATTGTTTAATAGTTGCCAGAATAGGATAAAAGGGGCCTCCCCGGGACTGTATGGGTTATTACAACAACGCGCCAGTGTACACAAAAATGTTGCACCACTTATCATTGCAGACGACTGTACCGTTTACATTGCCACTCGATCTTATGGTCTATTCATTAAACTTAGGCCAATAATCTTGACCAATAGCTATACTGTAGCTATATAATGGCTACAATAATCAAGTTAATATTTCTACCATTTGGGAAGAGTCAGCCAGAGAATATGTGTGGAAAATTTCAGCCCATTTGCTCTAGCCCTTTTTGAGTTACAATTTCTGACCTAATTACATCAAACAGAATACAGTATAGGATAAAATGTAAAACCTGAGAACTATAATAACTGAGTGTGAACCATTGATGATAAACACAAACAAACATGTATGTACTGTGTGTATATAATTATATACTCAGGCACATACCCCATAACTGGGGGTGGCTGACTCGAGACAGAGACCGAACAGCAACAACATTTGAAGTTCCAATTAGAACCGCCACGGACAAGCTTCTTGGGGTGACCACCAGATGGAGAATGGTCGCTTTGGGGACTAACCACAATATTTTTTAGGTCAAAAAGAAATATACCAAAGTTATGCGTTATATACTATTAGCAGCCATTAGTATGATTTTTGAAGCAGTTTTCGTGTGTTTAATTTGTAGCATATTCGCTCTTTGTAAATATAAAACTAGATTTCATACATTCATACTTTGCAAGCAATTTGTGGATTCACATAAAAAACAAAAATCGCCATGTGTAATGATTATAGGGTTATAGTTGATACATATATTAATTGTGTGTGCACAAATAGATATGTTACTACCAAAAAAATACCATTTGTGAATGGAGTGTCTTTAAAACGAAGCTTTTTATATTGTTGAGTTACCAAGTAAATTACCACTTGTCCTAGGGTCCTGCGACAATGCGACAATTTTCCGACTGGTGGTCACCCCAAGAAGCTTGTCCGTGGCGCGTCTAATTCTTAGGGTCCAGGACCACTTTTGCGTTCCCTCGCCCCTTTCTCTGTCTTGTCTAGTAGGTGAACTTTACAAGCCATACTAATATTTTTGTTTTTGCTTTTCTATTTGTGCATACATTTATTTAAGAGAGCCAATAATAATATTACTGTAATCTATCCATCTTCACATTAAAAATAAATACAAAATAAATTTCAGTTTATCAAAGTAATATTGCAGGTAAAAATTTGTATATGATTTAAGGGGAGGCAGACCGTTTGTTTGGTGTATTAATTAATTTATTCATATATTTTTTTTAGTTTCCTTGCTAGACCTCCATAATGCTTAGAAAACACCCCCTTCAAGAAAATAATCGACACCTAAATGGCACGAAAGGTCTTAAAATTGAAAACGAAATAGGGCGAAAGGTGTTAAAATCGCCAAACTAATGGGCCGAACGTCTTATAATCTAAACACTAGTGGGGCTAAACATTAGGGAGAAGGGGGTCCAGAAAAAATGGTCTGCCTCCCCTTAAGACTGTCTGTTCAAAACTCTTGAGGGTTATTATGATATTTTGTATAATTATTATTGAGGATTTTGCTTGCTTTTGTCGTTTTTGAGAAACTAGTTTATATTTGTCCCCTAGACTAAAAAAATGCCTCCCCCAGACTTCCTTCAAACTAAAAGATGACTACTCAGACCCCCTTGAAGTTAAATTGGTAAATTTTTCGATAGAAACATGTCCTGGCCAAAGACCGATTTATATTAATTTACAGGCTAACTATCGGTTCGCTCAGAAAAAAATAATTACACCTGAATAGGGTGAAACATCTGATTATTGTCAAACAAATTGGTTTGTTTAGTTTGCAAGTTTTTAATTTTAATTAAATTCTTCAAACTACTGTAATGGAGCAAAACAGGCAAGTTCCAAAAAGACCCCCCTCAGACCAAATAGGGTTAAGTTCGACAGACTTTCAAAACTATATATAATTCCTATTTACATATATACTGTATTCAAATATACTTACTTACACCTACGTTGTACATAAATAGTCTTTCATAATCTTTTACAAAATTTGATCTGCTTAAATAAAATAATATTGATTTACTTTAGCCTAATAGTTATAAATATTATCAAATTTGTAATCCCCATATTTTCTGGGGCATATCCAGGAAGGTTTGCCCCCCCAGAGTTATAGACTAGAGGGCACGTCCCCCGCAGTGTTGCCAATTTAGCTACTTTCCCGCTACATCTGGATGTAATTCCTTCGATCTAAAGGCAAATTTTACATCTAGCTACATGAATTATAGCGACGCGTTCTGTAGATTGAGCCATAATACAGGTACTGTAAATAGATTAAGTTTTTATTAAATTTAAAGCACACCCAAATTGAAAGCAGCTTTTATCACTTACCATAATATTTTTAGCATTAATCTTAACTTTGTTTATCAATAACATATGAGAATGATATATTCACTATAAATAGTCACACACACACACACCTATCTAGCATAAAAATGCAATAAAACTATAACTCATAAAAAGAGATTCGGGTGACCAAAGTAAAGTAGATTATAAATATTTAATACTGCACTAGGCCTATATAAGTAAGAAATAAGTAGAATTCAACTTAAGTTTTCCAGAATCATGCATGTGACAAAACTTTGTACGTAAGGTTAAATGAAAAATGTGCTACATCTTTCAGAGCTGCCAAACAAAATATTAACCCCTTCAGCAAGATGACGCCTTTTTACCTTTAATTCTGGCTAAAATTAGACGATTTTACGCAGTATAAGAAGAGACAATGCTATTCAGAGGGTTTATTGAGATCGTATTTACCCCTTTGATTCCTGAAAGTAGATTATAAGCTAAAAGAAAATGGTCTAATGGTAACCTGAAAATGATGAAAATTACATCATCGTGCTGAAGGGGTTAAAAAGAAAATACAAGTCAACATGTAAACTCGTAATTTCAAATTAAGTTTCAAATTTACGGTTTCAATGAGTACAATAATAATACGCAATACACAGAGAGAATAAACACCATACCAAATCTAGCATACTGTCTTAACAACGCTACTACTGTATTGTTGTAATATAAAGAATTATACATTAAAACTAGACTAGAGTGTTGCACAAATCCCTACTCAATTTGATAGCCGGGCAAATCACTAACATAACAAGACTAACTTTGCCGCTGCATTATTGTAGCCAGATATCCTAAAAATCCCCATAGTCACTGTAACTGGAACAAGAGGCCAGTCATTACTCGATATTACACATTTTAACACACCAATTAACTAAGGTCACAGAGAACAGTATTGCAACACATTTGATCATTTAAATGGCTTAACCCCTACTGTACCAGAGGGTATTACCATAAATGTAGCCTCCAGTACCAGGCAATGTGGCCAAAATGGCTTCAGAGTCGAGAGAGAACACCCTTCCACCTCATGGAGGAATACTGACCCTCCTAGCCTGTTGGAGCTTGGATATAAGCTGAGAAGTGTTGCCAATGTCTTAGACGCACTGCGTACAAGTAATGGTACCTGGTACCGCTCAATACGGGCAGTTTCAAGGACCGCATATTATGGATGAACGTCGTCCGTCGCTGGTACTGATGAGTGACTTTTTTACTGTCGGCCAACGTACGTTACTGGGACAGTAGGTGTCAAGACTGACAATGCCAAGATCCACTAGCAACATATGAGTACCAGTAATGCACCAAATAACCACCAAATTGATAAAATACCAGAAACACCAAAATTATTATCAGGTCAACGAGTGTCGGAAAAATTATACAATATACCACGAACATTGGCACGCTCTAGGACATAAATCGTGGTCTAAATTTGTCAAACCTCTCCCAAACTGAATCGAATCTACTTATAAAAAACTCTTGACTTAATAATATTTACATTTCGGAGGTTCGCTTTGCTGTTCAAGGATTCACATTTGACCATGATTTATACCTTAGAATGTACCGTACTGCACCAAATCACTACCAAGCTGAAGCATTGCACACAAAATCACTGTTGAACGAAACAGTTTGACGTTGTCACTAAGGTAACTTGCTCAGGGATTCACTAGTAAGGGACAAGACGATTATGCACCAAATTACGATTAGCTCAGACCCGGCTGGCAAATCGAGGCAATGTTGTTACGAGACCGAGTTGATTGTCTCTTGATTTTAGTAATTATTATTTAATATACAAAAGTTAACCCTTTCACGTTTTTATGACGCAGAGGTTGCCAGATTAGCAATAATAAATAGAGTTCTCTCACTCTCATAATTACCTCTCCAAAATTAGTTTTCTGCCCACAGCTAACTCAAAGACAACTGCAGAGGTTGAAGTAACTAAACTAAAGGTTTCTAAATACCTCTGATGGTAACAAAGGCTTTAAAGTATCCCTAATAGGCTCAAAATTGCGTAAAAAACGTGAGAGGGTTAAAGTAGTAGTCGCCCTCTAGGCTGCCTGGCCGAACAACCCAGTAACAAAACTGTAAGTAATGCTCCATAGTCCCAATTATGCCCCTTTAAGTTATTACAGAGTCAAAGACGTGTAACTTCTTGCACATTCCGCTCATGGCCGAATGGTTACGGTGCCCATCTCTCCCAAATATACCTGGGGTGAGAGGGTTTGAATCCTGGTCAGGATAACTTTCTCCTAACACATTTTCCTGTATTCCCTCTCACACTCAACTCAGTCTTCAAAAAGCATTGTCCCAGTTTACCACCCAGACTCAGACAATGATGCCCAAGTCACAACCAAAATTGGCTCGGTTAGTCACCCGTTGTATTGGATCACTGCAGAACTGGTGAAGTGAAATATTCTTCCCTGTGATAAACATGTCTCTCTCACTATCCGATGCCCAAACTTACAATATTATTATATATAGGTTTTTAGGTGTTTGGGTTTGGGTTTTGGCTGGTCCCAGAACGCATGCCCATTTACCTCATTAATCTTAGGGTTCGCTATATGATTTTTCTATTAAAGAACGGGTTTTCAGGAACGTAACCCAATCGTAAATTGAGGGACACCTGTGTCGCCATGGTAAACATCGTGCGTTACCAGATTATATCCCAGCATAATTACATAACCTATGGACCTTAGCCTATTCTAACATTATCTTTTATTATTCCTATACACACAATATCACATGCAAATATAAATAGTGTTTAATAGCAGTAAGCGTCGGTCAGGAGCCGTTGCCTCCTATAGTTAGAATCCTAATCTTGATGACATCAAACAATTGTAATTTATATCGTTACTGCATTAGGATTATTTTCAGTAATGGTAGGATAGACTCATTGATCAGTTATATTATGCTATTAAAATGTAAAACTTGCAAACTAAACAAACCAAATTGGGACAAGGACAATATAAAGTCAAATTAAATTATCAAAATCGCTATGTGGAAACAATGCTTACTAAAATGAAATCTATGAAATAAAAGAACACAATCCACCACATAGGGTGTACACTACTACATGAGCAAGTTAATCTGTTAGGTTAAGGTGGTCAAGTAACTTAGGATATATAGATATGCTGGATATCACAATAATTTGATATACACTCGAGGACATAAATTTTGGCCGACAGATGTCAAAACTCTCCCGATCTTAATTAAATCTTCTCATTAATTCCTTACCTAATATTTTCATTTTAGAAGTTTGCTTTGTTATTTGACGATTTAGGAGTGTACTGACCATGGCGAAAAGGGAAAGATGGCAAAATATTTCGTCACACTGTTCTACCTCAAAAATATAAGATTGATAAGCCTGGGTCCCTTACCAAGAGGAACAATTCGGAGTGGCTAAATTTGAGGTGTAGAATGGGAATTACACTTAGAATATTGTCCTATTATGTTGTATTATAATATATAACTTTATTTAGTTGAGAAAGCTACTCTGTACGAGCCTGTCTTTTTGCCGATTACTATTTTCCTACGTTCTTTTACTGTATAGTATTTTTATCCTATACTATAGGGCGTTAGGTCGTTTTCAGATTACTGTGTTCTAATATTCTAGTTATACTATGCTTTGATTTGTTCACCTACGTTATGAATGAGAAGCCTACTTAAAAAAAACAGGTAGGACCTCAATGTGCGGGCTCACACGTAGCTCATGTCCGTAATCATTAGTTCAATATTTTTGATAGATGGCTAGATATGGGCTTTAGAGGACCACATGACTCAAACAGAAGATCCGCTTGTGTGAGCTCACCCATTGGTTTAGATGTTCTGTGGGTCCCTTAATGAAGTGATATAATTACCCAACAGTTGAATGACAAACCAGATGTGTACTCGCCCTCCTGATCAACTTTGACAGCTGCGTCCCGGCCCTCTTGACGGACAACACAGCTGCCTTCTTATCCTCCTACTGTACCGGACAGCTGCGTAGTGCCGGCTGGTACAGGAACCTGCGTCGCCGTTTGAGGGCCTCCAGGTACACGTCACGGTTAAAGAGTCCGGCGGCTAGGGGCACACTGCAAAATGTGAAGGCAGGAAACCAATGAAAAACACAGAATCTAGGCCTGACCGCCATACCGTAATTACTCACTTAACTTAACCCACAGAGCCCGGGCGGACTGTTAAAAGTACGCTCAGAGCTTGCCCTGTGGAGCCTGTGCGTACTGTTATAAGGCACAGGCTTGAATTCATCGTTGTTGTAATGGCGGGTGGTCCACGAATTGCACAAAAACTCACACACAAACACTAAGTCAGTCAGCTGACATGTACTTGATTTTCTTATTTTATAACAAATAGTTTAACCAAACCATTGAGTCTCTGCATGAACATGTACTTGAGATACGGCCAAATGTAATCGGTCGATGATTTTCTGTAGTTCGAATCGATGTATGAAAGCAGAGGACAGTGACTCCCAGACCCCGAACATTTAAATATTGCCGCCACCGCCCATCCGGGCATAGGGTAGAGGCACCAAAGGAGACGCAAAAAGTGTGAAAGTTTTCAAGAAAAAAATCAGTGTGTCAAGCTCATTCATTCTTTTAACTTGAAACTCACTTGATATATTACCAAATGGTTATTCTTTTAATGGATGTGTCAATGTTTGATATATTTCAAGTATTTTCCGAGATAAGAGATCCAATATCAAGTGCGTCTCCTTATGACTACCAAACCCTAAGTAGACGCACCCCAGTCCAGTGCAGACGAACGTCTGTTTTTTTGTATTAATATGCGAGTAATTTGATTATTTAGTAGATAATATTTATACCACTTATACTTCTAGCTTAAACTAAAGTAGTTGCATGCTGATAGTGGGCCTACATTGTACATCTATAGAGAAAATAAATTGTGAAAGACTTTGCCCGAATCCTAAGCCATTTTGTACGATTATTTCTGTCATTATTTAGTCTTTATTCGATAGTTCATACACTATTTATTTCTATTTTCCATTTCTGTTAGTTTGTAGTTGTAGTTCATGCACTATTAATTCCATTAATAGTTTATTTAATATTAATGCCATTAACTTGTTCCCGGGAAAGATGATCTAATCACCGAGAGGTGGAGGAGTAGGAGAGATGGTTGAGGATGTTTGTGAGTGGGGGAGATGATGGGGGGGGGGGGGGGTGAAGGAGGGGCTGGGGATGGAGCTTAGTTCATCAAACAGCCGATAGGGCCAAGATTACACCATGGAAAATTTTATTATTTGGCGCGGAACTTGCTGACGCCATAAGGCATCACCTGGGATGTGGTGATGGGCTGGTCTATCAGAGTGAGAGCTGAGCGATCTCTGCCATACCCATAGCTTACTCTGACTGTTCCTTTTACTTAGATATTTTCTAGATCTCAAGTGACGGCGTCTCTTCCGTGGATTGACCTCCCTGGGAGATTGGGAGTCAAAGCGTCACATTTTTCCTTTGCCCCTCAATTTTCCCTTCATAATTGCTGAGGGGCACAGGGCCTTTGGTGGGGCTTTGATTTCCCGGGCGTTTCCGCACCCTCCCCAGCTCCCCGCCTTGGAGTGGCTTCGGTCACCCGGGCTTTATTAGTGGTGAGCAGGGAGGGTTTTGTGGGGGCACTCATTAATGGCCTTTGCCTTGATCGGGACCTTGGGGATGTTCGGCCAGGCAGCCTGGGGAACAGCAACAACAAAAAAACCCGGGATGCTGCCCATTAACCTCTACTGACGCCATATTGAGGCACCCGGCATTAAGGAGTTAAGAATGGTTATAATGGTTAAATTATTCAATAATTGATATAATCAATTATAATCAATAATCAACAACTCCTTCGGGGATCATCGCGTCTGGCAATAGATAAATAGATAGATAGATACAAAAAATCACGGTACTCACTCATCTTTGCCCGGCCTGATTTTGCAATGGAAGGTACCGAGGACAGGTTTGTGGTCGGACGTTCTGAAGAGGGAGCAGGAACCGTAGCTCTGGCATGTGACGCCACCGCGGCTACTCTGTAAATAAAGACAGGAAGGGGGCTACATAACATCTATCTCTGAATGTACGGTTGTCGTCAAGAATTAATGGACAATTTCTGGAGGTACAATTTTGACGCACTGATAAACTATTCCTATAAACTGCTGATCTGAGGTTGTGTGAATTATTATATTATCTTGAATTATTATTGAAAATTGTATTGCTTTGGCCATTTTATATACATATATATACTGTATATACATTGAAAACCCTAATTACCTTAAAGAGGATTCTATCAGTGTAGGAAGGAACCCGTTGCTTAGAAGACGTGTCGTAGTGATCAGTGCCGGGGTCGTACTTGAAGGTGGGAGCAAAGGTGATGGTGCCCTCCTCAAACTCACTGAATGCTTCTCCTGTAATTTAAAGGCAGGACATTAAACTAGGGCTGTGCTTTGGTAAGAATTTGTTGATAATATATATGTAAAAACCTGCAAAACAAACAAGCCAAAACAGGAACCACACAATATAAAGACAAAAGAACTTATCAAAGTCACTAAGTGGAAATAAGGCATTGGAGATTTAGCAAAACAATATTATGAAATAAAAAAAAAGGTAAAATGTATATCACTATATGAGCAAATAACCTTGTTTCCCAGGCAAACTACCAATGAGAGTTCCATATGGAGCTCAGTGGTCTGGTTAATCTGCTCTACTTACCTAACTCCCAGGCAAACTAGTTGCACGTATAATAACAAACTTTCATCATATTCAAGTAATTGATCAAATGGGAAGTCACACTATGTATGGAATCCTATAATTACATGATGATGGTGCGGTGTTTACCATCATGCACTCCCTGCTCAAGAACTGGGCTAGGGTGGGTGCCCTGATGATCATGAACATCAGTGAATAGTTGCCACAGATTGCTAGACCACGCCGTCCACCAACAGAACTAGCGTCTGTCAATAACACACACTGGCTGGCCCGAGACTCGAACCATCAACCTCACAGTTTGCAGGCGAGTGCTCTACCAACCGTGATAGGGCCTGTGGCCGTATGTTTATTTATGCAATCCCATTTTGGTATTTTGGCCAGCCCTAGGAGAGTTCTGGTATGGAGCTCATGTGGCCTGGGTAAACTAATGAGAACAAACAAAATCTAGCGCAAAAATCTAGTACCTTTTTGTCGTGCCTGAGTGAGTTGGTCCCACTGTAGCAGGTGTTGGTAGGTATCGGGACCACAGTGCTTCAACTTGTCAAACACGTGGTCTCTGTTTACTGCCAGTCGGAAGTTAAGGTCACCCAGCCAGAACACACTGTCGTATTGGTGGGTCACATCTGGAAGGGAATCAAGGAATGAATGAATGAATGAATGAATGAATGAATGAATGAATGAATGAATGAATGAATGAATGAATGAATGAATGAAACTGGTGTCACACTATAGGTAGCGCCAGCGAACTTGACAATAATCTTGACCCCTTAACTTCTTATAACTCAAAATGAATGAAAGCAATCGGGCTGGCATTTCTATCGTTTAAGAAGTGTCCACCAGGAAATAGGCCCTTTTGAGTTAAAGAGAGGTCAGGAATCAATATTTTTGCCAAGTTTGTTGGCGCTACCTATAGTCCAGGGCTAGTATCGGATACCGTACTAGGCTTCGAGTCGCTTTATTTGATTAAAAATATACTGTACTAAAAAAAAAGCTGTATTTGATCAATGTTACCATTATTTTGATGATATTCTAAAGTTTGTATCTTACAATCATGAAGAGACACCTTGAAACGACGATTTCATGCAGTCTAACAAGGCCCAATGTTAATCAGAGAGTTTATTGAGATCGCATTTCATTAACTTGCTCATGAAGTAATGTACAACCTATGTGATGGATTGTGTTCTTTCATTTATAAATTATTATTTTGCTTAAGCGTTGTTTCCACATAGCGATTTTGATTAGTTGTTTTGTCTTTTTACTGTGTTCATATAAGTTTTGGTTTGTTTATTTTGCAAGTTTTACATTATAATTATCCCTTTGAGTCCTAGAGGTATATTGCAAGCTAAAGAAAATCATCTAATGGTAACCAAACTAAGATGAAAATAACATCATCATGCTGAAGGGTTAAAGAATACGGTAAGAGGTAAGATGGTACAGTACTTGTAAATTAGATCAGACTGACCTTTGCTTTTATGCTTGCGAGGGAGGAGTCTAGGAATGTCCAAAGAGCGGATAATGTTGCGGAAGTTCTGTATCCTGTAAGCTTGTTTCTCCTCGTGGGCTGTTAAGTGAGAGTTGATGAACAGCAGTCGAGTACCTGAAAAAGAAAGTAGGAGTGTATTATTATGCTTTTCCACCAACCAACTTCACCTCTAAACTCTATTAATGAAATCAACAAATACATGTGGCACTCCAAGGACTCGAACCTAGGACACTCACACCGAAATTCCGCGCACTTATGCATTACACTATCAAGACAGTTTATTTTCCACATACCGGTAGAAATTTGTATTAGTTCTTTTGCTTTTATATTGTCTTGACCTCATTTGTTTATTTTGCAAGTTTTACATTTTAATTACTGACAACACTTTCCTTTATATTAACATACTACCCAAGTTCTTACAACTACAATTGTTTGTCCTGAGAAAACAAAGTTTTGCAAGGTTAAATATAACTTCTTTTTTTTCCATCCGATCCATGAATGTTTTCACCCACACATATTCAATTAAGTTCCATAGGAGTTATACTTAAAAATCTTAAACGATTACCCTAACTACCCATATCATTATTATTTGCATATATTGAATTCTTCCCATACCCTTGACTAGGCTAATTACATATTTTCGCGAAATGTCCAAAATTAGGACGCTGTCCGAAATTAGGTACAGTAGTTTTACGGTTATTTCTACTAAATATCAATGTCTACAGCTCTAATTAGGTACAGTAGTTTTACGGTTATTTCTACTAAATATCAATGTCTACAGCTCTAATTAGGTACAGTAGTTTTACGGTTATTTCTACTAAATATCAATGTCTACAGCTCTAATTTGAGGGGAAGACATCATTAAATGAAGAAAGATTATATCAGATCAGTTCAATTAATATTAGGTAGGGTTAAGTTAATTGACCGCTTGCGAGTTCATTCTATAAGGAAGTTGGAGCTATAGGCATCGATATTTAACAGCATAACTAGCTTAAATACGGTCGTAAAGCATCTATAAATACATACAATCAAATTCAATATGCTTTCTAACCATCAGAAACCAACATTATTATTGCATTTCAGTTTAATATCCATGTTTACAGCACCAACTTCCTTATAGCCTGAAACTCACAAGTGGTCAATTGAGGTGATGTAAGAGGTGATATAAGATTGGGTAAGATAGAGGAAATACAGGTAAGGTAAAGTGAATTAAGTTAGGTAAGGTGAGGTTAGGTTAGACGTTAAGATGACTACTATACCCTGTTTCTTCTCAACTGACGGTAAATTGCAAAGTTCCCATCAAGATTTCTCAGTTATTTTGAAGATTTTGTAGTGATATAGGGTGATAATTACTAGATAAACTTTGTCCTACGATGCCGAGACATAGTAGTTTCATATTGCTTCGTTAGTTATCGAGAAATCAGTTGCGAAGGGATTCAATTTACCGTCGGATGAAATTAAACCGAGTATAGGGTGACCTAGATGTGTGTGAATTTGTGTTTTGTCTTTGTGTGTTCGTTGTTTTATGTTGTGTTTTGTGTTTTCCATGTTCTTTTTTTTTTTTTCTTTTTTTTGTCAATACTAGGGGAAGTGGGAATATTTACATCATTAAAAAATATATGGGAGTCAGTGAGATTCTGTCGGTTAGGAAACTAGATTCTCTTGTCCCCATTCATTAATTCTAGAAAGGTCCTGGTTCAGAGAAATTGCAGTGTTTATTTTTGAATTTATAAGATCGGGTTGGGTGAAAGAATTGGTAAATGTGAAGGAACTGTTCTTGCTCTTATAGGAACCAAATTGATTTGCTCATGTAGTTGTGTACACCCTATGTGGTGGATTGTGTTCTTTTATTTCAAAATTGTATTTTATTAAGTGTTGTTTCCACATAGCGATTTTGATTAGTTCTTTTGCATTTATTTTGTGTCGTTTTGGTTTGTTTATTTTGCAAGTTTTACATTATAATTATAGGGTGACCTAGATATGTGTGAATTTGTATTTTGTCTTTGTGTGTTCGTTGTTTTATGTTGTGTTTTGTGTTTTGTGTTTTCCATGTTCTTGCTCTGTCTTGAGTCGGCCACCCCCCAAAAAATAAAAATAAAAATAAAGAAAAAGAAAAGAAAAAAAATGGGGATTGGGCCTGAGTAAATAGATAGATAGTGAACCCTATTTCCTGTGACGGACTTACCAAAGAACTGGAAGCCCAAGCCCACACCTCCCTTGGTCTTGTAAGCAATGCCCGGCCGGAGACTGTACGAGGCTTCTTCGGGTACTGTTCAAACGGAAGATTAGATTGTAATTATAAAGGGCTCTGTCTCAAGTTGGCCATCCCCAGCGTAAAAAATAAAATAAACCAAAAATAGAAAAATTTATTAACTTTTTGTTTCATTTAGTCTCTATTATCAGGAACGAAAGAACTCAATGTGATGAATTACTGTAGTAACTCAGTGGTCTGGTTAAACTATTTCCACATAGCGATTTTGATGTTATTTTGACTTTATGCTGTGTCGTCCCTGTTTTTGTCTATTTTGCAATGTTTTACATTATAATTATAAAAAAATTGTAGTAACTGTACTGTACTGACCGGAGCAGAACCAGAGTAGGTCCCTGCGCATGAAGATGGTTAGATGGAGAACCCCGAAGATGGCCGAGGTGAACAAGACATGTGAGGGGCCGATGGTTGCTTGCAGCCGCACCTGAACACAAAATATTACTGATAGTCAAATAAGACATTCATTCAGTACTATGATGCATTTTTACCTTTGATGCTGGCTAAAATTAGAAAAATGTATGCAATATGGATATGTATGGTTATTAGTAAGAGTTGTTTCCACATAGCAATTTTGATTAGTTATTTTGCCTTTATATTGTCTTTGTCCGAATTTTGGTTTGCTTAGTTTGCAAGTTTTACATTTTAATAGTGATTTTGACAAGTTCTATTGTCTTTAAGCTTATATTGTGTTGTCCCTGTTTTGGTTTGTATATTTTGCAAGTTTTACATTAAAGTGTTTATTGAGATCGTATACACCCCTTGGAGTTCTAGTGGTAGATTATTATCTAAAGAAAATCATCTACTCTTAACCAGAACATGATGAAAAGTATGTAATAGAGCTGAAGGGGTTCAAGGCCTACAGCAGTACCATGGGTAGTGTCACTTGTGGGGTTATTTACATCAATGTTAATAGGTGTCAACTTGTGTGCCTTTGTAAATAAACAATATTCTACATTCATAATTAATATAAATTAAACAATAGAATAAAGTACAATAAAAACACACTAATATCATCATCAACCTGACGCCCCGCTTCCACAGGAAATGCCCCCACTCCACTAAGTGAATTATGACACTTAGCACTGAAGGAGCCGACCCAAAGCAGTCCCTCACCTGGATGGTAGTTCCACCACTGTTTTGCCATTTTATTTACCCCAGTGGGGCCCTGGCTGGAAGCATACCAAGCACAGAAGTTTTCTGAAGATAGGAACCAGTGGTCAACTGCTCCAGAAGCTGCTTGCACCACCAAAGTGGCGGGCGGTAGGGTCACCGTATCCCTACGCCAGAGAGAGAAAGGCCGACTTGTGCCAGTGGGCTGTGAGAGTAAGACACTAGGGAACCATGGGGCACACCATTATGGCCCCACTGCCTTCACCACTCTCAGGAAAAAAGTTAGAAATAAGAATGATGAAAAAGGTAAAGTCAGAAACCAGCTATGGGAAGTAGAGGACACCAACCCTCATTCTGATAGATCCAGCCCACCACAATAATATGCATGGATATTTGAACTGGACAAAAAAATAGTAGATAAAATCTTAAAACCCCCTACCTCCCACTCAGTGCGACTGCCTCCCGACTCTTGGGTGCCGACCACAAACATGTCTGGCATATGTTCCAGGTCGTCCGGTAGTAGGAAGGCTTCGAGGTTTACTGGCGGTTCCTGGTTAAAGTAAAAGTAATAGAATATACGCACTTTTTAATCTCTTTTACCCGTACTTACTCTTAGCTATTTTCAGAACAATATATTTTTCAAAATTAAAAAAGATCTTTTAGAATCAACGTCATTTATCAGAGCCAAAATAATTGCAAAATAACTGTTGAAATTTTTCAAACCCTACCAGTAACATGACGTAACTTCGGACAGGGAGATAAATTTGGACACTCTAGAAAAAATATACAATGAACCACAGTTATAGGATAAATACATGATGTTATGGAAAAACAAGTATGTCTGCGGTGTTCTTCCATAATGCAGAGTCATTTTTCCATAACTGTAGCTTACATACTTTTATCCAGAAATGTCCGAAGTATAGCCCCCGTCCGAAGCTAGGTAATTTCACGGTACAGTACTATACAAATAATTTTGATAAAATGTTTAATCCTCCCACACTTATATTCATACTTGTCCTTAACCCTCCTCTTCAATTCTCACATATGAAATAAAGGATATTGGCAAAACAGTACAATAGATTCTTAAAAGTGAGAAATATTTTACCTTTCCATTCATGTTCCATGTAGCAATAAATATGTTGATGGTTCTGGATGGGAAGTATCGGTCTAGTTCAGAGGCGCCAAGTAAACTGTTCAAACCTCCAAAAAGATAATTTCTGAAAGAGACAATATAGTTTACTAATAATCCTTGCAATTCTAAGTATAAACACCAGTAAAATAAAAACATTAAAAGATTATGAATATACACTATGCCTATGCAGTATAAACACAAACTAGTACATTCTAACAATATTATACATACAGTAGCTGTAATCATTTCTAGGCCTTAAATTGTTTTCATCTCTATCTCTTTCCAGGCACCTGGAAAAAAATATAATATATAATGTATTCAATTTCTTTAGTGTAATTAAATCAATGAATTGACGGCTTGTGACTTACTTTTTCTTTGCATCTAGCGGTGATATCATGGGTAATCCTCGAGGAGTGAGACCGAGGTTGTTGAGTTCATCCAGAGACGCTGACCGACACCCGGGTAATGGTGATCCAGACAGTTCCTGGGGGGTGCGGAAATAGCCAATTGTAGCAGCACCATTATTTTTAACATCGTTCTTAACACCAATAACAACCCAAATGAAGTTAATGAAAGCATGTGATCCACTCTAATTAAGACTAAAAAGAAAGGACTCGGCTTTCGTTTAACACACTGACAGTAATCTCCAGGCAATGAATGTGGTGTAATTGATTGCATAAAAAGGAATCCTTCTGTTAAGTTTGTGGTGGGGTAGTCACGTTTAGAAGTGGATTAAGTCTGAATCGGTATTGGTATATGTTGAAAAGCTGTCCAATGTTGTTGTTGTCATTCCCTAAGCTGCCTGGCCGAACAGCCCCGAGTCCCTAAGGAAGGCCATAGCTACGATCGGGCTTTCAAGGAGTGTTGTTGTTGTTGTTGTTGTTCCCCAAGCTGCCTGGCCAAACAGTCCCAAGGCCCCGAGCAATTCCAAGGCCATAACCGAGCACCCCCACAGAACCTTCCCTGCCGACCACAATAAAGCCTGAGTGACCGAATCCACTCCATGGCGGGGAGCTGAGGAGGGTGCGAAAACGCTCGGGAAACCAAAGCCCCACCCAGGGCCTTGTGCCCCTCAGCAATTATGAAGAGAAAGTTGAGGGGCAACAGAAAAATGTGACGCTTTGGCTTCCAATCTTGGTAGATTGGGAGGTCAATCTACGGAAGAGACGCCGTCACTTGAGATCTAGAAAATATATAAGTTACTGAACAGTCAGAGTAAGCTATGGGTATGGCAGAGATTGCTCAGCTCTCACTCTGATAGACCAGCCCAAGGAGTGTAGATTATGTTGCTGGCGTAAGTGATTGTGTGAAATGCAGTCTTCTATGATGTGCTTAATGGTATGGGGTGCTGCGTTACATCCTGGGCAGGTGTCGTCGACGGAGTCATCCAGTCTCTTCTGATAACTCAGAAGAGCTGCATGGTGCCCACATCAAAACCTGACCAGGTGGACTCTGTCCTTGCGAGGAAGGGAGGATTCGTAAGGATATATTTCGGGAGGTCGTGCCTGCAGCTGCATGTTGTCGTTGCGTGATTGGATGGAACGGCGAGAGATACGAGTATGGATGTGCTTCTGAAAGCGAGTTTGGAGTTGGAAGGGAGGGAGAGATGACAGTATTTGTGTGTGATATCTTGTGCTGGGTGTTGTTTTGATATTCCTTGGTGTCTGTGGGTGTGCTGCCATGTAGTGTAGTGGGTGGTGTTGGGTTGTGGAGGCTGCAGCCAGGAATTGAGTGCCTCTCATGTCTAGGTGGTCTATGACTTCCTAGACATGAGAGGCACTCAATTCCTGGCTGCGGCCTCCACAAACCAACACCATCCACTACACTTAATGGCACTGTTTTGCCCGGACATGCCTTAGTCACTTGATAGTCACTCTCCATGCAGCATTGTCCCCCTGCAGAGTCCCTATTAACCCTCTCAGTATCGATGACACACTTCTTTTCTGCTTTCTGGCTATTATTAGACAATTATATTCAGATTAGCAAGGGTATATGGAATTCAGAGGGTTGATTGAGATAGTCATTACCCATGTATCCTTCCTAAGCTGTATAAAATCGTCTAATGATCGTCCAAATAAAGAACTGCTATAATGTGTCATATCCTCAATGGGACAAGTCCCCAAACCTGAAGAACCATCCTCAGCATTTCATCCCAGGTCTTTCTTGCTGTACCAAACATCACAAAATACATACATGGAAGTCAAGTAAAAGGGGCAAATAATAGAGTAGGATCATTCAAACTAAAAAAATAAAAAAATAAAAAATAAATAAATAAATAAAATAACAAATAGTAGGGTAAGAGCATTCAAATTTAAATGAAATGGTATAAAAACAAAATATATATATATATTTGACTAAACCGTATCAAGATTCTCAAAATTCAATGCAGCTATCAAGACAATTTCATAGGTCTGAAAGTTTCAAGACTAAGCAAACCAATTAATGAAATATGAAGGTACTGTAATGACAAAAGAATGCAAGATATGTACAGTAGTGCACAAACAAAAAAGAAGGAGTGGTACCTACTACACAAACGATGATTTTAGGGGCTGATGTAAGAGTTGTGGTTGGTTGCTATTTTCCTTTAGTTGACTAAAGCCGGTATCACACGAGAGTTTTTATAGTCAACATTCGATGATCAAAATATTTCTGGCAACATTTCTGGACTCTTTGATACTGGTATCGGAAACTAGACTAATGCTAGATGAATTTAGGCAACCAAAATATTTTATACATTCACCACATAAGCTGCCAGACCAGTGTTGAGGATAAATGTTTAGTGAAAAAGCCCTCGTATGATACCGGCTTTAAGGGGATTTTTTTTTAGTTTGCTGCCTCCATCAAGCTAAACAAAAATACCTCCAAGATAAATTTTTACATATATTAAATTAAAATGTAAAACTTGCAAACTAAACAAACCAAAATTGGGACAAGGACAATATAAAGTCAAATTAAATTATCAAAATCGCTATGTGGAAACAACGCTTACTAAAATGAAAATTATTAAATAAAAGAACACAATCCTCGGCGGGTGCCCAACCCCGAAAAGGGTTGAAATAGGGGAGCTATCCCCCCGCCAAAGGCGGCTTTCTAGGGCCTTTCCTAGCTGATGCTGAGAGGATTGGGTTCTAGTCATGTGGTGATGGGCTGGTCTATTAGAGTGAGAACTGAGCAATCTCTGCCATACCCATAGCTTACTCTGACTGTTCCTTTTACTTATATATTTTCTAGATCTCAAGTGACGGCGTCTCTAACGTGGATTGACCTCCCAATCTACCAAGATTGGAAGCCAAAGCGTCACATTTTTCCCTTGCCCCTCAACTTTCTCTTCATAATTGCTGAGGGACACAGGGCCCTGGGTGGGGCTTTGGTTTCCCGGGCATTTTCCGCACCCTCCTCAGCTCCCCGCCATGGAGTGGCTTCGGTCACCCAGGCTTTATTGTGGTCGGCGGGGAGGGTTCTGTGGGGGCGCTCGGTTATGGCCTTGGCCTTGCTCAGGGCCTTGGGGCTGTTCGGCCAGGCATCTTGGGGAACAACAACAACAACAACAACAACACAATCCACCACATAGGGTGTACATTACTACATGAGCAAGTTAATCTGTTTCCCAAGCAAACTAATCGCACATATAACAACGCACTATCGTCACGTTAAAGGAAGTAGTCAAGTTTGGGAAGTCCGGGACGTTCTGGCAAATTTTACTAAACTCTGCATGAATAAAGAAACTAAATGTTAAATGTCAAAATATTATTTAAAATCAAATCTGCAACATGACAAGACATTAACAATAGTACAAAATACAAATATTGATAAGATAACTATACTATTACAAAATAATATATAAAATACAGTACAGCACTCACTAACGATAGTGCTATCGGGTAGGTACCTGTAAGCATAGCATGCCTCAAGTGACCCCTATCAATAACTACCCTACAAATAACCTACATTTATAGCACAAATAAACTAAGGAAATCGCAAAAGTATGCAATTGATACTATCGACAATGAATACATATAATATAAAGACAAATAATTGCAAAATATGAAGTAACAACAGATTTAAACAAAGAGTACTCTTTTAACAAGAACAATAAATTTAAAAAATCATCAATATTAATATTAATATTAATAATAGAAAAAGAAAAAGATAAACAATAAATACAGACAAAAAACAATAAATACAGACAAAAAGTAAGCAGAGGTTATACAAGAAACTTCAAGTTAAAAATGCTTGATTAAAATTATTGATGTCAAATTTTAGAATACAGTCACAATAATTGACCCTAAAAAGATTAAATTTATGGAACAATTTACTTGCCTCAAAACCTCTGTCCACTAAGAGTCTGTATAGTAACCTAGCTCTAGCCCAAAAGTCATCTACTTTAGTGCAGATTTTACAAAATCTTATTAATTGGGAATAAAAACAATTATAAGTTATTTTACTATCGATATTACTACTAGGGAAAGGAAAGTTTATTACGTTAAAATTAAAATCATCAACTTTGTGATATACTTTAAGTATGCACTGTTCATTAACAATCTCTATATTTATATCAAGAAAATTTTCAACTTTATAATTTACGTTACATTGTGTGAGGGGAATAGAATTAGGGTAAATAAGTTTAGCAACTTGATTAAAATTTAACAAATTGCAAACAAGAATATCATCAATATATCTATTATTACTTAACAGTTTAGCAAGTGCTAATTTTTCTGGGATTTTATTTTTCTTGCTACTGTCAACTAAGTCTTTTATATATTTAAATTCTAAAGCAAGCAAGAATATGTCTGCAATTAAAGGGCTAGCATTTCCACCCATAGGAATTCCTAATATTTGTTTGAAAATGTACGGCCCGAATCTAACATAAGTATTGAAAAGGAGGAATTTAAGGGCATCTTTAAGTTTAGTTCTATCAAAATATACAGAACTAGTGGGAGTAGAGCTAAGTGATGCATTATTAAAATATGTATAAACATTTATGAAATAATTACCATTCCTAACGAACTTTGTATTAAAATGTAAAACTTGCAAACTAAACAAACAATTTGTAGAAAAAAGTCCCAGCCAAAGGCCGATTCCTCCTAAATTACAAGGCTCGCCAGGGAACAATCGACACCTAAATGGCACGAAAGGTCTCAATATCGCCAAACAAATGGGACAAGTTGCGGACGTCTCAGTGATTTTGATAAGTTCTTTTGTCTTTAACCCTTTATTGGCAGCGCGCAACTTATGTCGTGTGAAAGAAATTTGGACTAAGTGGCGGTTCACAACTTATGTCGTGTGCCATTTTCACCACGTAATGTTGCTGAGAGAGAGAGATAAGTGGTGGCAGGAGAGTAGCAAGCGCATGACTGCTCCAGACCACCGCGGCGGACCTACTGACATGAATCCCACCCTCCCCCACCCTCACGCACTCGCTACACAGGGAATTATGTAGGGAAACTACCTAATTACATGGTTTTTGCAGTCGTGTTGCGCGATCGTTGCAAGAAAACTAGCAGTCGTACAAGGATGGTTGAGGTGTCATTGGAAAGCTCTGTTTATGCCCTTTCAGGGATAGATACTTGTTTTACGCTCTGGGTGTTATTTAGGCATGAAAATGATCACGTAAACAACCCTATTTAGGGTAAAAACACCCCGCTGGGCGGTACATATAAATTACCGCCTAGGCCGCTCATAAGGTGTTAAGTTGTGCATTCCTGTTTTGGTTTGGTTGTTTTGCAAGTTTTACATTTAAATAAACTAGTGGGGCTACACATGAGGAAGAAGGGAGGTCCAGGAACCCTCCCCCTTAATCATTTCATGTACGGGAAGACGCACCTGTGTCTTCCTGGGATACTTAAAAGCCTTTATGACCATCAGGGAAGTTTAGAAACCTTTAGTTTAGTTTTTTCAACACCTGCAGTTGTCTTAATGCGAGCTTATTGGCAGAAAATAATTTTGGAGAGCTAATTAGGAGATAAGGAGAATTATATATACTGTACTGGACTTCCCAAACTGACTACTGTACTGTAATTCCTTGAACGCGACGATAGTGAGTTGTTATGTGTGCGATTAGTTTGCTTGGGAAACAGATTAACTTGCTCATGTAGTAATGTACACCCTATGTGGTGGATTGTGTTCTTTTATTTCATAAATTTTATTTTAGTAAGCGTTGTTTCCACATAGCGATTTTGATTAGTTGTTTTGCCTTTATATTGTCTTTGTCCCAGTTTTGGTTTGTTTAGTTTGCAAGTTTTACATTTTAATATAAATACTAAGCAGCATCTTAAGCCTGAAAGGGACAAAGGGTTAATATCCCATACCTCCTGGTCATCAGCATCCCGGGAGGCGGCGGAGGACTTCTTGTAGCCGTACCACGAGGGAGACCGGGTCAGGCGGTCCTGTTCCTTCAGGGCAAATGAGTGGGGTTAGAGGAGAGACTTACTGAACAGTGATATAATAATGAAACAACATAAAATAAAGACACTATAAATGAGTGCCTGTATACAATCTATAAATGAGTGCCTGTATACAATCTATAAATGAGTGCCTGTATACAATCAATTTTGTATTAATTTCACCACAACACCAAACACCTCCAATGAAATTAATGCAAGCATACATATATGTGATCCACCAGGATTCCAACCCGGGTTATCACACACAGATTTTTAGACACCTTAGCCATTACACCACCAAGAATGCATGTCAAATTATTGGATATCCATTTCGGACATTAAAAAAAATACAACACTTACGCTACTGTTACTGTATTACATAAGTATATCATCAAAATTACTAACAAATTACTATACCTGATAATACAGCTTATATGTTTTTAATCTGAAGAGGATCCATGCATAAAAGTATAACAAAATATACAGCAGACATATTTAATGATTATAATTAATGATCATAAATTTTATTTTAGTAAGAGTTGTTTCCACAAAGCGATTTTGATTAGTTATTTTGCCTTTATATTGTCTTTGTCCGAATTTTGGTTTGCTTAGTTTGCAAGTTCTACATTTGAATTCCCAGTTAGAGATCCTTTAGTAAGAGAGATCAAACCTTCACCATGTCACTGCTGCCACTGGTGATATTATCTTCTCTTTGCACTCCAATACAGGTCTCCCTCACTATCCGATACCTTCACCATGTCACTGCTGGCCACTGGTGATATTATCTTCTCTTTGCACTCCAATACAGGTCTCCCTCGCTATCCGATACCTTCACCATGTCACTGCTGGCCACTGGTGATATTATCTTCTCTTTGCACTCCAATACAGGTCTCCCTCACTATCCGATACCTTCACCATGTCACTGCTGGCCACTGGTGATATTATCTTCTCTTTGCACTCCAATACAGGTCTCCCTCACTATCCGATACCTTCACCATGTCACTGCTGGCCACTGGTGATATTATCTTCTCTTTGCACTCCAATACAGGTCTCCCTCACTATCCGATACCTTCACCATGTCACTGCTGGCCACTGGTGATATTATCTTCTCTTTGCACTCCAATACAGGTCTCCCTCACTATCCGATACCTTCACCATGTCACTGCTGGCCACTGGTGATATTATCTTCTCTTTGCACTCCAATACAGGTCTCCCTCACTATCTGATACCTTCACCATGTCACTGCTGGCCACTGGTGATATTATCTTCTCTTTGCACTCCAATACAGGTCTCCCTCACTATCCGATACCTTCACCATGTCACTGCTGGCCACTGGTGATATTATCTTCTCTTTGCACTCCAATACAGGTCTCCCTCACTATCCGATACCTTCACCATGTCACTGCTGGCCACTGGTGATTATCTTCTCTTTGCACTCCAATACAGGTCTCCCTCACTATCCGATACCTTCACCATGTCACTGCTGGCCACTGGTGATATTATCTTCTCTTTGCACTCCAATACAGGTCTCCCTCACTATCCGATACCTTCACCATGTCACTGCTGGCCACTGGTGATATTATCTTCTCTTTGCACTCCAATACAGGTCTCCCTCACTATCCGATACCTTCACCATGTCACTGCTGGCCACTGGTGATATTATCTTCTCTTTGCACTCCAATACAGGTCTCCCTCACTATCCGATACCTTCACCATGTCACTGCTGGCCACTGGTGATATTATCTTCTCTTTGCACTCCAATACAGGTCTCCCTCACTATCCGATACCTTCATTTACGATATTATTAGAGGTTTTTAGGAGTTTGGGTTTGGATTTGAGTTTTGGCTGGTCCGAAAACGCATCCCCATTTACCCCAATAATTATAGGGTTTGCTACATTATTTGTTTATTTTAAGATCGGGTTTTCAGGAATATGAAACCCAATTGTTAATCGAGGGAGACCTGTATTTCCAAACCCATAATAAACATTTGGGAATACTGGTTCAGAATATATTAATTAAAATGTAAAACTTGCAAACTAAACAAACCAAAATGGGGACAAGGACAATATAAAGTCAAATTAAATTATCAAAATCGCTATGTGGAAACAACGCTTACTAAAATATAGTTGGACTTTGGACATACAATTACACTCGCATTTTTTTTTTTTTTTTTTTTTTTTTTTTACACTGGTATAATTATAATCATACACTGTATATAACCTTGTGAATTAACGGAATGAATTGTATGAAACATCCGTCGGCGAGGTATCATAAAAAGATTTCGACCCACTTCCAGAATGTTTAGAGCGTGAGTGTAGAAATTGTTTTTTCCACGAGTGTACATTCTACATAAACAAAATACAGGTATATAAATAAATAAATAAAAATAATAAATAAATAAATCAAACTTCATTCTTTGATAACTGAGGTACCAAAATGGCATAAAAAATAATAATACAATATAAAAATAAACGATGGCCTCTCTCTTTACTACAAGATCTCTATTCCCAGTTACAGATTTCATTGATAACATTACAATTTATTAACCCCTTCTGTACTGGCAACATCTTTCTTATTTTCTATCTATCTATTATTAGACAATTTTATTCAGTTTAAAAAGCACCTCTAGCAATTAACATGCTTCGAACTATCTCACTTAACCATTTTTACAACCACAGATCCTTCATAAACTGCACTAAATCTTCTAAATATAATAAGAATAAATGAAAGAGACGTCGCCGGTACAGAAAGTGTTAAAGATAATTAGTTAATAAAAATCAAACAGAAACAATATAAGACATGCACACTAAACAATTACCAACACATTGTTAAACCCTAAAATACTCACATGCAAAAATTAGTTGAAATAAACACATACTGTACACCAGAAATATACAACTAAATTATACCCTGTTCATCATGGATAGGTCAAAAATCCCAACCCTAACCTCTCATAATTTCCACATAGTAATTTTGAGAAGTTCTTTTGTCTTTATATTGTGTCGTTCATGTTTTGGTTTGTTTATTTTGCAAGTTTTACATTATAACTAAAAACAAAATTCAGTAATTGAGCTGTTACTTCTACTATTTGGAAAGACTCAACCAGTAAATAGGTGTGGAAAATTACAGCCCGTTTGCTCCAGCCCTTCCTGAGTTACAAGATGTTAGTTAAAATTTCTGGCCTAATTATCGTGAACAGACTATACACTGTAATATAACTATATAATATACATACTGTGCATTGATCCACATAAAATAGGTTTCTAATATTACTAATCTTTTAAAAAGGATGCAGTTGCCACACTTCATATACAAATTTTAAGACAAATAACTATCCTTTAATGTCCACAACCTTAGAATATCTATCTTAACCCATGAGCCCAAGTTCATAATTTGTATGTTTCGTCTTTTTAACCCTCTCACGTTCTTGACGCAATTTTGAGCCTATTAGGGATACTTTCAAGCCTTTGTTACCATCAGGGGTACTTAGAAACCTTTAGTTTAGTTACTTTAACCTCTGCAGTCATCTTTGAGTTAGCTGTGGGCAGAAAACTAATTTTGGAGAGGTAATTATAAGAGTGAGATAACTTTATTTCTTATTGCTAATCTGGCAACCTCTGCATCATATGGTCGTGATAGGGTTAAAAGAGAGCATGTAGGTGTGTGCATATAAATTTGTTTTGTTTGCAACATCTCTTCTTTTTTAAAATGGATATTAATCGTGATCGTGTACCTTTAACTGTATTGGTGGTGTAATGGTTTAGATGCTTCTGTTCTGGGTGTGGTGTCCCGAGTTTGAATCCCGGGAGGACCATATGCTTTCATTAGTTTATTCAAGTACATTGGGGTTTGTAATTGATGATTAATGTTAAGAACGAGGTGTTACTTTTTTTCTTGGTGCTGTGTTTCTGTGGCATCTCAGGATTGGGGGGCTCGATGCTGTAGGGGACTATGCAGCATGGAGAGCAGCCATCAGGTGAACAAGGAATACTTAAAGAAGATTTTGAGCTAGACAAAAATTGCTTGCTTGTCATAATGAAAGTGGATATAAGGAAGATATCACTTGAATAAGGTGGCCGGTGGCAAATGCATCCTATAAGGAGTGCTAGCAGCGTGACTAACATACCCTTGGTGAGTGGTGATATGGTGCATCGTAACCTAGAGGGTCATCATCCCCCCCTTCCATCATCTCCTCCCCCTCCTCTGACCCCCCAGCGGCCAGGCTCACCGGGGCGGAACTAGCATGCTTCAGTTCCGCTCCCGGGTCAGGGCAATCCAGTAGGCCACCGGAGGACCCCTTGAAGCCATTCTTCCGCCGGGATCGCCGCTCAGTCTTGGCGCGGTGGTGTTGGGATTTCTGGCTGGTGCGCTCCCGGCCGACGACTGCTGCTCCAGTAGATTCGCTACTGGTACTGTAAGCGGATTTACTACTACTGGAACTAGGGACTTGCGGTTCAGTGCTCGAGGGATAGGCAGAACACACTCCATTCTCTATGACATTAGTACTAAGCTTAGGGCTAGAGGGATCAACACACTCAGGACTAGATTCACTCAAGAGGGACACGGGAGAAATAGGGTCGGGCGGCTTGGGCTCGGGAACTCGGGAGGCTGCGGGTTTTTTGAGTGGATGGGTGGAGAACTTTTTGTGCTCCTTAATAGTGTCTCTTAGTGTGGCATTAGTGAGTGCATCTCTCTTATTCTCTTTAGTGGTCTCTTTATATGAACCAAGATAGAATTTATATGTCTCCTTAACATTTTCTTTAAGTGTAGTGGTGGTATTAAGATATTCAGGGGAAACTTTTTGATAGTCTTTAAAAGAATCGGAGGGAGTTTTTTTATACTCCTTAGAAGAGTTTTTAAATATATCATTATTAAGTGCATTAGGGTAGGATTTACTCTCCTTAACAGTAGTATAATTAAGTATATCGGAGGCAGCTTTATCACTCTCCTTAACAAATTCAGGGGACACTCTCTTATTATTCTCCTTAACGTTCTCCCTAAAAGCCGTACTCCGAGCCAACTTGGGAGACTGAGGGCGCATTTTGTCCACCCTGGAGTAAGTGGCAGTGAGTGGTGTGAGGGGAACACTACCAATGGTTGTTGTTGGGGATAGTACCTCACACTCCGGGAACCTCACCGACGACGATGACGATGATGATGATGATGATGATGATGATGGTGGTGGTTGAGGGGAGGAGGGTTGCTCGCTGCTCTTGGTACCGCCTTCAACATTCTGTATTGCAGAGATATTGTAAACACCAGTGAGTGTCTGCAATGGAACTCAACACATTTAAGATGAAATGGAACTCTCACTTCATATACAGTAAAACCACTCTCTTTCGGAATAATCGGAGGGAATACCTTGCCCGGTTAGTTAGTTATGTAGAGCAGATTAACCAGACCACTGAGCTCCATACGGAACTCTCATAAGACCTTTCCCGGAATTGCTAAATTTACAATGGTGGGAAATACTTGAATCTTTCGAACTTTTATCATAGTTTTCTGAGCTTTATCCAAAAAGATCAAGGTAACAGTCTAAACTGGATATCAAGTATCCATCCAGACATATATCTCTCTCTCTCTTTCCAACTTTGTCCGAAGAAAAGAGGTAGATGTTGGGCCTAAATACTACTTTTAGACAATAGACAATTTACCTCAGTTCAGAGGTAAAGTCCAAAAAATTGCAGGTTTCCGAAAGCCCGAGTTCTGAAAGAGAGGCTTTACTTTATATACTGTACAGGTACTATAATTTAGTGGATTAAAAGGTCTACACTTAATAGGTACCTGGAATATAAAATTCTAATTATTTGTTTATTATATAAAACGTGTACTTTATCAGATTACTACAAGGTAGAGTAACCACATGCTTCTTTAACAGATGTTAATGACTGTAATTAATGTTTAGATAATTAGAGTATAGTAATAAAACTTGGAGTAACTCCTTAAATTAAACAACTTTAAGAGAAGCAAATACTTTCTGTAATTTTTCTTTTAATCATGCACTATTTATTTCTGATCAACAACTTAATAGTGAAGCATAACTTTAGGTGAATTTTAAACAACTTAAAATTGAAACGACTGAGGAGTGCCTGTAATTGAAACGACTGAGGAGTGCCTGTAATTTGCAGTCTATAGCTCAAGCATTATTAATATAAGATTCTATACATTCCATTAATATATTATACCAACATTCCTCCACATTCAAACATGCTTTAATGCATAGTCATCAGGTATAGGTATCGCCAGCGAAATTGACAATAATCTGGACCCCTTAACTTCTTATAACTCGCAATGAATGGAAGCAATCAGGCTGACGTTTCTACCATTTGGGAAGAGTCCACCAGGAAATAGGTGTGGATATTTGCAGCCAGTTTGCTCTAGGCCCTTTTGAGTTACAAGGAGGTCAAGGATCAATATAGTTGTCAAGTTCGTTGGCGCTACCTATAGTGTGCACTAGATTCGCTGTATCATATCACCATACAGTACAATATACCTGGGCAAACATGGACTCTCACAGGACTGGCCCGAAGGATTAGGTAACAATTACTATACATCAGTACCAATTAAGATGTGATCAAGTTATGAATAATGTAAAGTAATCAGGATTGTAAATAATATGACAAATGGACTTGTAATAAAAATAAATAAAAATAAAAAATAAATTCAAAAGTCATATACTGTAGGCCTACAGCATAGAAAGGGTTTTGATGTTTGTCACCCTGGCTTTCAGTCACCATGATCAATATTTTTCAATGTCCTGTCTGTTATACGAGACAAAAATAATCCATTACCGTATGCTGAACTTCATACAACACCATACCGATATTACATGTAAGTAACAATGGGATTTTCTAGGAATGACGTTATCAGATATAATCACATAGCCTACTTCATTGCTAGGATAAGTACCATATTACAAAACACATTAATAAACAATCTCAATTAGATCAGATCTGGATTTTGCTCATGTAGGTACCATATTTGTTTAGGATTAATATACTAAAAAATTAATAATTAATTCATTCCAGGTCACAGCTCACAAAATAGTTCCTACCACTGGTAATAAGCACTCTACAGTTATATAACCAAAGATATTTAACTGTACACCCTTCCAGCCAACCAAGCAACACCCTGACCCTAATTCTCCTTCGAACATAACTCTCCATAATGCGAGGAAAGATAACCCCAGATCCGAGAAAAATAACCCCAGATCCCAGACAAAAACCCAATTAACTGCACACACCCCTCCAGCCACCCAAACAACATCCTTACCTTAATTCTCCTTCCAACAAAACTCGCCATAACGTCAGGAGAGTTAACCCCAGATTCAAGAAATATAACCTCGGATCTGAGAAATATAACCCCGGACCCGAGAAATATAACCCTAGATCTGAGAAATATAATCCAAGATCCAAGAAATATAACCCCGGATCCGAGAAATGTAACCCCAGATCCAAGAAATATAACCCCGGATCCGAGAAATGAAACCCCAGATCCGAGAAATATAACCCTAGATCCGAGAAATAAAACCCCGGATCCCACACAAAAGCCCCTGTGGAGAGACAGAGGAGGTGGGCTGGGGGTCTACCTGCTGTATGTACACTGTGAGTATAGCTAAGTTAACCCAGTCAGGTGTTGGGGAAAGAGAAAGTGGCAGCCTCCTTGGAATAGCTAATGATGAGGGGGACCACATGATAGGCATAGGGGCTTGTTATTGTGTGGCCTTCAGTACAGTTGGAGATACTTTAACCCTATGAGTACCAGCAACGTGTGTTTTGCATTTTATTCTAGTTATATTTAGACGATATTATGCAACTTAGGAAGGATCTGTGGTACTGTAGTTAAGAGGGTTGTTGTTGTTGTTGTTGTTCCCTAAGCTGCCTGGCCGAACAGCCCCGAGTCCCTGAGAAAGGCCATGGCCACGATCGGGCTTTCCCACAGAGCTCTCATTGAGTGTAGATTGTGTTGTTGGCGTAAGTGGTTGTGTGAAATGCAGTCTTCAATGATGTGTTTAATGGTATGGGGTGCTGTGTTACATCCCGGGCAGGCGTCGACAACGGAGTCATCCAGTCTCTTCTGATAGCTCAGGAGAGCTGGATGGTGTCCGCATCTCAGCCTGGCCAGGTGGACTCTGTCCTCGCGAGGAAGGGAGGATTCGGAAGGATGGATTTCGGGAGGTCGTGCATGCAGCTGCGTGTTGTCTGTGAGTGAGTGGATGGATCGGTGAGAGATATGAGTATGGATGTGCTTATGGATGTGCTTAGTTAAGAGGGTTGGTTGAAATAGTTTGAAACCATATTAATGCTGGAGGTCCTTTCTAAGCTGAATAAAATTGTCTAATACTGTACTGTAGTTGCCAAAATATTATAAAAATTACATCCCTGGTACCGAATGCATTAAAACACAAACAAATATATTACATTAAAAATTGCCATACAGGTATTAACATTAATCATTTAAGATACAGTATGTTGGTGTAATAGTTAATAATGATAGTGTATAATGATTTTAGTGACTGCATACTTGTGATGCATTATTATTTAGATTGAAAATTCCCATAGAAAATAAATGAAATACCAAACTACTACTACTACTACTACTACTACTACTACTACTACCTACTACTACTACTTTTTTTTTTTTTTTTACTACTACTACATTGGTTTTCATTTAATATTGTTCATACATTTTATTTTACAAGCATCAGATATTACTATTCAACACCATGCAACTTCAATCCAGTCTCCTTCCTATGCGACCCTCTGCCACTGCTGCCTCGTAGTACTACTACTAGTACTACTACTAGTACTACTACTACTACTACTACTACTACTACTACTACTACTACTAATAATAATACTACTAATAATAATAATAATTTAATAAAAATAATGAAGTAGTAGTAACAATGAGGGGACACATGACCTGGTTTAGCCTTACCTATCTATATATCTATCTAATTCTAATCTATCCATCTATCTATTGATCTATCTACCCATCTATATCTATCTAATCATCCACATCTCTCCCTTACCCCAGCACATACATATATTGTATGGAGTAGGAGACCAATACTGAAGGTCATGTTGGAGTACAGTGGCACTAATAAGTCATGTCTCAGCTGTCATTACGCTTGGCTCGCTCTGTGCTGTATCAATGTCTGTCAGATGGTGAATAGGGTGGGTAAGTGTAGGAATATGTTTGTATATCTCACTCGAAATTAAGAAATCCTGTTTAAATATGGCTGATATAAATTATAGAACAAAATATACTTGGTGCCGAGATGTCACTTATTAGGCCGACTGTACATTAGTATTGCTTCAGTATGTTTAGTGTCTGACTATAGGCTACTGTCATGCATTAAAATCTTCAGCAACATGACGTCTTTTATACCTTTTATTCTGGCTACCGGTAATAGAAAATATCTATTCTGTCCAGCTCTCTAACCCTAGAGAGGACTGATTTTCCCAGTCTTTCTTCAGCTCAACAAGTAAGCTTTGGAACTCTCTACCTCAATCTGTTTTTCCCTCATCCTTTGACTTAAATTGCTTCAAGCTCCGTGTGTCCAGACATTTTGACTCCAACGTACTGGTACCTTGAATTTGCCTCCGTCACTCTTTCAAATTAGGGGAAGACACTTGTTACAGGCAGCTTTGCCTTTTGTCTCCTTCATACACTTACAAAAAAATATCTATATATATCTCCGCCAAACAAAGTTTGCAGAGATTACCAGATCGTCCCTGTCTGTATTAGCTTGTATGTATGTACTGTATGTATTGTTCGTGTTTGCGGGATTTCTCAATGGACGGATTTGATGTTATGTAATGAATATGATTTATAGGGTAGATGACATTATTGCAATGGTGGTTTTGTGTTTTGTTGGCGTTAGCATCAATATATAAACTTTGAATTTATTGAAACAAGGCATAACCTGTGTGACGGAGCGGGGGTGGGCGGGAAAGACACAGATGTTATGGATGTGGTTGAAGGCTTCCGAGAGCCTGGTCATGGAACTAGACCGCTTCACCTTGGGAGGTGCCAGCCGGGCGCGGCGGGAGAGCAACGGGGGAGACTTCTTGGGGGTGTCGCTCCCTTTCATCTTGTGCATATGCTGGAAAAACAAGAGAATACTCAAACGCAGTCCTAAAACTTGAATTGCCTTTTTTTATAGTCATTATTATTAGATGTGCAAAGATAAAATAATGGTCAGTGGAGCGAAATGTAAGGTAATGGTGTTTGAGTTAAGAATGCAAGAAACTATAGCATTTAACATATATGTTTACAATTCTCATTCCAGTTTAATTTTTAATTGTCCTGATTTGACTCCATGCTTGCTCACCTTCCCATCCATCTCATCCCCATCCTTTAGGTTACCCAGAGGCAGCGACTGAGAAGGTCTGATGCCGGATTTCCCATTACGCAGGAAGTCCGGGTCGCTGCATGGGACGTGCACCGCGTGTCCAAGAGAATCCAGGGAGAGGTTGTCCTCCTCGGTTTTACTCCTGCGGTCGCCCGGCTGTCCGCTCAGCTCCGAGACATTCATCTTGTTGGGGAGGAGCGTGACGGTGGGTGTCTGCTTGCCAAGGGAGCGCAGGGGTGAGATCTGCATCTCAGGTGGGGTATCGAGTGGCTTCTGACCCCTGCTGGGCTCTGAGGGTGACAAGGATGCGGGTGACAGGGGTGAGGGTGACAAAGGTGCGGGTGACAGGGATCGGGGTGACTGACTTAAGGGTGAATGGGAGGGGGTGATTACAACCACTGGTACTGTTGATGGTGGTGAAGGTGTTACTGTTAGTGAGTCTAGGATATTAGTTCACAATAGCAAGGGGGGGAAAAAGTGAAGAAGTTAAATTAATCATTGCCCAAACTCTTCTTTAAAGTAATGGCTTACAGCTGGATATGATTATAGTCAACAGTGTTACAAGATAGTGCCATAGGAATTTACTGCATAGAATGACTGTTGGTCCGGACCTTTTTCATCCCCGACTTTATTCATCTTGTATGACATGCAGTAGGATACATGGGGCATACTCTTTATTTCTCCACTGATGGTAAAGGCCTCCCTTACCCCCAGGGGAGATTAACATAATTGAAAGCTAACCGATTGATACAATTGAGGGTGAACTTAACCATGAGACACTTTAATTGCGTAAAATCAAGCTGATTACAATGCTTATTGTTACTCAACCAATATTTAGGCATAAATAATCATTAACAACATATCAGAAGTTTATATAACAGTACCAACATATATCAAAGGTCCTGATGTGGCGGCGTCTACGCCGTAGGACCACCTCCCGGAGCTGCCAACCGCGGATGGCTGCCGACCCTCCACGGCCGGAGACAAGATCAACGACCAGTGGAGGACAACCGGATGCCGGCCGCGGGGAGCAGTTTCGGGAGCCAAACCGTCACAACCATCCCCTGCCCCCTCCCTGGGGGCACGGGTCCTTGGAGCGGCTTCGGTCGCGCCGGGAATTTCCACACCTTTCACACCACACACACACATCACACAGTTTTTCCTACACCGAGAAATGACTCTCCGGCTGTCATTTCTCGAAGACTTCTTCTAGCCGGAGACATTGAGAGCAACCCAGGACCCACGTACACATACATGTGTCCAACTTGCTCAAAACCCATCACTTCGAGTCGCCACACTAAGGGTTCAGTTCTCTGCAATTCATGCAGGAACTGGACCCACTTCACCTGTACAACACTTGCCTCCAAGAAACACTACACGAACACCTGGACCTGTTCCTCATGCCCCTCCCTCTCCCAGTCAAATCCCTTGCCTAAAACCAGTCCACCTCTCCTCCCCAACCCACCTAGCCTTCCCATATCATCCACTCCCCCCCCCCCCCCTAAAACCCGTCCACCTCTCCTCCCTAACCCACCTAACCTTCCCATACCATCCACATCCTCAACTCAACACACCACACCCCATCCTAATCCATTCCAACCCCCATCTCCTGCTCCCCAATCCCCCCCCCCCATCCTCGTGCAGCAGCACCCAACATACATCGTGCACATAACATTAACATTCTTCAATTGAACATAGATGGCATCAACACAAAGAAACACGAACTCTCACACTTCATCAAACAACACAACATACACATTGCCATCTTACAAGAAACAAAACTCTGCACAACACAAAAAACACCCACATTTCATAATTTCACCACCATCAGACAAGACCGGGCTGTCGGCGGGGGCGGTGGACTCATCACCCTGGTACACAAAGAAATATCATACATAGTAACCAGGATCAGGAGGTCAGAAGTGTGGGAAGCCATGAAAAGAGTGAAGTTGGGGAAAGCACCAGGAACAGATGGAGTGTGTGGGGAAATGTTGAGATATGGTGGTGAGATAGTGATAGAATGGGTACGGTATGGAAAATGTGCAAACTAGCATGGGAGAAGGGGAGTGCACCCGATGACTGGAAGACTGGCATAATAGTCCCCCTATATAAGGGCAAAGAGGAAAGAGGAGTGTGTGGTAACCACCGAGGAATATGTGTTCTAAGCGTAGTAGGGAAGGTATACAGTAGGGTAGTGATTGAGAGAGTGAGAACGGAGAAATGGATAGGCGACGAGCAGGGAGGTTTTAGGAAGAGAAGAGGATGTGTAGATCAGATTTATACCCTGAATTGTGTTGTGGAGAAGTATCTGGAGAAGAAACAAAAGGTGTATGTTGCCTTTATGGACATGGAGAAGGCCTATGACAGAGTGGATAGAGAAGGTTTGTGGAAAGTACTTAGAATATACGGAGTAGAGGGCAAGTTGCTGAAAGCAGTGAAGAGCATGTATGAGGGTGCAAAGGCGGCAGTACGTGTGGAGAGTGAGCAGAGCGAGTTCTTTGACCTGAATGTTGGTTTGAAACAGGGGTGTGATGTCCCCGTGGTTGTTTACTGTATATATGGATGGAGTCATGAAAGAAATACTATCAAGAGCAGTGGATGTTGGTGTATCACTGAAAAGGGAGGGAATTGAGTGGAAGCTACCTATACTGCTGTTTGCGGATGATACAGTTCTGATGAGTGATAATGAATGGGAGTTGCAGGGTCTGGTAAATGAGTTTGGAACAGTGTGCGAAAAACGGACTTTGAAGGTAAATGCGGGGAAGAGCAAGGTTATGGTCTTCGAAAGGGGTGAAGTCACAGAGTGTGAGGTGAAGCTGAACGGTCAGGCTATGGAGATCGTCAACTCTTTTAAGTATCTGGGCAGTGTGTTGAGTAAAGATGGGACTATGAATGAAGAAGTGCGGGAGAGGGTACAACAGGGGAAGAGGGTTGTAGGAACGCTAAAAGCAGTAACAAGAAATAGGGTGGTCAGTATGGAAGTGAAGAAGTCCTTGCATGACAGTGTGGTAATCCCGACACTGACTTACGGAAGCGAAGCATGGACGTTGGTTGAGAGACTCAGACCAAGAGTGAGAGCAGTGGAAATGAATTACTTAAGGAGTGCGTGCGGAGTTACATGGAGGGATAGCCAGACTAATGAGGAAGTAAGAAGGAGGTGTGGTGTGGAGGTAGATGTGCTGGAAAGTGTGAAAAGGAACAACTTGAGATGGTTCGGCCATATGGAACGTATGGAAAGCGAGAGAATGACTAAGAGGGTGTACGAGAGCGAGGTGGAGGGACAGAGAGGGAGAGGTAGACCGAATGAGAGGTGGAAGGATGGAGTGAGGAAGTACATGAACGAAGGCGGTGCTGGTTGGGGGGAGGGGTGTCGACTGACTGGGGACAGAGGTGCATGGGGGCGGTTCGTTCGTGGCCACCCCTTCGGGGATCACGGCGTCGGGCAATAGATAGATAGATAGTAACCAGTGTACAAACCAAATCCCTCCTCCCCCCAAATGATAACAAAACAGAAATACAATCAATTAAAATACGCACTGGCAACAACTCCAACATAACCATCATAAACACATACATCCCTCCCCAAACATCCCCTACAGTACCAAATGAATACAGACCACACTTACAACACATCACAAACACCCCACACATCATCCTGGGTGGTGACTTCAACGCCAAGACGTCGGCCTGGTTTGTCGACAACCCCGACACAGACAGAGGGCTGGTACTACAAAACCAAACTGATAACCTCATCATCCTTAACGACATCCATCAACATACCCATATTCCTCACCAAGCCCTCTATAACCTATCATCTCCAGACATCACCTTTTGCTCCCCAGAACTCGCCCCCACAACATCCTGGAGGGTGGTCAGAACCTTAGGCTCTGACCACCTCCCGATCATTATCACCACCAAAACCAGACTCACCCCAGCTAGCCACAAACACACATACACCAATTATAAAAGAGCTAACTGGGAAGCATTCACAAATGAGACAGAACAACACTTCACAACTCTAAACAGTACACCCATCACTAACATCAACAATGCTGTACACATGCTCAATAAAACTATCCAAAATGCTGACAAGAACCACATTCCAAGAGGTAACAGAAAAAGACACAACCCCAACTTCACACCAGAAATTCAAAACCTCATCAGACAACGCGACATACTGAAACACTCCCCAGCACCCCACACACAAGACATCACACAAATTCAAGCACTCAACACCCAAACTAACAACAAAATACAAGAACAACAAAAACTAAATTGGAATAACTTCCTACAAACACTTGATCACAAAACAAACCCCAAAAAACTCTACAAAACACTAAACAGCATCACACTTTCCAACAGCAACACAACACAATCACATGCTGCAATCACAACAACAGACTCTACTCCTTCATGTAAACAACAAGCAAACACTCTCATCAATCACTTCTCACATGTCAGCCACCTAAAACCTCACAAAGACGACCGACGTGTCATCCGACGTAAGAGACAATCCCCCACAGACCCTGACTATACACCCTTCACCAATCACCAGACAAAGCATATCATCAACAATCTCAAGCACTCACCCGCCTGTGGCCTAGACAACATAAGCAACATACACCTCAGACACCTGGGACCACAAGGCATACAAGCACTCACTAACATATCAAACTACAGCTATTCACACAACACAATACCAGACATTTGGAAGCATGGTATCATCATCACATTCCCCAAACCCAACAAAGACCCCACGCTACCCTCCTCGCACCGCCCCATCACACTCCTTTGCTCCCCCTCCAAAGTCATGGAACGCCTAGTATTACAACTAATTACACCTGACCTACCCCTAGCTCCAACACAACATGGCTTTAGGCCACTGCACTCCACAAACACTCTTCTCACAGACCTTACACAAAGAGCTTTTGACGGCATCAACTCAGCTAGACCACCACACAGATCACTATTAGCCACACTCGACATTAGTAAAGCCTTCGATGCCATCCCCCGCCACAACCTAACAAACAAAATCTACAACACAAACATGCACAACAACACAAAAAGGTGGCTGGCCAACTTCCTAGCAGGCAGATGTGCACACGTATCTTTTGCCGGTCAGTCATCTAAAATCAGAAACTTTCCAAACGGAGTCCCACAAGGATCCGTCCTATCTCATTCAATTTATTTAATGATGTACAGTACTGGTTAAATGTTTATAAATTAATGTGCTTAATAAAACTGATAAAACCAAAAAGTCTTAAATGTAATATAATGTTTGTTAGTTGTTGTTGTTGTTGTTGTTCCCTAAGCTGCCTGGCCGAACAGCCCCGAGTCCCTGAGGAAGTCCATGGCCACGATCGGGCTTTCCCACAGAGCTCTCATTGAGTGTAGATTGTGTTGTGATTTGTTAGTATAACATAGTACCGGTAGTTATAACATCCACCATAGGCATAACATAACATTCAAACAAAAAATATTATAATAGATCAATATTACTGTTGTTGTTGTTGCCCATCATGTGGTGATGGGCTGGTCTATCAGAGTGAGAACTGAGCGATCTCTGCCATACCCATAGCTTACTCTGACTGTTCCCTTTTACTTATATATTTTCTAGATCTCAAGTGACGGCGTCTCTTGCGTGGATTGACCTCCTAATCTACCAAGATTGGAAGCCAAAGCGTCACATCTTTCCTTTGCCCCTCAACTTTCTCTTCATAATTGCTGAGGGGCACAGGGCCCTGGGTGGGGCTTTGGTTTCCCGGGCGTTTCCGCACCCTCCTCAGCTCCCCACCGTGGAGTGGCTTCGGTCACCCAGGCTTTATTGTGGTCGGCGGGGAGGGTTCTGTGGGGGCGCTCGGTTGTGGCCTTGGCCTTGCTCGGGGCCTTGGGGCTGTTCGGCCTGGCAGCTTGGGGAAAAACAACAACAAATCAATATTACTGTTAGTCGATAGGCTAGACCCTGAAAATAAGCTGAAATATCACAAATCGGTTCATAGACTGGTTCTGCAGTGAACCAATAAAGGTGGATGATGATAATGTGAATAAAAACAACCATGAAAACTTACTGTTTCTACGGTCTTATGTTTAGCCCTCTGTGTAAGAGACTGATTTGTGGTAAGTCTACCCATTTTAAGGGGGGATGGTTCACTTTTTGGTAGATTTTTTTATTTACTTATTATTTTTCTAGCTAGACCTCCATCAAGCTTAAAAAAACGCCCGCTAGACCCCCTTTTAAGATAGATTTGTACATTTCTTGGTAGAAAAATGTCCTGGCCGAAGGCCGGTTCCTCTTAAATCACAGTCTCGCTATCACTCACCAGGAAAAAATCGACACCTAAATGGCAGGAAAGGTCTTAAAATTGACAGAAATGGGGCGAAAGTTCATAAAATCGTCAAACTAATGGGTCTAAAGATAAGGAAGAAGGAGGGCCAGAAAAACGGCCCATCTCCCCTTAAATTCCTCACTATAACTCTCATCCTCACATAACAAAGTTTATTTATTATAGTTTGTCCACAAATCTTGAACAATAGCCTCTACAGCTCAAAAACGATTACAGTAATCAAGCTAATTTTTCTACCACTTGGAAAGGGTCAGCCAGGGAATAAGTGTGGAAATCTACAGTCCATTTGCTCAAACTCTTTTCTTAATTATAATCAATGTGAACACTTCCATGCCAAGTCAACTTCCCTTTGATTCAACAGTATCTAGACTAATAATCTAACCTAACCTTACCATCTGCCTATGTTGCTGTGATTTATATGATAACTTACCGTCTCTGCTGTCTTGAGATTTGCTGTCGGCACTGATTAGACTGTTGAGACTGCCGGAGAGACTGTGGTTCTTAGCCAGTCGAGCCAGTCCTACTTTCTTACCACCGCCACTGTCGTCAGGGCTCCCGACCTCCATCGCGTCTATCAACCTGGGGAAGAAACCAGATTATAAGTACAGGTCTCCCTCACTATACGATGCCACAATTTATGATATTATTATAGATTATTAGGTGTTTGGGTTTGGGTTTTGGCTGGCCCGAGAACACATCGCCATTTACCCCATTAATTGTAGGGCTCGCTATACAATTTTTCTGTTTAAGATTCGGGTAGTCGGTGGAGTGCTGGAGGGACCTTGGTGATCCCTGGTTTCTGGGTCTTCTCCTGGGTGGCCTAGATGTGTGTGAACTTGTGTTTTGTTTTTGTGTGTTCATTGTTTTCTGTTGTGTTGTGGTGTGTTGTCTTCGGGCTCTGTCTCGAGTCGGCCACCCCCAGAAAAAAAAAAAAATATATATATATGAATGGGCCAAGGTATGAGATAGACTGACAACAATTAACTACTGAGGAAAGCAATAGTACAGTAATTCCTCACTTAAAGTTGAAATTATGTTCCTGAAAATTGAGCCTTTAAATGAAACAACTTTAAGTACCGTACTGTACAGGTATTTACACACATGAATGGGGATAAGGTATGTTACTTGACTGCAGCTGACACCTACTGCACATACACATACTCATACCACACCTACACATACTGCACACATACAAACTACACATACCGTACTGCACATACACATACTACACATACTCATACTACACCTACTGCAGCTGACACATACTGCACATACACAAACTACATATACTGCACATACACATACTGCACATACACAAACTACACATACCGTACTGCACATACATATACTGCAGCTGAGACATACTGCACATACACATACTTCACATACACATACACCTACTGCAGCTGACACACTGCACTATGAGAGCCTCAGCCCCACCCAGAGGTTAGAGGAAGGTCAGGGAGAGCTAAACTTATATTTAAGGACAGATTTTCACTTATTTTTTTCAAGCCACCTCCTCCCTCATGTTTAGCCCCATTAGTTTTGAGATTTATAAGACGTTCACCCCGTTAGTTTGGCAATTTTAAGACATTTCGCCCAATTTATGTCAATTTTAAGAACATTCGTGCCATCTAGATGTCGATTTTTTTCCTGGCAAGCGATAGTGAACCTGTAATGTACATATGTACAAATTTATATCGAAGGGGGGCCTTGGGGGGTTCTGGTATTTTTATAAAGCTTAATCGGGGTTTAGGAAGCCAACTAATCATTTCTCCTTAAAGGGTTAAAACACATTTACTAATTCACTTTACTAGGAGACGAGTGGAGGGCTGTTCTCAGTCAGCAAGATGTGCAGGAGTTGTGGGAGAAAGATTACCATAGTCCGAAGTGAGAGATAAATGTATTATTTCATATTTTTTCATCAACGAACTTTACTTCTATAGAAGCTCAATTAATGAAATCAACAAATACATGTGGCACTCCAAGGACTTGAACCTAGGATACTCACACCAAAACTCTGCGCATTTATGCATTACGCTATCAAGACAGTTAACTTTATACAAGTATCGTAAAATATCTAGAATCTTGTCCCCTGCATTGACAACCTACAGTAGTCCATTAAGAGGAGATTTTTAGTATGCTGGACACACAGAGCTTGAAGTAGTTTAAGTCATAAGATGAGAGAGAGAGAGTTCCAGAGCTTACTAATCGAGTAGAAAGACTGAAAAAATTAATTCACTCTTGGGTTAGAGAGTTGGACAGAATAGAGGTAGAAATGTGTTGAAAGGCGGTTGCCCAACCCTCTCCACAAGGGAGGAGGTACAGTATACACTGAGAAAGCTCTGAAGAACATTGATTATTGTAAAGCCGGTATGACACGTGTTTTTTCCCTCAACATTTATACTTAATACTGGTCTGGCAGCTTATGGGACAAACATTGATTATATTTCAGTTACCTAAATTCATCTATCATCAGTCTAGTTTCCGATACCAGTGCAAAATATTCCAGAAATGTTCCCAGAAAATTTTTGATGATCGAATGTTGACTATAAAAGCTCTCGTGTGATACCGGCTTAATAGTGGTGGACTATGGAAGAGTGAGTGACAGATGCAACATTGCAGCGTGTAGAGAGAGAGATTGAAGGAAATAAGTAAGAGGACGAATTGTAACTTCTTCCTTGACGCATATCCAACCTGCCCACCAAATTTCGTAAAAATTGGTTTATAACTTTGTCAGATATCTTATTTAGGCCTACAGACAAACAAACAGAGGCAAAAACATTACCTTCCTCTAGCTTCTTTGGCAGAGGTAATAAACCATCTGAATAACATACCATAGGTCCTTCTTAAAAGTGCATAACATTTATTATTTAGGCTATAGCCAGAATCAAAGGTAAAAGTATGTCATCTTGCTGAAGGGGTTAAGAAGAAACATACACTGTACTGGGATAGCCTAATAATAAAAATTGGCATCAACTAATAAACATATAAATTGGGTTATTGTTATTTTGTTCAGTATACCTTCTAAATACCGGGTATATATCTACAGTACAGTACTGGCAAATACCTGTAGTTGAAAAACATAAAAGTGAGAAAAGCTGTTCAGTAGATTTTTTTTTTTAAAGAGACAATGAACGGAGGAAGGAAAAACACAGATAAAACAAAAAAGGTCCATGTGCCTAAAGGCATCCTCCATTCATAAAATGTTTGTAACAACTGGATTTAAACTGTTGTAGATTGTAAGTTTGTGGAAAGCAACTCGAGGGAAGTGAATTCCAAAGAGTAGTAGTTCTGGGGATAAATTAATTTTGATAAGCAGAAGTTCTGCATTGTGGAGGAGAAAGTGTAAATTCATGGGCGCTCTCAGCTGCCCTTGTTCTACGGGGAAAGATGTGGAGAGGCGGCACAATTGAAGCAAGTTCCTCAGAACAATTGCTGTGAAAATATCTGTAGAATAATGCAAGGGATGCAACGTTTCTTCGTATGGATAATGTAGGAAGGTCCTGTGTGATTGCAGGGTTATTGATTAATCTAATAGCTTTATTTTGAATTTTGTCCAACTGCCTCAATGCAACCACTCCACAGAGGTGAACAGTAATCCATCTGAGAACGCACATGACTTTTATATATTACGGCCAACTGCTCGTCAGTGAAGAATTCTCGAACTCTGTACAGGAGTCCCAATTTTTTAGAGGCATTCTTAGCAATGCTTCTAACATAATGTGTCCAGCTCAGGTTAGTAGTTAATGTTACACCGAGAATGTCAATACTAGGGGAAGTGGGAATATTTACATCATTAAAAAATATATGGGAGTCAGTGAGATTCTGTCGGTTAGAAAATTGAATGTACTTGGTTTTCTGTGCATTAAAGGAAACTAGATTCTTTTGTCCCCATTCATTAATTCTAGAAAGGTCCTGGTTCAGAGAAATTGCAGTGTTTATTTTTGAATTTATAAGATCGGGTTGGGTGAAAGAATTGGTAAATGTGAAGGAACTGTGGAGTGTTGAGTCATCTGCGTAGGAATGTATTGGATTATGAGTAGTAGATATGAATGAGGAACAGAGTTGGGGCCAAAACTGATCCCTGGGGAACACCAGCATTTATTGAGTGAAATTGAGAATAAAGGCCATCTACCATTACACATATTTTTCTGTTATGAAGATAAGAAGAAATTAGTGGAACTAATGATGCAAGGCCGTAGTGTGACATCTTCGACAATAAGGATTGATGCCAGACTCTATCGAATGCCTTTGATATATCCAGTGCTATTGTATGTGTTTCACCATGTTGGTCTGTAGCTTGGTTGATTTGATGTGTAAGAAGGCAAAGAATGTCTGCAGTTGATCGACATCGTCTAAAACCATATTGCCTATCACTGATTAATTTATTATTCTCAAGATGCTTAATTATATGATTATTTAATATAATTTCAAAGACTTTACCAAGAGTGGAAGTTATAGCTATTGGTCTGTAGTTTGATGGATCTGAAGAGGCACCTTTTTTTAGGAACTGGATGGATGTTTGCTTCTTTCCAGGATACTGGGAAGCATGAGGTATGAGTACACAGACGGAATAATTTTGCCAATACAGGAGCGAGCACCAAGGAGCAATTCTTAAGTACTATTGGAGGAATTTCATCTGGACCAGGAGCCTTATCTACTGAGAGAGTCTGCAAAATAGTTTTGACATGTCTGGTGTGGATCTTAAGTGAGGGAATTTCAGGCGAATTAAAATTAAGTACAGGGACACCTTGATTTATTTCATCTAAGGTGGAGTTGGTGGAAAAAATATCCGCAAGAAGGATTGCTTTACTTAGATTACTTTTTTAAGCATTAGGCTCACCATAAAACAAGATAGATTAAACCTTTATTAGGCACCATAACAAATTATAAAAAAAAAGATGGGCCTCATGCCAGGGTCAGGTGCATTTATGTACGTTTGCATACAAAATTACAGATAGCTACAGTACAGTACGTGTACATGCATTCCTTACTTAACCCGTACAGTACCAGGGACGTCCTTTTCATCATATTCTGGCAACTATTAGACAATTTTATTAAGCTTAGGAAGGACCTCTAGCAATCATAAGGCTTCAAACCTACCTATCCAACCCTTTAGCTACCACAGATCCTTCCCAAGCTGCATAATATTGTCTAAATGTAGCTAGAATAAAATATAACACACGTCGCTGGTACTCAAAGGGTTAAAGTTGTCTTATCTTAAGGTGATTCATTACTGTACGGTACTATACTCTTGATCAATTTGGGGACAAATTCATTTAAATTTGTTATGCTTCATCATAAGTTGTAAATGAGAAAAAAATGGTACAGAATCACAAGAAAATTATAATATATAATTGTTTCACCTAAAGTCTTGATTTTTTCAGGAACATAACTACAACTTTAACTGAGGAATTACAGTACAGTACTGTACCAGTATCTCATTATGTCTCAAATGTCTCTGACAGGGCCAAACAAATCAGGATCATTAATGCCTTCAAAATTTTCTATGACAGAGCTCCAGAGTATCTTAAGAGTGATTTTGTTAAAGCAAATGAGAGGAGTGGACATAATACAAGAAACAGGATGTTTAATTTTAAGGTCCCGAGAATCCAAGGACAGGGTAAGCAAACATTCTTCTTCACTGCCATCAAAGACTGGAACGACCTACCCCAGTCAGTCCGTGAAAAGAGAACACTGTATTCCTTCAGACGTAGCCTGAAGGAACACCTGAATCGGACAGCTGCGAGAAGGGAGCACCAAGCTTATGTCTACTACTAAATACGACATAAGAGATAGGCAAACCAAACTGAAATGATTACTGATTATGGATTACTGATATTTACCATAGGATGTAAGGTATCTTAAAATAACCCCCTAGAAATACTTTCTCTAAAGAATCTATTTCTTTTATCCTCCCCTTTTCCCCAGCTAACCTAATCCCACAAGGACCCCAATGGAAATACGCCTAACGGCCTTATTGGGCTATCCTTAGTTGGAATTATGCAAAGCTGGTACATGTCATATTTGTAACATACTATGTGGTACCAACTCTGTAAATTGCTAACTGAATAAATATTATTATTATTATTATTATTATTATTATTATTATTATTATTATATTACAGTAGGCCCATTTCCAATTTTATTACATTTTACCTTACCAAAAATAGATTAATATATACTGTACTGGTATTTGTAACAGTATCTAAGATCAACCAATTTTACTTTTCCAAAAATATTTATAACTTAATAAAGACTGGTACTATAGTTTTTTCGCTGTAAGTAGGCGAGAAATCATGACCTCTAACCTCTGTAACTCAAAAACGACTAGAGTAATCGAGCTAATATTTGTATCATTTGGGAAGAGTCAGTCAAGGAATAAATGTGGAAATTTTCAGCCAGTTTGCTCAAACCCTTTTTGAGTTACAGAGGATAGAGGTCATGATTTTTCGCCTACTTACAGCGAATAGACTACAATAACTAACAGTACCGTACCAGTATCTAATCTCTTTTATAATCTGCTACTATTATTCGACAATTAGGATAGCAAGACACAGAGTCAATGCACTGCCTGCCACACCACACAATATTAAACTGAAGTCACAAATGATGCACACCTTTGCCTTGACATTCAGCACAACTTATTGCACAAACACGTAAGTTGATACTCTCATTCACATAAATTTATCACTTGGCCAAAACAGCAAAACCCTGGCAAGATATATTGTTTCCCTCTTCTAGACTCTTTAGCGCGCCACATAAACATACTTATCTGAATATCTCGTTTAATGTTCGATTTCTATAAACACGACGATGAAAGGGATTGCGTAGTGTCTAACTTGCTGTGGTCTATATATAACTGTGAGAGTACCATACTAGCCTACTGAATCTTGGCTCACCTTCTCAACCACATTCTGGCTCTCCCTGCAACCTGCATCAATGTAACTATTATTAGACCAACAAAAGGAAATGTTCAGGATGACACTTGCACCAATATTTCTTATTATTTTCAGCCCAAACTTTCAAAATACACTTCCATAATCATATCAATATATAAATATAGCCTACCGGTACCGTATATAATACTGGGAAAATATTTCCGAAACTACCACTCTTTAATTTTCCCATGGTTTTCCTTTTCAGTTTTAGGTAGTTTACATCATTATACAATTACAGTAGTTGAAATTAGTTACAATCCCCAGATTATTTTGTTTTTTTCCCCATTAGGCCTAACCAACGATCTTAAAACACTCAGATGTATGCCTAGGGCCTAGGCTAGGCCTATGTAATTTTAAGAGTAAAAAAAAAAAAAAAAAAATTGCATTAGGATACCGGATCGCCTACTTATTGAAATCAGCATCTATTTTGTCAGTAAGGAGCATAGTCTAATAAGTTTTACTGCAAGCAATAGGGAGAGTTTTTCTGTTGTTAGTGCTTTATATAGCCTAGTGCACATAACATGCATTTCAGGTGGTTGAATATTCAAACAAATATTGATATGATCTTTGCAAAATCCTTATTCTATAGGCCTAATAGGCTAACATTCAAGTAGGCTATTTAGCACAAATTAGTGGTAGCTTCCGGTAATTTCGGCAATAAGCACCGAAAAAATATATGGTCAATATTTACGAGTCGCACCACAGCTGGGATCTCATTTATAATGGTAGTTTTGGGTTCCTATCATTCTAGGCCTATGCTTCATTTCTATATACTGTATGTACTTTTTATCCACGGGATTTTTTTTTTTAGCATTAAGCTAACCTAACCTAATAGCCCTAAATACATTTAGGTTAGGTTAGGTTTTTTGGTTAGGTTAATGCAAAAAAAAAAAAAAAAAAAAAAAAAAAAAAAAAAAAATCCGTGGATAAAAAGTATATAGAAATGAAGCATATAATGATAGGAACCCAAAACTACCATTATAAATGAGATCCCAGCTGTGGTGCGACTCGTAAATATTTAACAAATATATATAGTTTCGCCAAATTCTCCCACAACCTACCATTTTTAGTAGCCTAGCCGGTAAAATTCTAGTTTCACGTATACAGCGACAAAAGGGAGGCGCCGTTGTAAAGCCATAGCTTCCCGACCAACTACGAAGATCAGGGAAATTGCTGGGTAAAAGACGTAATATAATGATAATAAACTACATTAACGACATTAGCCTAACCTAACAACCTTACCTAACCTAACCTAGTATTATGTAATAGCTATGGTGCCGCATATGGGGAGATTTTTTTTTTTTTTTTTACAGTAGGTATAATTCCTTATAATGTATTTCCGCCGCTTTGGACATATATAGGAATTAAGTATGGTATATGACAACGCTAAAGTAGCCATAGAAATTTATGAGTATGCTGTGAAAGCGAAACTAGAATTAAACCGCCTAGCCTAGAAATGTATTCTGAAACATGAAAGTTTGAGCTGAAGACAATCAGTGCCTAATTTAATAACACCGCGAGACTCGTGAGTGTGACGTGTCTTCGTGAAAATTACCATTATTAGACCAACAAGACATGCAAATCACTTATAAATGTCCACTTCTTCGATTTACTAGAGCTTTGACCACATAGGCATAACGGCGGATCCCCAGATTGGCCGTGGTGATTGCACCTAAACACCTACACAAGTTTAAAAGTAGGCTAGGCTATAGGCTAGGCCTACGCGAATGATGAAACTCGTCTGAATAATCCTTGAACCAAAGCTTTCATTTAGGTTATTTGGTCTAGGCCTAACCTAATGTCACTCGGCCCCTCCCCTTTATCCATTTGTATCTGACACTAATGTACACATTTAATATATCTATGTCTAGGCCTACTCTCTCCATTTATCTAACCCGATATGCCAAAAACAAACGAGTCGAAAATCCTTGAACGCCCAACTTTCGCATAGCCTATTTCGTCTAGCCTAATGTCACACAGCCCCACCCTTGCTTTCACTAATTCTCTAACTCCATACTTACTCCTGATAGACTGCCCGCCGCCCTCTTCACATCATCATGCTTAATTCATTTGTATCATCGCGGAGAAAAAAAAAATACTAAACAACACAGGTACCCGGGCCAAGAATCTGTCAAGGTCCCCCAGATGTTTTAAAAAGCCAAAACAAATAGCCCCGCCATCTAGCGGGCGGAGCGCTAACTGGAGGAGTGGCGGCCTTTTTGAAAGAGGGATTTGCTTAGCGCTGTGTGATCCGACGTCTTGTGGGTTATTTGAATACTTATTGTTAATGATTATTGAAGATTTTGCTTGCTCTTCCCATTTTCGAGCAATGTATTTTAGTTTGGCTACCAAATAAACGCCTTCCAAGACTTATAGACAAATAAAATATAGCCCACCCAAACCCCTTCAAACTAAATTTGCACATCTTTCGATATTTCAATGTCCCGGTCGAAGGTCAATTTCACCTAAGTTTCAGGCTTGCTGTCGCTCTCTCAGAAAACAATAATCGAGAATAGTATGAAGTGTCTTATTGTCGCCAAACTCATAGGGCGAAACGTCTTAAATTTATATCTCCAAACTAATAGAGCGAAACGGGAGAGACCCAAAAAGAACCCCCTCGGGACAAATAGGATTAAGCTGTCAGCCTATATAGCCCTTCAAACAAGAATCAAGAGCAATATCAAGAAGTTTAAACTTATAACCACCAATAATTAGTGAACGTACAATCTATAATGCAATTCTACTACACACTACATCAAGTTATAGTCAACATAATTCCATCCCTGATAAACCCATATAGAGGGATAATTTCTGCTGCACATCGACGTCTACAGCATCCCATAGTTCTCTACTCGTCAATTATGGATTAGCTTTGGGAATATAGAGAATCGTAATAACAGATTGAATATTGGCTTAAGAATTCAACACAATAAGCTCACAGGTAATACAAATAATAATAAAAGAATATTCGAGACCATCCAAAGTACATAGAGGGATATCTAATTTTGCCAACCTCGAATTTTACCTATAAAGATTATACATCAAAATCCTTAGTATGATTGTAATTAGCTGATTCTTATACCTATTACCTACCATTAGTAGCTCAGAGAAAGCTATATAATAATTATACCATACTTGATCTCATAGCTAAACCAGAACCATCATTATCGATAAGTTATGAATATATCTGAACTCATGATATACAAGGTCCTGGGTATAAGATTTAGGGATAAAGTACGTACGTATTATTATTATTATTATTATTATTATTATTATTATTATTATGGGTAAATCGGAATTCTGAAGATGTCTGTATTCTTGTGTTCTCAATGCTAGATAATTAATTGACCACTTGCGAGTTTCGGTCTATAAGGAAGTTGGAGCTGTAGACATCGATAATTAACATAATGATCACCTAAATTGCGGTTGTAGTGATTATATAAATACATAAAACTCAATTCAATATACTTTTTATCCATTAGAAACCTACATTATTATTTTATTTCTGTTTAATATCGATGTTTATGGCTCCAACTTCCTTATAGCCTGAAACTCGCAAGTGGTCAATTGATATATGCGTGGCTGTTTACAGTATATATTACCGAGATCAGTTTCTTTCCAGCTGACGGTAAATTGGCATGCTCCATCGTGATTACTAGGCTATTACGAAGATGGTGTAGTTAAATATGTTGTTAATTATGAAAACTAGATAATAGTATGACATAGAGGTATCGTATAGTTTAAATTTTGTCCATTAAGTATTGATAAATCAGTTTGCTAATTAAGGGATTCAATATACCGTCAGCTGAAATATAACAGACTTTATGTATAAACAATAATGGCTACTTACTTATAGATGTCCATGTGTTCTGGAAAGCTAAGTCTAATCTGTTCGGCAGCAATTCTGGATATGGTTGTGTGGTACCAGTGACCTAATTTAAGAAACCCTAAAACTACTACTGACAGGGTTTGTGGTCATTTGCAAGCGTACACACAGTCTGCGGATTAACTTCAGTAGGTTGAGTAGACTAGTTATAAAAATAGGACTTCAGAGGCTATCAACCGTTCTGGAATATTAAGCCAGCACACTGTAAGTCAAGAATAGCGTCAGGACTGGAGCCCCTTTTTCGAAAACTCCAGTCCCTTGTTGAGTAGAGACAATGAGTTAGCTAAATATAGTCGGCTATAAGACGCGGTAGTTTGTAACGCAATGTACTGAACAATGGCGTACGTAATGGAATAATTCAATAGTTCATGCGTAATTGACCACTTGAGAGTTTTGGTCTATAAGGAAGTTGGTGCCGTACACATCGATATTTAACAGAATTACCTGCTAAAATACGGTTGTAATTCATATATAAATACATAAAATCCAATTCAACATACTCTTTATAGCCATCAGAAACCTACATTATTATTGCATTTATGTTTACTATCGATGTCTACAGCTCCAACTAACCGGAACTTGAAAGGGTTAATTGATCATATAAATTAACTACTGCACAACTATTTAAATTTTCAATTCAACCTACAATATATTGTCCTTGCATACCTAAAATCATGGAGTGTATGCGAATTAATGCGACCAACTGTACAGCTACGAAAAACTGAACACTCCAGTACCGGCGACGTCTTTTTGTATTTTAATTTCGGCTGCATTTAGACGATATTATGAAGCTTAGGAAGGATATATGGTAGCTAAAATGATTAAGATAGCTTCCCTTGCACTCTACCAAGAAAACAAGATATATCCAAGAAAGAATACGTATCTTGATGACCAACTGCAGGATTTGTAACTCAGACTGTACCGGTGACGTCCTTTTCATTATATTCTGGCAATTATTAGATGGTTTTAGTCAGCTTTGGAAGGATGTCTGCCTGTTAAAATAGGGGAGATATTCACTTTAGAAGTGCGGGGTTTTTTTCTGGGCCCCCTTCTCTCTCCCCATTAGTGTTCATATATTAAAACGTTCGCCCTAGTTGTTTAGCGATTTTAAGATCTCTCGCATTTGTTCGTCAACATTGAGATCTTTCGTGCAATTTAAGTGTCGATTTTTTCCTGGCGAGAGATAGGGAGCCTGTAATTAAAGAGGAATCGGCCTCCGGTCGGGAAATTTTTCTACCGAATAATGTACACATTTATCTCGAAAGGGGGTGTTGAGGGTATTTGCTTAGGCTTGATGGAGGTCTAGGGGCGAAACTAAAAACCTTCCTTAAACATTTCAGTACCGGTGCCGTCCATTTAACTTTATGTTGACAACTATTAGATGATCTTATTCAGTTTACAAAGGGCCTCTAGCAATTAACAGGCTGCGAACAATCTCATTTACCCCTTTTTACTACCACACACCCTTCTTAAATTGCATAAAATCGTCCAAATATAGCCAGAATAAAGTTAAAAAGACGTCGCCGGTACAGAAGTGGTTGAAGGGATATTCAAAACACATTGATAGAAACATTCTCTACTATATGGTGATGGACGTGGTGGGAAATAGCATGATCACCAAATATATATTTTATTTTAATTTAATTCAATTTGAATTTAATATTTGTAATTGTCTATCAGAGAGAGAGACAATCCAATCCGTTAACCCCTTCAGCACGATGACGTACTTTTCATCATATTCTGGTTACCATTAGCCGATTTGCTTTAGCTTTTAATCTGCCTTCAGGACTCAAGGGGATAAATATACGATCTCGATAAACCCTCTGAATAACATAGGTCCTTCGTAAACAGCATACACTCCTCTAACTGTGCCAGAATATGAGGTAAAATTATCAAACGGGTAAATACGATCTCAATAAACCCTCTGAATAACACAGGTCCTTCGTAAACAGCACACACTCGTCTAACTTTGCCAGAAGGGGTAAATACTATCTCGATAAACCTTCAGAATAACACAGGTTCTTCTTAAACTGCACACACTCGTCTAAATTTGCCAGAATATAATATATAAGCTAAAATGGTCAAAGGGGTAAATACGATCTCGATAAACCCTCTGAATATCAAAGGTCCTTCTTAAACTGCATACATTCGTCTAACCGTGCAAGATTCCAAGGTGCTGAAGTGGTAATTACAATCCCAATAAACCCTCTGAATAACAAAGGTCCTTCTTAAACTGCATACACTCCTCTAAATGTGCCAGAAAAAGAGGTAAACAAATTATCAAATGGGTTAAAACGATCTCGATAAACCCTCTGAATAACACAGGTTCTTCCTAAACTGCATACACTCGTGAAACTTTGCCAGAAGGGGTAAATACGGTCTCCAAAACCCTCTGAACAACACAGGTCCTTCTTAAACTGCGCACACTCTTCTAACCGTGCCAGATTCCAATGTGCAGAGCAGCAGAAGGGGTGAATATGGTAGTTCCTCCTCGATTCAGCCACTATCACAACACACGTCCTCCTTCAGGCAGGCAGGATCGTGACACACACACGCACACATACATACACACACAGCCGCACACACACATATAAACTAAAGCTGCCGTGCCTACCCCTGTAAATGCCAGGGCCGGGATTAAGGGGAGATGGTTCACTTTTTGGGCGAATTTTGCATGTATTCGTTATTTTTCTAGTTTCCTCCCTAGACCTCCATCAAATACAAAAAAAAAAAAAACATCCATTAGATCCCCCTTCTAGATTAATTTGTACATTTTTCGGTAGAAAAATGATCCGGCACGAGGCCGGTTCTTCCAACATTACAGGCTCACTATCGTTCGCCAGGGAAAAAATCGACACCTAAATAGCACGTAAGGTCTAAATATTGACAAATAAATGGGTCGAAAGGTCTTAAAATCGACTAACTAATGGGGCTAAACATGAGGGAGAAAGTGGTCCAGAAAACCGGCCCATAAGTCTTATCTTTTTATGGCCTGTAATCCCCCTTGAAATATGGAACTAGGGCAGAGCTATAAAACTGTTAAGGGGACATGAGCCGGTTTTCTGGACCACTTTCTCCCTCATGGTTAGCCCCATTAGTTTTCAGATGTTAAGATGTTTGCCCCATTAATTAGTCGATTTTAAGACCTTTCGCCCCATTTCTTCGTCAATATTTAAACCTTTAGTGCTATTTACTGTAGGTGTCGATTTTTTCCCTGGCGAACGATAGTGAGCCTGTAATGTTGGAAGAATCGGCCTTCGGCCGGAACATAATGACAATAGTGAGATTGGTACATCAGAAGTCAAAATAGATACTGGAAACTAAAGTAGAGATGTGATAGGTGAAGTACAGCATCAGAAGTGCGTCAAAACAAAGGTAATGCAAGTTCGTCAAATAGGTGTATTGCAATCAGACCTAGTCCCTAATTTCTGATAATATTACTGAATATATAGTAAAATTTAGGCTTCACAGTTCATATTGTATCCTTGTGTCAGACTCGATTGATTGGACCTTAGCGGACACTCCAAATATCTTGCCAAGGACCATTTATGTCAAAATAAGTTTGAGAAGTGGACAGAATGAATATAAACGCCATATGAGGAGCCTTGGCTGCTGATCAAAGGGTCGGCGGTTCGATATGGAGTTCAGTGATCGAATCCTCACTGTCAAAATGTTATTGGTAAATGTCAAGCCCGGGCAACTTGACCTAGCAATTCGTGACAAACGCCCATTCTTTAAGGCCACCCCTCACCCCTTCTCGGGAAATACGGCATCTGGGGAAAAAAAAAAAAAAAAAAATCACTTACAATGGCAACGTTTCGTAAAGGGAAGACACAAACTTGCCTGTAACAAGTGTACTCCGTCCATAAAAAGTGAAAAATCAATCAAATTCAAGCAACACTGAAGTCAAAATACCTTGACACATCGTAATTGAAGGATTTTAACTCTGATGAATTGAGTTCCAGAAATTACCGGCAAGAAATACGGAATAATACTGCTTACTCTTGGGTTAGAGATCTTGTTCGATAAGATAAGAATGATGGGTTATAAGCAAAATGTATGGTATATACCTACTATAGTCCATTCATTAGAGGTTGGCCAACAATTTTCACCACTAACCTCTATAACTCATAAACGGCTAGAGTAATGGAGCTAATATTTCTACCAATTAGGAAGGGTCAACCAGGGCATAGGTGTGGAAATTTACAGCCTAATTGCTCTAGCCCTTTTGGAGTTACAGAGGTTAAGAGTCAAGAATTGTGGCCTAACTATAATGAACAGGATAGCATGTATACTGTATACTTTGGTTATAATTGATTCCTACTCTCTACAGGGATGGGGGAGGAGAGATACACGGTTATCTACGCGCCCGAGCTTCATTAGTGTATGCTGTTTTAGGGCTCTATAACTTCTAAATGGCAATACATTTCACAATCTTAACCCCCATCAGCACAATGAAGCCTAGTTTACCTTTTATTGTAGCTAAAATTACACGGTTATGCGGTTTAAGAAGGACCAGGTTATTCAGGGGGGAGGGGAGGGGGGGGGGGCAATATTTTAGCACAAGTCTACATTATATGGATAGTAAGTGATGTGGGAACTCAATGACCAAGGTAATATCGGGAAATACATATATTAACAACTCTAAATCCTAGTTTTATAGATTAAATTCGTACGAATAACCCTCGTTCAGGTGATTAATTTTCACCCTGGCCCATGAACTACAAAATAATTTTACTCTTTGAAATCACCCTTAAGGGAAGACCTGCTTACGTTGAATCACTCCACACATGCGGACAATAGTAGGCTAATCCGCATTTGTTTAACCCTATAAGCACTAGAACCCAGCTAAAATGAAAATGTATGCATTTTAAGGACCTATTATATGGAGGGGGTTTACAGAGATTATATTTACCATGGGAGTCCTGGAGGTAGATTGCAAGATATAATCTTCTAATGGTTACCGGAATCATGAAATTCCGGTTACCATGCCAGAAACCTTTACTAGTTATTCAAAATTGTCGGAGTTAAAATAAAATAAACCATAAAGTAAAGCGATTACCTTTACCACGAAGACATGGGCGGGTGCCCAACCCCGAAAGGAGTTGAAATAGGGGAGTTATCCCCCCCGCCAAAGGCGGCTTTCTAGGGCCTTTCCTAGCTGATGCTGAGAGGATTGGGTTCTAGTCATGTGGTGATGGGCTGGTCTATCCAAGTGAGAACGGAGCGATCTCTGCCATACCCATAGCTTACTCTGACTGTTCCTTTTACTTATATATCTTCTAGATCTCAAGTGGCGGCGTCTTTTCCGTGGATTGACCTCCCTACAGATTGGAGCCAAAGTGTCAAATTTGTCCCTTACCCCTCAACTTTCCCTTCATAATTGCTGAGGGGCACAGGGCCTTGGGTGGGGCTTTGGTTTCCCGGGCATTTCTGCACCCTCCTCAGCTCCCTGCCTTGGAGTGGCTTCGGTCACCCGGGCTTTGTTAGTGGTAAGCAGGGAGGATTTTGTGGGGGCGCTCGTTTATGGCCTTGGCCTTGCTCGAGACCTTGGGGCTGTTCGGCCAGACAGCCTGGGGAACAACAACAACAACCACGAAGACTAAGAGGGCTTTCCCAATCTGAACACTCTAGCCAGCATAGAACTGTAGAATACGCTATTATTATATACTGCAAGGCTTAACCCCTTCTGTACCAGCGACGTCTTAAGGGGACCAACCGGTTAATTTAAGCTTTAAAAACTTGAAATCCTGAAAATACCAATAGGTGTTTACTCAACAAGAGTCAACATCCCTTCATAAGCTAGTGAACCCAATTGGATTTTTTTTTTTTATGTTTTCCAAACTTTTCCTGGAATTCTAAAAAAGTTATATAGCTAACTTTGAAATTAACATGCTCATTAACTACTGGTCGTACGAGGAGCATACCTATATAAATGGAAAGAGAATAAGCTACTCTACAACCTCCCATACGCTTTATCTTCTACTTTGCCGTGTTCCTGCGTTAAAAAAAAAAAAAAAAAAAATCACCGAATAAACTTAAGACTTTCACAAGTTTTTCTCAGAACCTATATGGTCGCACTTTTGGATGTTACTCTAAAATTGTTATTGGACCTATAGGAATGGTGTATATACCATTGGAAAGGTAATTAAAAACACTACAAGTCCTATAAAGCCATTTACTCTAGCCAACTTTGTTTGGTTGCAGCATGTTGTCACAGTCTTAAAATTCTACATAATTTCACCTTAATTCATAATCACCTAAATCCAAAAATACACAAAATATATAAAATGTTCCTTATAGCAACTACAGACACCTATTGTGAGTAGTTTGATCACATACAGCACATGCTATAGGGATTTCTGTAGGAGTAGAAGGGGTCGTAGTAGTGCTATAGTTTGCAACCTTTTTTTACCTAGGCCTATTAGAAAAAAAAAAAAAAAAAAAAAAAAAAAAATTATGATCACCTACACCGGTGCCAAATTGCAATTACATCGGAAGTAAGGCCTGGAAGTTAGTAAATAACCAGTCGGTCCCCATGGGCCGGTTTTCTGGACCACTTTCTCCCTCATTGCTTTTGAAATTTTAAGATGTTCGCCTCATTAGTTAGATTTTAAGACCTTTCGCCCCATTTTTAAGTCAATATTTAGACCTTTCGTGCTATTTAGGTGTAAGTTTTCCCTGGCGAACGACAGTGAGCCTGTAATGTTGGAAGAACTGGCCTTTGGCTGGGAAATTTACAAATCAATCTAAAAGGATTTGTTTTTTTTAATTTGATGGAAGTCTACGGAGGAAACTAGAAAACTGAATACTGTACATGCAAAAATCACCCAAAAGGTGAACTATCCCCCCTTAATAATTATATTCTGGCAACCATTAGATTTTATTCAGCTTAGGAAGAGGGGCTAGACTCAATAGTTTTTGCTACCATATATCCCTCCGAAGCTTCATCTAGTCATACAAATATATGTGAACACAAATAATAAGTAACTGGTATTGAATGGGTTAATAATAGCCAAGTGGTTAACCCCTTCAACACTATGACCTTAACTTTTATTCTGGCTTAAATTATAAAATCTAGAGAGACCAACTTGTTTTTTTCCCCTTTTCGCGCTCCCGCTCTTTGGCTTTCATCCATTCGGCCTCATTCAGCCTACTTAATTAAAGACTTTTACCCCATCCAGGTGTCTATTTTCCTAGCGAGCAGTAGCGAGCCAGCATTTATAGATTTTAGTTTTGACAGCAACCTAAATGTGTAAATTTTTAGATACAAAAACAAACAGGTGTCTAGCGAAGCCAGATTTCTCCATACAATGCTGGCTAGCCATGAAGAAATAGACACCTGGATGGGGATAAACTTAAAACAGTTGGTTGAATGGGGCCAAATGGATACAAGCCAGGGAAAAAAAAAAAAGCCGGTGACCCCCCTTAAGCAGTTTAACAAGGATTGATGGTGTGTTTATGGAGATTGTATTTAACCCTTAGAGCCCTAGAGATAGATTATAAGCAAATTAGGGTATATTAATTATGCTGAATGGTTAAAATACTAAAGGGGGAATGGGCTAGTTTTTACTGGCCCACTACACCCTCTTGTTTAGCCCCATTAGTTTTCAGAGTCCAAGAACTTTCGCCCCCATTTCTTTGTCAATAGAAGGACCTTTAGTGCTATTTAAGTGTAATTTTTTCCTGGCGAACACAAGAGGATCCAATGGATTTTTGTTTTAAAGTTAGATGGAAGTCTAAAGAGGAAACTAGAAAAAATAATGAATACATGAACAAAAAATCTACCAAAAAGTGAACCATTAATATACACTTTACTTGGTGAACAGGATACTTCGAAATTCTCGGGAAGTTACCAGAACTTTCAAAACAACCCCTACAGTTCAGCTATTAAATGGTTTAAATATATAATTATATACGATTAACCTCTGTAGATATATTTATGAGAATTCTAAGTTATTTTTGCGAGATTCTTTATCAATAATGGTGTGAACATTAATTGAATGGTTTTATGGGATTTAGCTTGGACCTCAGATTCTCTTAAATATATTAGGATAAATAGATAATCAGTTTTACAAAAATCATTAATTTATTAAATAATACGTGTTCATATATAGAAAAATCTTGGCGTGCACATTATAGGTATATCTATACATTAAAGCGAATTGGTGGCTAGAGGACTTAGAAGCACTTCCTGTGGACGATTGAGGGGCCGGACTCGTCATATTCCTGCTTGCTAATCCACATCTGTTGGAAGGTAGAGAGGGAGGCCAGGATAGATCCACCGATCCATACGGAGTACTTGCGCTCAGGTGGGGCAATGATCTTGATCTTCATGGTGGATGGCGCTAGAGAAGTAATTTCCTTCTGCATCCTATCAGCAATACCGGGGTACATGGTGGTGCCACCAGACAGAACAGTGTTGGCGTACAGGTCCTTACGAATGTCGACGTCACACTTCATGATGGAATTGTAGGTAGTCTCGTGGATACCGCAAGATTCCATACCCAGGAAGGAAGGCTGGAAGATGGCCTCGGGGCAGCGGAACCGCTCGTTACCGATGGTGATAACCTGACCGTCGGGAAGTTCATAAGACTTCTCCAAAGAGGAAGAGGAGGCAGCAGTAGTCATCTCCTGCTCAAAGTCTAGGGCAACATAACACAGCTTTTCCTTGATATCACGAACGATTTCTCTCTCGGCGGTGGTAGTGAAAGTGTAGCCTCGCTCTGTGAGAATCTTCATCAGGTAGTCTGTGAGGTCCCTGCCAGCCAGATCCAGACGAAGGATAGCGTGAGGAAGAGCATAACCTTCATAGATGGGTACGGTGTGAGACACGCCATCACCAGAGTCCAGTACGATACCTGTGGTACGACCAGAAGCATACAGGGACAACACAGCCTGGATGGCAACGTACATGGCGGGAGTGTTGAAAGTCTCGAACATGATCTGAGTCATCTTCTCACGGTTGGCCTTGGGGTTGAGGGGAGCTTCTGTCAACAGAACTGGGTGCTCTTCGGGGGCCACTCGCAACTCATTGTAGAAGGTGTGATGCCAGATCTTCTCCATGTCGTCCCAGTTTGTGACAATACCGTGCTCGATGGGATATTTCAGAGTCAGGATACCTCTCTTGCTCTGGGCCTCATCACCAACGTAGGAGTCCTTCTGTCCCATACCCACCATCACACCCTGAAGAGAAGAAATTATTCATTAGCATACCAGAAAAACTTATACAGGATCAATAAATTTTAATATTTAACATCGCGCAAAGGTTTAAGTAAATGCAAAATAATTAGGTTAGGAAGAAAATTATTTATCGCAGGAATTTTTTTTTATAAAATTGTAGGCCACTTCAAGTAGCGTCATTAAACTATAAAAATAGAAGATTCTAGTAGCCTATGACTAACCAAAAAGGTTCGATCGAATGGATTACCAACATTAATATGGTTGGTCTACCAACAACTAATTCAGCATAGGAAAGACGTTCAAATTATAATTAGATAAACTCAGTCTCCGCAAGTCTTCCAAAGTTTAATAAAAAAAAGTCAGGTAGATACAAATGATTGGTTTGAGTTATATACATTTGCTTAGCCATTTCCAAGAGTCTACCATATTACTTCGCTTAGGAAGGAGCTAAATGTCAAGAGGGCAATAAGTAATGTCCAAATAAATAAAACTACTCCGGTTAGAAACCATCATAATTGAAATATAAGACTTAATTATATACATGGCAATTGCATTTCGGAGATTTATTAAGCAACTCGAGGGATCAAATTTGATTATAATTAGTGTAAGTGAATTCTCTAAAATGACCTGATAGCGAACTATAAAGCAGAACATTAAATGAGAACCGACCCCTTCCATACATTTATAATTAGAATCTTTACCTGTAATTTACACAAGACCGTTTTACTTATCGTAGGAAGTACCGGTTGAAAATATACAGTATATTGCCCAATCAAGTCAGGGTATGAGGTCCTCCTTAAGCTGAAAAAACTTTGCCAACATTATGAAACTATCACTAAGGCGGTAATTGAAGGTTACAGTGGAAGTACTCTTACCTGATGGCGGGGACGTCCAACGATGGATGGGAAGACAGCGCGGGGGGCATCGTCCCCGGCGAACCCAGACTTGCACATACCGGAACCATTGTCCACCACCAGTGCGGCTACCTCCTCGTCACACATGTTTTACTGGAGAGAAGAATATACAGAGTTATAGTACAGTGATAGAATACTTATAGGTATATATAACAAACTTATAAATATAGGACTAAACTGTATTACTCCACTGCAAGAAGAAAGGAAAATGGGTTAAACAAATATTTGTTCTTAATTATTACTGCAGGTAATTAGGCCTATAGGATTGGTAAACAGAACTAGAAAAATTAAATAAATTACATGGAATTATATAGTCTGAAGGCAGACCAATGTGCAAGTGATTGAATGAAAAATACAGGGTTGGGCAAACTTTTTAAACAAAATTGGTAAAGGGTATAAACACATTTATTTTTAAACCAGCAGAGAAGTAAACAGAAGGAAAAAATAGCTAGACAGTACTTTCATACTTTCTAATAGGCCAGTCCCTCCAACTACCAAAAATATAAAGAACTGCAAACTTTACAAAATCTTTATGCTCGACCATTAACAAATTCTTCCTTAACCCCTTGCCCAAAATGTCTTAGTATACAAGAAAAGTATAGGCCTAATTTTTTTTTTAATATATATATATATATATATATATATATATATATATATCCTACCCGTATAATAAAATAGGATTTTTTTTTTTTTTTTTTTTTTGGAAAGTGGGGATTGGGCCGGAGCATACAGTACAGATAGAATAGAAACTTACTCTATGATTAAGCTCACATTTCAAGTAACTGAATTCGATGCAACTTAGAACACCGAACCAATTTAATCTTTGAAAAACTAAAAGTAGCTGATCATTAGAAAGTTACCAAGATTACCTTCTATACAATCGTAAAACTCATACTATTGGGCATATAGGGAAGATGCATACAAATGTTAAATATAAAACTAGCTAATATGGTATTAGAAAACTCAGACTGAGAAAGATCTAGGGGAGTTTGTTAGCAATGATTTGAAGCCTAGAAAACAATGTATAAGCGTTCGTAACAAGGCAAACAGGATTCTTGGGTTCATATCTAGGTGTGAGTTACAGAACTGCCGAAGTTATCTTCAAACTTTACTTGTCTTTAGTGAGACTCCATATGAATCTGATTATGCAGTTCAATTTTGGGGTCTTTATTACAGAATGGACATATTCATTGGAGAGTACAACGTAGAATGAAAAAAATGATCCATATTAGAAATTTTGCGGATGAAGAAATTAGGCTTACATTCGTTAGAGACTCTGAGTTAGAGGGGATATGATAGAGGTATACAAGTGGGATTAATAAAAGAGATATGAAAAATGTATTAAAGCTCAGTGATAGCTAAAGAACTTACAAATAGTTTCAAATTAGATAAATTTAGTTTCAGAAAAGATAGGCAAATATTGGTTTGGTAACAGTTGTAGATGGGTGGAATAGGCTACCAAGTGATATAGTGGGATAAAGAACTCGGCAGACCCCCGTAATCTTGTGTTAATCCCGGACCATTTTGGTGGGGGCAGTACTCAAGGTATTAGCGAGTTGGGCCTATAATTGAGCCTTGAAATTGGGGTTGGGTGTGACAGGGATCTGCCTTGTATGGGCCAATCGGCTTTTTGCAGACTCCCATTTTCTTATGTTCTTATATGAAAATAGTTAGGCCTATCCAAAAGAATTGCGAAAGTTTAGGGCTATCGGTTCCACAAGTGAAAAGGAGAGAGGAAGAGGGGGGGAGAGTTGGAAAGGGCAGATTTGGAAGAGGTGGGAGAGAGCGGTTGGGACTGGAGGGGAGGAGAGGAGACTGTAAATGTTTCGCAATGTTCCCGTTAAAATATCCTCAAGTAACCTATTAAGAACTGGTCAGGGGACTGGTTAGAACTTGTAGGAAGTTTAATTGAAGTTCAGAAATCAGTATTTCAATCGTGAGGTTCAGAGTCTTAAAGATTCCAGGACGAGCTCCATAGAAACTGAAACGGACTGACTGACAGAAATAAAAGTCTTAAAATGCGCCATGTTTTAAGAGTCTGTACGCCGCCACATACCTTACGCCCTGCACATGCGCCGCTGCGCGGCCCCGCCCACTGCCCAAAATGTACAATTATATTATATTATATTATATTATATTAGATTAACCTAACCTAACATTATCCTAATATAAATGTTTTGCCTGAACTAGTCAATAGTTTACCTGGGAAAGAGAGGGCAGGGACCCTGGGAGACTCATAGCGCATTTTAAGACTTATTTCTCAGTAAATATTGATTTCCGCACTTCAATTAAACATCCTACAAGTTCTAACCAGTCCTCTGAACAGTTTGTAATAAGTTACTAGAGGAGATTTTAACGGGACCATAGGTAAACATTTATCTAAAATATAAATGGTTCCATACGAAGACCTAATTTAATGTGCTTACTCGTACAAGTTGAAAAATTAATGAAAATCACCTTCCTACTGACACTGCCAATCTGCTAATGTAATAAAAATCAAAGCAAACGACCCAATTCGGAACTTCCCTACAAATATAAAATACCGAACATAAAATTGCACAAAATTGATATTATAGTTGCATATAATTATGTTTGAAGCCAAGTTACATAATTATTTTCAGTGGAGTTTTAATATTAAGCAAACGAAAAGTACACATTAAAAATATGGGTGTGGTGTGTTAAGGGTAAATAGTGTCCATACTAACATACCCGTATTATTAGGTATATTGGCAGCAATATACCAGCTTAATAGCATAGAAAGGTATATCACTATCAATATATCCAATTATCTTATACACCTTTCTATTTAGAAAAGTGTACTCTTCACCATTGCGTTGTCACCCCAAGGTACCGGCCGGTTAATTTACAAATTCCCCGTCTACCGGTACTCCAGTAGATAATCACTCCAGCATGTGAGGGCACTCCGATGTAAGTCCATATGGCAAGTGCACAAGTTCAAAAGCATATCACAATATTCACCATAACACCGGCACACTTCACAAAAGTTTCCATATTTACCGTTTTGAGGGGTGAGGGACACGTATAGACGTCCAGATAAGTTTCCTTGGCGGTTGCTAGCCAGGTACTGATTCTTCGATCCGGGTCTGGCCAGTTTTATAGGGTGAAGTTCCATCCGTGACGTCATGCGCGAGTTGCCACATGCGCGAGTTGCCACGGCGGGAATTTGAAACTCTCAGTCGTAAGTCGGTATCACACGAGAGCTCTTATCGTCAATTTACGATGGCCAAAATTTTTCCGGTAATATTTCCGGGGTCTTTGGCTCTGGTAATGTAAACTAAACTGAAGATAGGGTAACTCAGGTGACAAAAACATATAACAAGTTCACCTCATAAGCTGCCAGACCAGTATTGCTGATAACATTTGAGGCAAAAGGCATTCGTGAGACCGGCTGAAGCTGAGTGCCGTTGGGGCGATGGTAACCAGCGTAGTCACTTATTTGCTCCCCGAATTAACAGCAAAACAGCTCAATTTCAAGGGATAACTACGGCGTCTAGTGCATCCCAGAACACGGGGAAATATTGATTGTACCAGCCACGCCCTCCAGTGTCCCGGAAAAGAGGGTGGGAAGCTGTAGAAGTGATATTAACGTGGCCATTATTGGGCGGGTTAGTGGTACTTGGCTTACGTGTAGCGGCGGCAATGACCAAATAAGGACACAGCGAGAGAGGGTGGGTGGGTGGGTGGTGGGCCTGTGGTGGTAGGAACAGATGTGGAGAGAGAGAGAGAGAGTAATAATAAATAATAATAATAAAATGCTTATTTCCACTAAAAAGTGGAAATAAACGAGAGAGAGAGAGAGATCAGCAGTTTCAGGGGACGAAGATAAACGAAAGAATAGGTAGAGGAGATTGAAGGAAAGATGTAGTATGACAGAGAGAGAGAGAGAGAGAGAGAGAGATAATGTAAGTGTATGGAATGGAGGAGCTGGAAGGAAAGGGGAGGGGAGGGGGAGACGAGATGGGAAGGGGGATGAAAGAGAACATGGGAGGGGAAAGGGGGAGGGGGTAAGAGAAAGGGGCTGTGGAAGAAGCAGATGTCGAAGAAGGGGGGCAGGAGGAGGGGGGGGGGGGGTCGAGAAAGGGGAAGAGGATTTTATAAAGAGATATCTATTGTTTCACATTTAATAAGACAAATAACTATACAAGGTCGGGACATTTTTCCACCCAAAAATGTACACTTATATCTTGAAAAGAGAACACTGTATTCCTTCAGACGTAGCCTGAAGGAGCACCTGAACCGGACAGCTGCGAGAAGGGAGCACCAAGCTTATGTCTACTACTAAATAAGACATAAGAGATAGGCAAAACAAACTGAAATGATTACTGATTACGGATTACTGATATATACTATAGGATGTAAGGTATCTTAAAATAACCCCCTAGAAATACTTTCTCTAAAGTATCTATTTCTCTTATCCTCCCCTTTTCCCCAGCTAACCTAATCCCACAAAGAGTCAAGGACCCCAATGGAAATACGCCTAACGGCTTTATTGGGCTATCCTTAGTTGGAATTATGCAAGGCTGGTACGTGTCATATTTGTAACATATTATGTGGTACCAACTCTGTAAAATGCTAACTGAATAAATATTATTATTATTATTATTAAAGGGAGTTTTGTGGGTAATGTTTAAAGCTTGATGGAGGTCTAGGGAGCAAAATAAAAACCTCCCCTGAAGGCCTTAACGAAAGAAAGAAAAAAATGAATATAAGAATATCAACACAAGAAAATGGGAATCTGCAGAAAACCGATTGGCCCACACAAGGCAGATCCCTCTCACACCCAACCCTAATTATAAGGCCAATTATAGGCCCAGCTCACTAACACCATATATAAATGTTTTTACTACACTCGTAATTATCTGACTGTCCATCAAGGGAGTCAGGACATAAATTAATATAAATAAATATCCCTCTACCAATAAATGTAACTGGACTATATTACTATCAAAACACAGAACTCTCCCCTACCCTCTACTCCCTCCAACAAATTCATGCCAAAAAAATATATATATAATAATAATAATAATAAATAAGTAAATATATGAATAAATGTAAATATATAACTAAATAAATATAATAAATATATAAATAATAAATAACAAATAAAAATATATAGATAAAATAAATACATAAATAATGATAAATACAACTAACATATACAGTTAGAAACGAATACCTTTCAAGGGATTTAAATCACGTAAAGGGATTTACGATTAGACATACAAGACAATTTGCACATATTCCAATAAATCGAATTATACTGAATAAGCCGAAACATTAGGCAGGACTCATTCGTATACGAACAGTAAATTTCACAACTGACACAAACACACGTGGTTTTATTATACATATGCATTCTGTACATTAACGAGGCATAGAAAGGATTACGAGAGAGAGAGTGTGTGTGTGTGTGTGTGTGTGAGATAGATAGAGAGAGGTATAGTGTGTGTGTGAGTGTAGTGATTGTGTGTGAGTGAGGGTGTGTATGTGTATATGAACCAGTCTATGGCAACAGATCGGGGCCAAAGGTACGCGTTACTTTTTTACTGGAACCTACGCGTAGCTTTATAGCTACGTGTATGTAAGTAATATTTGTGATATTGCGTTTATTAGGCAAATAAATAGTCTATATTAGGATTAGGTTTAGGTTAGGCTAGGTTAAGTTAGGTTCTAATATATAAAATATAACGAATTTATAGGGAAAAGAACGGGAGGCCATGCACGCAGCCGGATCCCATGCCTTGGCCCCGCCCACTGCCGGAAGGGATTGTTGCTGCTGCCCCCCCCCCCCTCCCCACACACACACACACCACCACCCGGCCGCCTCGCTAGCTGCTCACCCCTGTTGTTTGTTAATGCTTGCTCCAGTGGCGCCAGTTTCTATGAATGCTGTGTTGGCTGTCTTGGTGGGGATGGGTGTGGTGCTGGTAGTGATGGAAATGGGTGTGGTGGTGGTGGTGGAAATGGGTGTGGTGGTGGTGGTTGTGGTAGGTAGTTTTAGAAATGGGTGTGGTTACTGTAGTTGTGTCAGTATAGGATGGCAGTTATGCGTGGTAGGTAATCTAATGGGTAGGGTAATGGTGGTAGGTGGTCTTAATGGGTGTCAAGGTGGAAATGGGGGTGGTAGTGGTGGAATCAGTAAGTAGGTGGTGGAAATGGCTCAACAAGTAGTGGAAATCGGTGTGGCAGTGGTGGTGGTAGGTGGTTTTAATGGGTGTGGAGGACTCGGTAGGTGGTGGAAATGGGTGATGGTGGTGGAAAGGCTTAAAAAGTGGTGGAAATGGGTGTGGTGGTGGTGGAATCAGTATGTGGTGGAAATGGCTTAACAAGTGGTGGAAATGGGTGTGGTGGTGATGGTGGTGGAATCGGTATGTGGTGGAAATGGCATAACAAGTGGTGGAAATGGGTGTGGTGGTAGTGGTGACAGGTGGTGGTGGTGATGGTAGGTTGTAGACATTAATGTAAGGGAAGTGAGAATACTTGTTGTGGTGAAATTGGATGGTGTTAACATGATGTGGTAGTCATGGTAGGTGGGTGTGGTGGTATTAAATAAATGGTTTTGGTGGTATTTGGGGGCTGAAATGGGTGTGGTGGTATTCAATAGATGGTTTTGGTGGTATTTGGGAGATGCAATGGGCCTGGTGGTATTTAATAGATGGCTTTGGTGGTATTTGGGGGCTGAAATGGGTGTGATGGTTTTTAATGGATGGTTTTGGTGGTATTTGGGGGATGCAATGGGTGTGGTGGTATTTAATAGATGGCTTTGGTGGTATTTGGGGGCTGAAATGGGTGTGGTGGTATTTAATAGATGGTTTTGGTGGTATTTGGGGGATGCAATGGGTCTGGTGGTATTTAATAGATGGCTTTGGTGGTATTTGGGGGCCGAAATGGGTGTGATGGATTTTAATAGATGGTTTTGGTGGTATTTGGGGGCTGCAATGGGTGTGGTGGTATTTAATAGATGGTTTTGGTGGTATTTGGGGGATGCAATGGGTCTGGTGGTATTTGGGGGCTGAATGGGTGGGATGGTTTTTAATAGATGGTTTTGGTGGTATTTGGGAGATGCAATGGGTGTGGTGGTATTTAATAGATGGCTTTGGTGGTATTTGGGGGCTGAAATGGGTGTGGTGGTATTTAATAGATGGTTTTGGGGGCTGAAATGGTTGTTGTGGTATTTAATAGATGGTTTTGGTGGTATTTGGGGGCTGAAATGAATGTGGTGGTATTAAATAGATCGTTTTGGTGGTATTTGGGAGTTGAAATGGGTGTGATGGTTTTTAATAGATGGCTTTGGTGGTATTTGGGGGCTGAAATGAGTGTGGTGGTATTTAATAGATAGTTTTGGTGGTATTTGGGGGATGCAATGGGTCTGGTGGTATTTAATAGATGGCTTTGGTGGTATTTGGAGGCTGAAATGGGTGTGATGGTTTTTAATAGATAGTTTTGGTGGTATTTTGGGGCTGCAATGGTGTGGTGGTATTTAATAGATGGCTTTGGTGGTATTTGGGGGTTGAAATGGGTGTGATGGTATTTAATAGATGGCTTTGGGGGCTGAAATGGGTGTGGTGGTATTTAATACATGGTTTTGGTGGTATTTGGGGGATGCAATGGGTCTGGTGGTATTTAATAGGTGGCTTTGGTGGTATTTGGGGGCTGAAATGGGTGTGATGGTTTTTAATAGATGGTTTGTGGTGGTATTTGGGGGCTGCAATGGGTGTGGTGTTATTTAATAGATGGATTTGGTGGTATTTGGGGGCTGAAATGGTTGTTGTGGTATTTAATAGATGGCTTTGGTGGTATTTGGGGGCTGAAATGGGTGTTGTGGTATTTACTATATCTTTTTGGTGGTATTAAATAGATGGTTTTGGTGGTATTTGGGGGTTGAAATGGGTGTGATGGTTTTCAATAGATGACTTTGGTAGTATTTGGGGGCTGAAATGGGTGGTGGTATTTAATAGATGGTTTTGGTGGTATTTGGGGGCTGAAATGAGTCTGGTGGTATTTAATAGATGGCTTTGGTGGTATTTGGGGGTTGAAATGGGTGTGATGGTATTTAATAGATGGCTTTGGTGGTATTTGGGGGCTGAAATGGGTGTGGTGGTATTTAATAGATAGTTTTGGTGGTATTTGGGAGATGCAATGAGTCTGGTGGTATTTAATAGATGGCTTTGGTGGTATTTGGGGGCTGAAATGGGTGTGATGTTTGTAATAGATGGTTTTGGTGGTATTTGGGGGCTGCAATGGGTGTGGTGGTATTTAATAGATGGCTTTGGTGGTATTTGGGGGTTGAAATGGGTGTGATGGTATTTAATAGATGGCTTTGGGGGCTGAAATGGGTGTGGTGATATTTAATACATGGTTTTGGTGGTATTTGGGAGATGCAATGGGTCTGGTGGTATTTAATAGGTGGCTTTGGTGGTATTTGGAGGCTGAAATGGGTGTGATGGTTTTTAATAGATGGTTTGTGGTGGTATTTGGGGGCTGCAATGGGTGTGGTGTTATTTAATAGATGGATTTGGTGGTATTTGGGGGCTGAAATGGTTGTTGTGGTATTTAATATATGGCTTTGGTGGTATTTGGGGGCTGAAATGGGTGTTGTGGTATTTACTATATCTTTTTGGTGGTATTAAATAGATGGTTTTGGTGGTATTTGGGGGTTGAAATGGGTGTGATGGTTTTCAATAGATGACTTTGGTAGTATTTGGGGGCTGAAATGGGTGGTGGTATTTAATAGATGGTTTTGGTGGTATTTGGGGGCTGAAATGAGTCTGGTGGTATTTAATAGATGGCTTTGGTGGTATTTGGGGGTTGAAATGGGTGTGATGGTATTTAATAGATGGCTTTGGTGGTATTTGGGGGCTGAAATGGGTGTGGTGGTATTTAATAGATAGTTTTGGTGGTATTTGGGAGATGCAATGAGTCTGGTGGTATTTAATAGATGGCTTTGGTGGTATTTGGGGGCTGAAATGGGTGTGATGTTTGTAATAGATGGTTTTGGTGGTATTTGGGGGCTGCAATGGGTGTAGTGGTATTTAATAGATGGCTTTGGTGGTATTTGGGGGCTGAAATGGGTGTGGTGGTATTTAATAGATGGTTTTGGTGGTATTTGGGGGCTGAAATGGTTGTGGTATTTAATAGATGGCTTTGGTGGTATTTGGGGGCTGAAATGAGTTGGTGGTATTTAATATAGTTTTGGTGGTATTAAATAGATGGTTTTGGTGGTATTTGGGGGTTGAAATGGGTGTGATTATTTTTAATAGATGGCTTTGGTGGTATTTGGGGGCTGAAATGGGTGTGGTGGTATTTAATAGATCGTTGTGGTATTAAATAGATGGCTTTGGTGGTATTTGGGGGCTGAAATAGGTGTGATGGTTTTTAATAGATGGTTTTAGGGGCTGAAATAGGTGTAGTGGTATTTAACCCCTTCAGACTCATGACTCAGAGGTTGCCAGATTAGCAATAAGAAATAGAGTTCTCTCATTCTTATAATTACCTCTCCAAAATTAGTTTTCTGCCCACAGCTAACTCAAAGACAACTGCAGAGGTTGAAGTAACTAAACTAAAGGTTTCTAAATACCCCTGATGGTAACAAAGGCTTTAAAGTATCCCTAATCAGCTCAAAATCGCGTCATATGTCTGAGAGGGTTAATAGATCGCTTTGGTGGTATTTGGGGGCCGAAATGGGTGTGGTGGTATTTAATAGATAATTTTGGTGGTATTAAATATAGTTTTGGTGGTATTTAGGGGCTGAAATGGTTGTGGTGGTATTTAATAGATCGTTTTGGTGGTATTTGGGGGCTGAAATGGATTTAGCTTGGACCTCAGATTCTCTTAAATATATTAGGATAAATAGATAATCAGTTTTACAAAAATCATTAATTTATTAAATAATAAGTGTTCATATATATAGAAAAATCTTGGCGTGCACATTACAGGTATATCTATACATTAAAGCAAATTTGTGGCTAGAGGACTTAGAAGCACTTCCTGTGGACGATTGAGGGGCCGGACTCGTCATATTCCTGCTTGCTAATCCACATCTGTTGGAAGGTAGAGAGGGAGGCCAGGATAGATCCACCGATCCATACGGAGTACTTGCGCTCAGGTGGGGCAATGATCTTTATCTTCATGGTGGATGGCGCTAGAGAAGTAATTTCCTTCTGCATCCTATCAGCAATACCGGGGTACATGGTGGTGCCACCAGACAGAACAGTGTTGGCGTACAGGTCCTTACGAATGTCGACGTCGCACTTCATGATGGAATTGTAAGTGGTCTCGTGGATACCGCAAGATTCCATACCCAGGAAGGAAGGCTGGAAGAGTGCCTCGGGGCAGCGGAACCTCTCGTTACCAATGGTGATAACCTGACCGTCGGGAAGTTCATAAGACTTCTCCAAAGAGGAAGAGGAGGCAGCAGTGGTCATCTCCTGCTCAAAGTCTAGGGCAACATAACACAGCTTTTCCTTGATATCGCGAACGATTTCTCTCTCGGCGGTGGTAGTGAAAGTGTAGCCTCGCTCTGTGAGAATCTTCATCAGGTAGTCTGTGAGGTCCCTGCCAGCCAGATCCAGACGAAGGATGGCGTGAGGAAGAGCATAACCTTCATAGATGGGTACGGTGTGAGACACGCCATCACCAGAGTCCAGTACGATACCTGTGGTACGACCAGAAGCATACAGGGACAACACAGCCTGGATGGCAACGTACATGGCGGGAGTGTTGAAAGTCTCGAACATGATCTGGGTCATCTTCTCACGGTTGGCCTTGGGGTTGAGGGGAGCTTCGGTCAACAGAACTGGGTGCTCTTCGGGGGCCACTCTCAGCTCATTGTAGAAAGTGTGATGCCAGATCTTCTCCATGTCGTCCCAGTTTGTGACTATACCGTGCTCGATGGGATATTTCAGAGTCAGGATACCTCTCTTGCTCTGGGCCTCGTCACCAACGTAAGAGTCCTTCTGGCCCATACCCACCATCACACCCTGAAGAGAGGAAATTATTCATTAGTATACCAGATAAACTTATACAGGATCAATAAATTTTACTATTCAAGATCGTGCAAAGGTTTATTCGTTTAAGTAAATTAAAAATAACTAGTTTAGGAAGAAAATTATTAATCGTAGGAACAATTTTTTATAAAATTGTAGGCCACTTCAAGTAGTGTCCATTAAACTATAAAAATTGAGGATTCTAGTAGCCTAGGACTAACCAAAAAGGTTCGATCGAATGAATTACAGTACCAAAATTAATATGGTTGGTCTACCAACAACTAATTCAGCTTAGGAAAGACATTCAAATCAGAATTAGATAAAAGTCTAGTCTCAGCAAGTCTTCCAAAGTTCAATAAAAAAGTCGGGTAGATACAAATTGGTTTGAGTTATATAAATTTCCTTAGCCATTTCCAAGAGTCTACCATATTATTTAGCTTAGGAAGGAGCTAAATGTCAATAGGGCAATAAGTAATGTCCAAATAAATAAATCTGCTCCGAAGGTTAGAAACCATCATATATTGAAATTATATACATGGCAATTGCATTTTGCAGATTCATTAAGCAACTCTAGGGTTCAAATTTGATCATTATTAGTGTAAGTGCATTCTCTAAAAGACCTGATAGCTAACTATAAAACAGAACATTAAATTGTGAGCACAGACCCCTTCCATACAATTATAATTATGATCTTAAAACTGTATTTTACACAAGACCGTTTTACTTAACGTAGGAAGTAACTGTTGAAAACATATTGCCCAATCGAGTCAGGGTCGATTAAGCTGAAAAAGCTTAGTCGGCCAACATTATAATGAAACCATCACAATGAAGGCGGTAATTGAATGAAACAGTGGAAGTACTCTTACCTGATGGCGGGGACGACCAACGATGGATGGGAAGACAGCGCGGGGGGCGTCGTCCCCGGCGAACCCAGACTTGCACATACCGGAACCATTGTCCACCACCAGTGCGGCTACCTCTTCGTCACACATGTTTTACTGGAAGGAAGAATACACAGAGTTAGTACAGGGATAGACTTACATAGGTAGATCTAACAAACTATAAACACATATGACTAAACTGTATTACTTCACTAAGAAATTAAAATGGGATAGAAGACAAAATAGCGAAATACAACTACTTTTTCTTAATTATTATTACTGCAAGTAATTATAGGATTGGTAAACAGAACTATAACACTTAAGTAAATTACATTGAATTATATAGTCTGAAGGCAGAGCAATGTGCAAGTGATTGAATGAAAAATACAGAGTTGGCAAACTTTGTAAACAAAATTGGTAAAGGCTATAAACATTGATTTTTGGTCAATATACAAGAGACGCAACAATATAGATAGCAAATTTCTAATGGTAGTTTTGGGTTCCTATCATCATATGCTTCATTTTAATATACTTTCTATCCCCGGGGAAAAACAAAACAAAATACAATCTTTATTTTTTTATTTTTTATTTTATTTTTGTGTATTAACCTATCCAAAAACACCTAACCTAACCTAAATGTATTTGGGGGCTATTAAGTTAGGTTAGGTTTTTTGGTTAGGTTAATCACGCCCCCCCCCCCCCCCCAAAAAAAAAAAAAAACAAAAAAAAAAAAATGAAAAATCCCAAGATTGTTTTTTCTTTTTTCCCCCTGGGATAAACAGTATATAGAAATGAAGCATATGATGATAGGAACCCAAAACTACCATTATAAATGTGCTACCTATATTGTGGAGTCTCTTGTATATTAACCTGATTTTTTAACCAGCAGAGAAGTAAACAGAAGGAAAAAAATAGCTAGACAGTACTTTCATACTTTCTAATAGGCCAGTCCCTCCAACTACCAAAAATATAAAGAACTGCAAACTTACATTTCCAGTAACTGAATTCGATGCAACCTAGAACACCGAACCAATTTAATCTTTGAAAAACTAAAAGTAGCTAATCATTAGAAAGTTACCACGATTACCTTCTATATGAGGAGTGGTTGGGACTGGAGGGGAGGAGACTAGGGACACGAGGGAGGGAGTGGGAGGAGAAGTGACTGGCGAAGGGAGAGAGTGTGAAAAGAGGGACAGAGTGGGAGATAGTAAGGAATGGGAGAAGAAAGCGAGAAAGGAGAAAAAAGGGAAGTAAGGAAGGAGAGGGAAAGGGGAAGAAATAAATAAGTGAAGAGGGATGAATCAAGTCAGAAGAGGAGAAAAAGAAGAGAGAGAGGTGTGGAATTAGAGAGAGACGTATATTAAGCTTAGGAGTAGCCCTTCGAGGGTTTTGAAATACAGTCAGTAGGGAAAGTGAAAGAGGAAGAGAAAAAGGGCGAGACTGGTAGGGCAGTGGGGAAATATTAGATAGGTTGGAGAGTGGCGACTTATAGGAATTAAAATAGGAAAGGAAACCAATACATATCCTAGACCATCTAAATTGCCTAATTAACTAAACTACACAACCAATTTAAGTGAAGCTGTGGGCTACAGCTGATTTCTACATCTACCCAACCATTCTGATCTAAAACAAAAACAAAATATTAAATCCCTTACTTTATAGGTGTCCCTCTAATGAAAGTGCAAATTCACGCAAATATTGGTTTAAATTCCCTACCCATACTGCTAAAAATATAGCTAATAAAATATAAATCGTTCCATACGAAGACTTAATTTAATGTGCTTACTCGTACAAGTTGAAAAATCAATGTAAATCACCTTCCTATCGAGACTGCCAATCTGCTAATTTAATACAAATCAAAGCAGCCGACCCAAGTCAGGACTTCCCTACACATATAATACCGAACATAAATTGCACAAGATTGGTATTATAGTTGCATATAGGCCTATGTTTGAAGCACAGTTCCATAATTATTTTAAGTAGTTTTAATATTAAGCAATTGAAAAATAACATTACAAATATGGGTGTGAAAAGGGCAAATAAAAGAGTCCAACTAACACACCCGTATTAATTAGGTATATTGGCAGCAATATACCAGCTGAATAGCATAGAAAGGTATATCACTATCAATATATCCAATTATCTTTTACACCTTTCTATTTAGAACAGTGTACTCTTCACCATTGCGTTGAAGTCACCCCCAGGTACCGGCCGGTTAATTTACAAATTCCCCGTCTACCGGTACTCAAGTAGATAATCACTCCAGCATGTGAGGGCACTCCGATGTAAGTCCATATGGCAAGTGCACAAGTTCAAAAGCATATCACAATATTCACCAAAACACCAGCACACTTCACAAAAGTTTCCATAGTTACCGTGTTGGGGGGTGAGGGACACGTATAGAAGTCCAGATACGTTTCCTTGGCGGTTGCTAGCCAGGTACTGATTACATATTGCTGGTCGGCCATTTTTATAGGGTGAAGTTCCATCCGTGACGTCATACTACTTGCGCGAGTTGCCACGGCGGGAATTTGAAACTCTCAGTCGTAAGTCGGTATCACACGAGAGCTCTTATCGTCAATTTACGATGGCCAAACAAAATTCCGGTAATATTTCCGGGGTCTTTGGCTCTGGTAATGTGCTAAACTGAAGATAGGGTAACAAAAACATTTAACAGGTTCACCTCATAAGCTGCCAGACAAGTATTGCTGATAACATTTGAGGCAAAAGGCATTCGTGTGAGACCGGCTTAAGCTGAGTGCCGTTGGGGCGATGGTAACCAGCGTAGTCACTTATTTGCTCCCCGAATTAACAGCAAAACAGCCCAAATACAAGGGATAACTACGGCGTCTAGTGCATCTCAGAACACGGGGAAATGTTGATTGTCCCAGCCACGCCCTCCAGTGTCCCGGAAAAGAGGGTGGGAAGCTGTAGAAGTGATATTAACGTGGCCATTATTGGGCGGGTTAGTGGTACTTGGCTCACGTGTAGCGGCGGCAATGACCAAATAAGGGCACAGCGAGAGAGGGTGGGTGGGTGGGTGGTGGGCTCGTGGTGGTAGGAACAGATGTGGAGAGAGAGAGAGAGAGAGAGAGAGTAATAATAAATAATAATAATAAAATGCTTATTTCCACTAAAAAGTGGAAATAAACGAGAGAGAGAGAGAGAGAGTTTCAGGGGACGAAGATAAACGAAAGAATAGGGAGAGGAGATTGAAGGAAAGATGTAGTATGACAGAGAGAGTACAAAGGAGTACAAAGGAAATCAAGCAACAACAGATCTAGTGACCCTTCTAGGTTGCTTGTCCTCCAAAACACTGAGGATCAAATGTCCAAACAGTGGTTTAGAGTGGGTAAGGGAACATTGGAAAGGGAATTACTGCCCTGGAACTAATGTCCGTGGCAGGATTAGGAAGTTAGTAGGGGACAGATGGGTTAGTAACTGAGGGGGGGATAAAATAAAGTTATTCATTTACAAACGCAGTTAGTCGCGGGTTTGAAGCGAGATATTTGTCTATGCGGAGTTTAAATGAATCAACGGTTCTGCAGTCTATAACGTTTCGGGGAAGCCCATTCCACAAATTGACAACTCGATTGAAGAAGAAATTCTTAGATTCGTGTGAGTTAAAAGATTTACCAATAATTTTGCAACCGTTTCCCCGCGTGTAATTAGATTGGTCGATAGTGAAGTACTTACTACAGTTCATATTGTCGATGCCTTTGATGATTTTGAACACTTGAATTAAGTCACCTCTTAATCTGCGCTGGGTTAAAGGAAATAGATTTAATTCTCTAAGACGCTCTTCGTATGGTTTGTACTTTAGGCTAGGTATCATTTTGGTAACTCTACGTTGAACTCGTTCTAGCTTGTTTATATCTTTTTGGTAATAAGGGCACCAGGATTGAACGCAGTATTCCAGAAGAGGGCGGACTAAGGAATTGTAAAGGGTTACGTTGGCTAGCTTCCACTGATCAGGCATAGTTTCAGACTGCAAGGATTTATTGAAAAGTAATGTCAGTGGTTTGGAGAGCTCATCCTTAGCTTCCTTCAGAACTCTAGGCGAGATTGTATCAGGTCCTGGCGTTTTATTTACCTTGAGTTTATCTAAACAATTCAATACTTCTCTCTCTGTAATGGTGATATTGCTTAGAACATCTGAATTATCAATCTGAATCGGCGATGGTGTAGGGATATCACTGAGGTCTTCTGTTGTAAAAACTGATGCAAAGAAGGTATTGAGGGCATTACTCATTTGTACTTCGTCTTTGGTGTATTCTCCATTTTCATCGACTAACGGTCCAACAGTTGAAGTAACTACTTTTTTCTTTCTGATATAACTATAGAATTCTTTCGGGTTTGTTTTACTTTGATTCGCAATATGTAACTCTAAGGTCTTTTTACTTTGCTTAATTAACTTTTTGGCTTTGCGTCGTAGCTCTACAAATTTCACCCGTTCTTCGTCATTTTGTGAGGATTTTAATCTATCATTAGCAAATTTTTTAGCAAGCAGGCAGTTTGAAATATCTTTATTCCACCATTTGGGCTTATTATTATGGCCTGGACGCCGTATTTTCGATGGTATGCAGTCTTGCACTGCCTTTAGGTAAGTGGTTTCGAATAACTTCCAAGATGTATTTATGTCATTATTGTTAATTAAAAAGCTCCAGTCAGTTTCTTTAAACATAGCTCTAAGTTTATGGAAGTTTGCTTTCTTGAAATTAGGGACTTTTTCGATGCTACTATTTGGTTCGTTACTAGTAAACTTTAAAGTGAAAGTTATCGTACGATGGTCGCTGTTACTGAATTCATCACCAACATTCAAATTCTCTATTAATTCTTCTTTTGTTGCAAGTACAATGTCAAGAACGTTATTACCACGGGTCGGCGTTCGAACAAATTGATAAAGCGAACTCTCTTGCAAGTTCGTATACAAGTCATTTCCAGAGTGTGAAGTAAGAGTATCGCCCCACTTGGTCACAGGTAAATTAAAGTCGCCAAAAATTACAGTATCTTGTGAGTTACTTACATCTGCAATTTGTTCATAAATTTCTCGGTCAGTTTGCACTGATTGAGCTGGAGGTCTGTATATTAATGCAAGTATTATTTTTGTACCTTTATTATTCTTTATTAGCACAAAAGATGCGTCGACGTTCACAATTTGAGGTTTTGACAAGAGGGTAGGGTTAAGACTTTCTTTGATATAAAGTAAAACGCCACCTCCATTTCGATTTATTCGGCTTTTCTCAAACATTACATAACCGGGAAGTGAATACTCTGCTAAAAAGTCTCTATCTTCTGTATTGAGCCAAGATTCTGTTATGCCAATCACATCATAATTTTCTGTAAATACTAGCTCCTCTAAATCTGAAAATTTATTTCGTATGCTACAAGCGTTTGCATAGAAAACCTTTAAATTTGTTATTTTAGAACTCACGGAACGCTCTTTAATAATATTTTTGGTTCTTGTCGGATCTACATTTATGTTCATGGCTGTCCTCGGTCCTCGCTGTCTTCGGTCCTTATCGCTGGTGGTCCTCGGTTGCCTCTGTTTTTTTCTTGGCGTTGGATGATTTATGTCACTGCTGCTTCTTCTCGGATGGCGTTTTTTGATCCATGGCTGCGGACTGCTTCGTGTAGGAGACGACCCATGCGTGCTGAACCCACAGGGTTTAGATGAGTGCCATCCTTGCGGAACAGAGTAGGCTGGTTGTAGAAGTTGTCCCAGAGGTTGATGAATTCAACTTCTTCCCTCAGACACAAATATTTTAGTCGGCTATTTGTGCTGAAGGCCTTGTCGTAGAATTTATCAGGTGCGTCGATCTTGGGGAGAATGCCTGCGATGATGATATTCCTTGACTTGTTTTTGTAGTGCTGGATCATCTTGCGATATTTCTCCATCAACTCTTCGGATCTGGTGCGCATGACGTCATTTGAACCAGCATGGATGACAAAAAGGGTATTTTCATTTGCATCCTTTGTGGTATCTTCGAAGGCTTCCACAATGTCGTCCAGTCCAGCTCCTGGGATGCAAAATCTTTTTCGTTGATTTGGGACTCTGTCGCAGAACTCTTCGACCTGTCCTCGTAGGATGGAATCCCCAACGAGCCTGGTCTCTTCTGGTTCGTCTTCCATCTCTACCAATATCTCAAATCTGTTTTGACATTGTGACTGGTAGATGAGACCTTTTCTGCGTTGGCCGTGCACCGTTCCTCACTGGTGTAAATCCGGAAACCTGTGGTGGCGGGACTCTACGTACAGGTCGGGGAGAGGAGAGAGAGAGAGAGATAATGTAAGTGTATGGAATGGAGGAGCTGGAAGGAAAGGGGAGGGGAGGGGGAGACGAGATGGGAAGGGGGATGGAAGAGAACATGGGAGGGGAAAGGGGGAGGGGGTAGAGAGAAAGGGGCTGTGGAAGAAGCAGATGTCGAAGGAGGGGGGTTGAGAAAGGGGAAGAGGATTTTTATAAAGATATATATCTATTGTTTCAAATTTAATAAGACAAATAACTAGTATCAATTTTGGGATACAAGGTCGGGACATTTTTCTACCCAAAAATATACACATATATCTTGAATGGGGGTTTTGTGGGTAATATTTAAAGCTTGATGGAGGTCTAGGGAGCAAAATAAAAACCTCCCCATAACGAAAGATAAAAAATTAATATAAGAACATCAACATATAAGAAAATGGGAGTCTGCAGAAAACCGATTGGCCCACACAAGCCATATCCCTCTCACACCCAACCCTTATTATAAGGCCAAATTATAGGCCCAGCTCACTAACGCCATATATAGATGTTTTTGATTACACTCGTAATTATCTGACTGTCCATCAAGGGGGTCAGGACATAAATTAATTTAAATAAATATCCCTCTACCAATAAATGTAACTGGATTATATTATAATCAAAACAGAACTCTCCCCTAACAAATTCATGCAAAAAAATAATAATAATGAGATGACGGGCCCTAAACCAACGATACACCTACACCGAGTGGCCTGCATAACCACTCAGGCAACCTCAAAACCCCAGGGCAGACAACGAAGACATCTACCAGAGTCCCCCCTCCGAGTCCACAAGAATCTACCTGAGTTGACCATGCCCAGCCATCCATTCCCCAGTTCTCTTTCACGCCCACAGCCATCTAAGAAAACGGAATACTCTCTCAGCCAGTCACAAGCCGTATTCTGCAGCCAACCACAACCGCCCTGGGACAGCCAATTAGAACCCTCCTTTTACATAGCCTCCACCAGCAGTGACGCTCCCTGTACTGTTCCGCCAGATCTAGAATATGACGAACACTCCCTTATGCAATCTACTCACCAGCGCCCCGAATATTTCAGGAACAAATGGACCTGATAACGCCTGACCACTCCAAGCCCCCGAGGATACAACTACAATCCTCTATGTGTATGTCTTAGGGTAACTAGAAGACCTACAAGACAGTTGCTCCATTTTAAGCTCTAAGTGTTTTCTATTTTTCATAGCAGCCCTGGACCTTCCAGCTGCCCCCTTAAGTATTGTAATATTACCTTGGAACCAGGCCCACATGATAATACCTGAGCTCCCAAGCTAGAATGTATATGTACCTCACAACAACCATTTTTCCTCTTTCCTCAACACCCCTTCCCCCCCCCCCCCCGAGTTCATTTACACCTGAAGCAAGAAAATATTTGCATAGGACCTCAGAAAAACCTGAGGAAAGTAAGCACCACCTCACCTACTGACTAAGCTTGACCACCAGGAACGGCCTAGTTGGGACAGTGTTGCTACGGTTCGCCCCCCCCCCCCTTGCCCTCGAGAGTGCCCCCGGACGACACCTCCCCCTCCTTCAGGATTACTGGAGGACCACCTGTCTGTTGCCTGGCGCCCTGAACCGAGGACCCCTGCTCGAGCTACGGACGTAGGCCTGGACCTAGGACCCCTGCTCCATTACGTAAACAGGCCTGGACCTAGGACCCCTGTTCTAATTACGTAATCAGGCCTAAACCAAGAACCCCTACTCGAGGAGGTAACCAGCTGTGCAAGAATTGGCTACTATCCTCTACGCTGGCCAGACCAGCACTCTCGCCATTCCCCCCCCCCCCCCCCTGCCCTTCCATATACCTAAGTGTTTCTGTGTCTTTCTCTGTTGATTATTGTTGTGAGGTATTGTTTAGGTAAATATGTGATATTGTGATCTGTGCCGAAGACCACGTACTTGCGTAATAAGTGTCATCCCTCTGAATCTGTGTTATTCTGTGTTTAACTTGCCTTAATTCCTTGACCCTTGTTCAAGACTTCATTTAATTCATAACTTACGCATACGTTACATATCCGTGTATTAATATATATATTCAGGCCCCCACGCTCGCAGATTTACTGACTACGTGTATGTTGATTTATTCTTTGTGAGTTGAAGTCTTAGTATATTCCGTGATCACTCCATTTATATAATCACTCTTTACCTAGAACCTACGCCCAATTTTCCAACGAGTGCATAGTGTAATTCCTTAATTCTTTTGCTAATAAATCGCATATGTAATATTATTATCTTATAGACGTGCTTTTATGTTCTTGTAAATCTTGATGTTGTGATATTTCGAATACCGTGTTTAGGAATTCTTTCCTCCGTGTTTCGTCTCACTTTCGTCCACCTTACACTAATTGTATCTGTGTATTTCATTCACCTCGCAGCTGTTAACCCGTTCAGAACCGAGTCTGGTACTATTCATTTTGAGTATCAATGAGTAGGACTTCGTCGCCTACGTCCATGTACTAATTGTGCCTGTACATTTTATTTTACTCGCCCTGTTAACTCGTTCAGAAGCGTATGTGATATTGCGTTAAATGTCAATGAGCCTAAACTTCGTCATTAGCGCCAATTTAATTATTAAGTCCGATCTACCGATCGATATTTGTTAATCAGTCAGTTTCCACTTTTTGAGATTAAAACTTCAGTGTTAATTTCAATCTGAGTCTATTGGAACTCAGCTAGTTATTTCGTTTATCTTCGTGTGTTGTCTTTATCACGAATATTAAAGATTATATCTTGACCTAATTAATACCCTCCAGTAAAACTATTTTAAAACCATTTCCTTTGCGTATCCAATTCACATTATTACTTTGCTTCGCCTAGAAAATATTAGAAACACGAATTCCTAAGTTCGGTTCGTTATCGTAGCATATGTTCAAATAATATAATCCTGTGATAAGATATACCTTCAGTTAGGGCGATTTTGATACTTCTCAGTGATTATAAATAATAATCTCAGCCCTGTCCTGTCAAGTAAATTAACATCGCAGTTCAGCTAAGTTCATAGTTGCATTAACTAAGAAAAGTATTTATTACTACCTCAGTTCACCTGGTGACCTTCCCAGTGACCTGACCTGAGGGCAAGTTCACGCGGTCAGTTTTAAGGGTCAGCTGAGCCCTACGTGTGACTCACCTAGCCTCCTGTGCCAATATCTTTATAAGCTCAACTCTCCACATTGTGACTCTAGGATCATTATCTAGAGCATTGAAGTCTCTTGTGAATACGGAAGATATTTTGACTCTCATTTACTATTGCATTGAAGGTTAAAATTTATTCTTGTACATTATGCCTCTATGTATGTTTTCTACATGATCTGATTTAATGCTAGACTCTCACTATTGAGTTATTCTGGTATCAGTAACATTGTCCTGAAGTAAGGATAATATATGTATGTTTGTTAATATTGTTGGGTCTTCCCTCGTGATCCTTATTATTCACCTACTCTCATGCTTAGTAAATAAAGCCTTTATATGTGTTCTTCCTTGTGTTGTTATTGAGTACTATATTGAACCTTTGAATACCATTTTTACTGTATATAGAACCTACTTGGTACGTTCCTGTCAAGTATATTTAAGTCCATCAAACCAGAACTGGATTGTTTTACAGACTGTATCAAGGGAACTAACTTATCAGAACCCGGCACAACAAATAATAATAATAATAATAATGAATAAATAAATATACCGCCCTGGGACAGCCAATTAGAACCTTCCTTTTACTTAGCCTCCACCAGCAGTGACGCTCCCTGTAGTGTTCCGCCAGATCTAGAAAATGACGAACACTCCCTTATGCAATCTACTCACCAGCGCCCCGAATATTTCAGGAACAAATGGACCTGATAACGCCTGACCACTCCAAGCCCCCGAGGATACAACTACAATCCTCTATGTGTATGTCTTAGGGTAACTAGAAGACCTACAAGACAGTTGCTCCATTTTAAGCTCTAAGTTTTTTCTATTTTTCATAGCAGCCCTGGACCTTCCAGCTGCCCCCTTAATTATTGTAATATTACCTTGGAACCAGGCCCACATGATAATACCTGAGCTCCCAAGCTAGAATGTATATGTACCTCACAACAACCATTTTTCCTCTTTCCTCAAAACCCCTTCCCCCCCCCCCCCCCCCCCCGAGTTCATTGACACCTGAAGCAAGAAAATATTTGCATAGGACCTCAGAAAAACCTGAGGAAAGTAAGCACCACCTCACCTACTGACTAAGCTTGACCACCAGGAACGGCCTAGTTGGGACAGTGTTGCTACGGTTCGCCCCCCCTCACCCCTTGCCCTCGAGAGTGCCCCCGGACGACACCTCCCCCTCCTTCAGGATTACTGGAGGACCACCTGTCTGTTGCCTGGCACCCTGAACCGAGGACCCCTGCTCGAGCTACGGACATAGGCCTGGACCTAGGACCCCTGCTCCATTACGTAAACAGGCCTGGACCTAGGACCCCTGTTCTAATTACGTAATCAGGCCTAAACCAAGAACCCCTGCTCGAGGAGGTAACCAGCTGTGCAAGAATTGGCTACTATCCTCTACGCTGGCCAGACCAGCACTCTCCCCCCCCCCCCCCCCCCCCCCCGCCATTCCAAATACCTAAGTGTTTCTGTGTCTTTCTCTGTTGATTATTGTTGTGAGGTATTGTTTAGGTAAATATGTGAACCGTGTGTGTCCTAAATTAATTGTGATCTGTGCCTAAGACCACGTACTTGCGTAATAAGTGTCATCCCTCTGAATCTGTGTTATTCTGTGTTAAACTTGCCTTAATTCCTTGACCCTTGTTCAAGACTTTATTAATTCATAACTTACGCATACGTTTACATATCCGTGTATTAATATATATTCAGGCCCCCAACGCTCGCAGATTTACTGACTAACGTGTATGTTGATTTATTTCTTTGTGAGTTGAAGTCTTAGTATATTCGTGATCACTCCATTTAAATAATCACTCTTTTACCTAGAACCTACGCCCAATTTTCCAACGAGTGCATAGTGTAATTCCTTAATTCTTTTGCTAATACATCGCATATGTAATATATCTTATAGACGTGCTTTTATGTTCTTGTAAATCTTGATGTTGTGATATTTCGAATACCGTGTTTAGGAATTCTTTCCTCCGTGTTTCGTCTCACTTTCGTCCACCTTACACTAATTGTATCTGTGTATTTCATTCACCTCGCAGCTGTTAACCCATTCAGAACCGAGTCTGGTACTATTCATTTTGAGTATCAATGAGTAGGACTTCGTCGCCTACGTCCATGTACTAATTGTGCCTGTACATTTATTTTACCTCGCCCTGTTAACTCGTTCAGAAGCGTATGTGATATTGCGTTAAATGTCAATGAGCCTAAACTTCGTCATTAGCGCCAATTTAATTATTAAGTCCGATCTACCGATCGATATTTGTTAATCAGTCAGTTTCCACTTTTTGAGATTAAAACTTCAGTGTTCATTTCAATCTGAGTCTATTGGAACTCAGCTATTTATTTTGTTTATCTTTGTGTGTTGTCTTTATCACGAATATTAAAGATTATATCTTGACCTAATTAATACCCTCCAGTAAAACTATTTTAAAACCATTTCCTTTGCGTATCCAATTCACATTATTATTTTGCTTCGCCTAGAAAATATTAGAAACACGAATTCCTAAGTTCGGTTCGTTATCGTAGCATATGTTCAAATAATATAATCCTGTGATAAGATATACCTTCAGTTAGGGCGATTTTGATACTTCTCAGTGATTATAAATAATAATCTCAGCCCTGTCCTGTCAAGTAAATTAACATCGCAGTTCAGCTAAGTTCATAGTTGCATTAACTAAGAAAAGTATTTATTACTACCTCAGCTCACCTGGTGACCTTCCCAGTGACCTGACCTGAGGGCAAGTTCACGCGGTCAGTTTTAAGGGTCAGCTGAGCCCTACGCATGACGACTCACCTAGCCTCCTGTGCCAATATCTTTATAAGCTCAACTCTCCACATTGTGACTCTAGGATCATTATCTAGAGCATTGAAGTCTCTTGTGAATACGGAAGATATTTTGACTCTCATTTACTATTGCATTGAAGGTTAAAATTTATTCTTGTACATTATGCCTCTATGTATGTTTTCTACATGATCTGATTTAATGCTAGACTCTCACTATTGAGTTATTCTGGTATCAGTAACATTGTCCTGAAGTAAGGATACTATATGTATGTTTGTTAATATTGTTGGGTCTTCCCTCGTGATCCTTATTATTCACCTACTCTCATGCTTAGTAAATAAAGCCTTTATATGTGTTCTTCCTTGTGTTGTTATTGAGTACTATATTGAACCTTTGAATACCATTTTTACTGTATATAGAACTTACTTGGTACGTTCCTGTCAAGTATATTTAAGTCCATCAAACCAGAACTGGATTGTTTTACGGACTGTATCAAGGGAACTAACTTATCAGAACCCGGCACAACAAATAATAATAATAATAATAATGAATAAATAAATATATGAATAACTATATATATATATAATAGATATATATATATATATATATATTATATATATATATATATATATATATATATATATATAATATATATATATATATATAACTAAATAAATATAATAAATATATAAATAATACATACAAAATAAAAATATATAAATAAAATAAATAAATAAATAATGATAAAATACTACTAATACTACTAACATATAAAGTTAGAAACGAATACCTTTCAAGGGATTTAAATCACGTAAAGGGATTTACGATTAGACATACAAGACAATTTGCACATATTCCACTAAATCGAATTATACTGAATAAGCCGAAAACATTAGGCATGACTCATTTGTATACGAACAGTAAATTTTACAACTGACACAAACACACACACATATGGTTTTATTATACATATTTGTTGTACACATTATATTTATTCTGTACATTAACTAGGCATAAAAAGGATTACCAGAGAGTGAGTGTGTGTGAGATAGATAGATAGTGAGAGAGTGTGTGAGTGTAGTGATTGTGTGTGAGTGAGGGTGTGTATGTGTATGGGTATGTGTGTATGAACCAGTCAGCTGTTGAGAGACTGTTGCTGCCCCCACACCACCACCCGGCCGCCTCGCTAGCTGTTCACCCCTGTTGTTTGTAAATGCTTGCTCCAGTGGCGCCAGTTTCTATGAATGCTGTGTTGGCTGTCTTGGGGGGGGGGGGGATAATGGGTGTGGTGCTGGTAGTGATGGAAATGGGTGTGGTGGTGGAAATGGGTGTGGTGGTGGTGGTGGTAGCTAGTTTTGGAAATGGGTGTGGTTACTGTAGTGGACTAGTGGTGTCAGTATAGGATGGCAGTTATGCGTGGTAGGTAATCTAATGGGTAGGGTAATGGTGGTAGGTGGTCTTAATGGGTGTCAAGGTGGAAATGGGGGTGGTAGTGGTGGAATCAGTAAGTAGGTGGTGGAAATGGCTCAACAAGTAGTGGAAATGGGTGTGGTGGTGGTGGTAGGTGGTTTTAATGGGTGTGTAGGTGGTGGTGGACTCAGTAGGTGGTGGAAATGGGTGTGGTGATGATGGTGGTGGAATCAGTATGTGGTGGAAATGGCTTAACAAGTGGTGGAAATGGGTGTGGTGGTGGTGGTAATGGTTGTGGTGGTGGTAGTGACTGATGGTGGAAATTATTGAGGTGGTGGTGGTGATGGTAGGTTGTAGAAATTAATGTAAGGGAAGTGAGAATCCTTGTTGTGGTAAAATTGGATGGTGTTAACATGATATGGTGGTCATGGTAGGTGGTGTTGGTGGAGGGAAGTGGTGAGAATGGGTGTGATAGTGTTAAATAGATGGTTTTGGTGGTATTTGGGGGCTGCAATGGGTGTGCTGGTGTTAAATAGATGGTCTTGGTGGTATTTGGGGGCTGCAATGGGTGTGCTGGTGTTAAATAGATGGTGTTGGTGGTATTTGGGGTCTGCAATGGGTGCACTGGTGTTAAATAGATGGTGTTGGTGGTATTTGGGTGCTGCAATGGGTGTGCTTGTGTTAAATATATGGTGTTGGTGGTATTTGGGGTCTGCAATGGGTGTGCTGGTGTTAAATAGATGGTGTTGGTGGTATTTGGGGGCTGCAATGGGTGTGCTGGTGTTAAAATAGATGGTTTTGGTGGTATTTGGGGGCTGCAATGGGTGTGCTGGTGTTAAATAGATGGTGTTGGTGGTATTTGGGGTCTGCAATGGGTGTGCTGGTGTTAAATAGATGGTGTTGGTGGTATTTGGGGGCTGCAATGGGTGTGCTGGTGTTAAATAGATGGTTTTGGTGGTATTAGGGGGCTGCAATGGGTGCGCTGGTGTTAAATAGATGGTGTTGGTGGTATTTGGGGGCTGCAATGGGTGCGCTGGTGTTAAATAGATGGTGTTGGTGGTATTTGGGGGCTGCAATGGGTGTGCTGGTGTTAAATAGATGGTTTTGGTGGTATTTGGGGGCTGCAATGGGTGTGCTGGTGTTAAATAGATGGTTTTGGTGGTATTTGGGGCTGAAATGGGTGTGCTGGTATTAAATAGATGGTGTTGGTGGTATTTGGGGGCTGCAATGGGTGTGCTGGTGTTAAATATATGGTTTTGGTGGTATTTGGGGTCTGCAATGGGTGTGCTGGTGTTAAATAGATGGTGTTGGTGGTATTTGGGGGCTGCAATGGGTGTGGTAGTGTTTAATAGATGGCTTAGGTGGTATTTGAGGGCTGCAATGGGTGTGCTGGTGTTAAATAGATGGCTTAGGTGGTATTTGGGGGCTTAAATGGGTGTGGTGGTATTAAATAGATGGTTTTGGTGGTATTTGGGGCTGAAATGGGTGTGCTGGTATTAAATAGATGGTGTTGGTGGTATTTAATAGAATGTTTTGGTGGTATTTTGGGGGCTGAAATGGGTGTGGTGGTGTCAGTGGGTGGTTTTGGTGGTATTTGGGGGCTTAAATGGGTGTGGTGGTGTCAATGAGTGTTCAGATGGTCTCACACTCATGATACAAATATACAAGGCTAATGTCAATCAGTGGTGGTATTCAAAAGATCTATTCCAAACAAGCTACCTGGTATGAACATTTACAGGTGGTATATTTAGGATTGGGTTAGGTGGTATTACTAATCCCCCCCCCCCCCCCATGCTCACCTGGTTCACCTCCTCTAGGAAAATTGTGGTCCAGTCACTAGTTCTCTCTGTCTTGTAGTACTGCTTGGAGATATACGGAAAAACCAATCACACACTTCTCCATAATGTCCAGAAATTGCAAATTTTTGCATCTAAAGTAATTGTAGGAGCAAAAAAGTATGATCACGTTACCCCTATTATTGATAAATTAGAATGGATGACAATATCCCAAAAGCTTACCTTTGATGTAGCAGTAACTGTTTTTAAGGTACAAAATAATATATATCCTAACTGGTTCTCGCAATTCTCTACCATAAATTATATTTCTAATAGTACCACAAGACAGCAGAATGATCTGTATGTTCCGAGAGCTAGAACCGACTATGGGGCAAGTTCTCTGCAAGTATTGGGGCCTACGGTATGGAACGCCCTGCCCAACATAGTCAAAGACACAAATAGCCTGCCAGTATTCAAGGCCAGACTAAAGAGGTACATTTTAGAAGATCATATAGAATGAGAAGTGATCACGTTCTATATATTTATAATCTATTTTAATCTATAAAATAATCCGAATCTGAATCTCTCTCTCACTTTCACTTTCCTATACCCATTATATAGACACACACACACACGCACACACCGAACTGACCTTCTGTCCTCCCTCTTTCTCTCTTTCTCTCACTCTCACTCACGGACTCTCTCTCTCTCTCTCTTCTATATATTCTTAATCTATTTTTAATCTATTTTATACATGTTTAACGTATTTCTGGTAGGAATTATTTATCTGTTAACTCTTAACGACACTGTTAATGTATTATGTAATATGCATTATGTATTATGTAATTTGTTTAAATTTATTTTATTATATGATCAGCCATTGTATATTTAACAGAAGAAAATAATCTGAATCTGAATCTCTAGGAGTACAGGGAATGGTTAGTATTTCAAAGATCCTGCGGTTCATTCCGGGGAGATAGTCTAAGTGTCTACCGGTATGTATTATGTATTTTGTTTAAGATGACTCTATTGTATGAACAGCCATTGTATATTTAATGGAAATAAAATAATCTGAATCTGAATCCTCATTCCCTATCCCCACCCCCCTTACTTATAAATCTACCAGCAACTTACTTACCAACCAACCCACTCACCCGCCAACTTACCAACCAACCCACCCACCCACCAACTTACCAACCCACCCACCTATTTAACAAACCAACCCACTCCCACCAACTTACCAACCAACCAACCCACCTACCTACTTACCAACCAACCCACCTACCAACTTACCAACCCCCTCGCCAACCACCCACCCACCATCTTAAAAAAACAATCCACCCTCCTACTTACCTACCCACCAACTTACCAACCCATTCATCTACTTACCAACCTACCCACCCACCTACTTACCAACCCCCCCACTCGCCTACTTACAAACCAACCCATCCACCAACTTACTAACCCACCCACCAACCTACTTACTAACCCACCCACCCACCTACTTACCAACCCACCCACCAACTTACTACCCATTTACTTCCTTACCAACCAACTCACCCACCCACCCATCACCCCCCCAACCCCCTCCTCACCTGGTTCACCTCTACCTCCACCACCTTCACCTTACCCTTCACCCCTCCCCCAAAAAACTTCCTTCCTTCCTTCATCCTTCTACTCCCACCTCCTTCCTTCTATCCAACCTTCCTTCCTCCTGTCTTTCTTCTACCCCAACCTTCCTTCCTTCTACCTCCGCCTCCTTCCTTCCTTTTTATATTCTTCTAGTTACTCCCTTTATTTAATCTCTTGCCCTCTCTTCATTTTTCTTTCGTCTTGCTATACTATCTCTCCCTTCGTTATTTTTTCATCTTGTATCGTACCCCTATTATGTTTATTTTCCCGTCTAGCTCTTACTTCCTCCATCCTTCTTGTCCTGTCCTTCATCCAATATCCATAGAAAGAGGTATGGATATTGCCTATGGATATTTAAGGGACTGGGATTCTCGATTGAGGCTCCAGTCTCGAATTTCTTCCTGACTTTTGATGTTTTATTTTTGGTGTTGGAGTGAAATTAAAAAAAATATATATACTGTATATAGATAAATAATCCTGAAAGGTTGGTGGTTCATAGAGTCCTATTTAAATATATAAATAAACAATGGAAAAAAGAAAAAAAGAAAATACCAAGTCTCATTGTTACCCTTCATTAAAACAAAACTATACCACCTCCAAATCTTACGACAATACAAGATACCGTATTTCACGCAGCCATGTGTTAAGAACTATATGCTGTAACTTTCATGTGTTAAGAACTATATGCTGTAACTTTCATGTGTTAAGAACTATATGCTGTAACTTTCATGTGTTAAGAACTATATGCTGTAACTTTCATGTGTTAAGAACTATATGCTGTAACTTCAGTTAAGAACTATATGCTGTAACTTTCATGTGTTAAGAACTATATGCTGTAACTTTCATGTGTTCAGTACTTTATCTATTTAGGAAATAAGTAGAGGATGTGACGTAGTTGAGCTTATCAGTGGGGATGGCCTGATTAGATAATGTGTGTGTGGAGGTGTAGTAGTGGTGGAAATGGTGGAGTAATAATAGTAGTAGTAGTAGTAGTAGTTAGTGTAATAGTACTATACCCTGTTTCTTTTCAACTGGCGGTAAATTGCAAAGTTCCCATCAAGATTTCAGAGTTATTTTGAAGATTTGGTAGTGAAATATGGTGCTAATTATATAAACTTGATCTTATTATGATGGAGAGACATAGTGGTTTGATATTGTTCCATTAAGTATTCAGAAATTAGCTGCTAAGAGATTCAATTTACCGCCAGTTGAAGAGAAACAGAGTATAGTAGCTAGGGCAGTAGTATGTGACTGTTAACTGTTCAGGCTGAAAAAATAAAATGTCTAATAAGCCTTCCAGCCCGAGCAAGATCCAGTTTTTGTTATAGGGATACTATTTAAGGAGAGAGAGAGAGAGAGAGAGAGAGAGAGAGAGAGAGAAGGGGGGGGGGAGAGTACCATTATTGAGCAAGAGATAAGAACAAGTTTTTCCTCCTGATTTAAAGAGCTTAGTGGCTTACCAATGATTTTATAACCAATACCCCTGGTATTATTTCGGAAATCGATTGCGAAATAGATCACTGGTTGACATTATGTTTTATAATTGCGTTTACTGCCATTAAAGTTGGTCCCAATTTATCCTGCAGTTTGTTTGATTAACCCCTTGGAGATCGTGACGTATTAACCCCTTGGAGATCGTGACGTATTTTGACAGTTTACTCTGGCTATCATTAGACAATTTTATGCAGCTTGGGAAGGATCTGTGGGAGTTAAAAAAGTAAAAATTATCTCAATTTAACCCCTGATTTCCTTAACACCCTTCCTAATCTGAATAAAATCGTCTAATAATAGCCAGAAGATATTGAAGAAACGTGTCTTAGATCCTTAAGGGGTTAAAATGTTTAGTTCCTCCACTACGATGACGCAATTTTACCTTTGATTCTGGCTAAAATTAGACGAATTTATGAAGCTTTAGAAGGACCTATGCTATTCAGAGGGTTGATTGAGCGAGTGAATCATAGAAGTAGATTATATCCTAAAGCTAATCATACCATGATAACCAGAATATGATGAAAATGACTTCCTCTTGCTGAAGGGGTTAAGGGATAATCAATGTTAGCTTCCGCTGTATTCATTTTAGTTTTTCTATGTCCTTTTGATAATATGGAGAGCAAAATCAAACGCAACATTTTAATACAAAAGTCCTTTTTTTCGACAATATTGATATTAGTGTGTAATACATATTTTGCCGAGAGAGAGAGAAGAAGGTATATGGAAAGTGTGTGTGTATGGAGCTCACTACCATACCGTCTGTAGAAATTTCCCTTTGGTGTTTCCTGAGGCTATTATACCACAACAACACCTGCCCTATAGCTCTCTCGCTCTCTCTCTCTCTATTTCTCCCCCCCCCCCCTATCTCTCTCTCTCTCTCACGTAAGCATAACTATATAATTCTCAGATGTTTGGCTGCAATTCTAAAAATTAGCCTTTTATTATTATTGATTATTATTTGTACACACACACAAACACACAAACACAAACAAACACACACACACACACAAACAAACACACACCTTCCTAAAACAAAGGTATGATACAATCCCACTGTAGGCCAAAATCCTTCCGTTACAACAAAATTGACAAAATAATTATACCAAGGACATAAATTCTCCAACACAAGTATGGCGACACAAAACAAATATTATACAGTATAATTATATCCACTATAGAGACTAACATTAGGTGGTGATGAGAGTACAGGACTATACTCGATTTCACTTCAGATGACGGTAAATTGAATCCCTTAACACCTGATATTTCGATAACTAACGGAACAAAAATAAGAAAATATTAAGTCTGTTTCATATTACTGCCAAGTTTTCATAATTAACAAAATATTTCGCTACAAAACCTGCATAATATAATTTATTTATTTCACTCCTAACACCAAACACCTCCCAATGACATTAATGAAAGCATGTGATCCTACTGGGATTCGAACCTGGGTTACCACATACAGATCTTGAACACTCTAACGTTTACACCATCAAGACAGAGTAATCAATCTGAAGACCCCATTTATTTGTCAATATTTAGCATAGTGATGAAGATCACCTGATGATGGTGGTGGTGGAGGGTGATCTCTAGGCAAGTTACACCCCTCCCTCCCACCTGCCCGCACCTTCTCCGCCACAGCTGTTACAGGGGTATTGGGGACACCACAGGGAAGAGGGAGTAGATGAGAACATGATAAAGAAGGGACATAGCAGGAGAACGAAGAAGTAAGTGGTAGTGTTGGAAATAGATGGTGGAAATGGTGATCGTGAAGGTGTAGATAAGAACATGATAAAGTAGGGACATGGAAGGAAAATTAATAAGAAAGTGAAGTGATGAAGGTAAAGCTCATTGGTAGTGGTAGTGTTGGACATAGATGGTGGAAATGGTGATCGTGAAGGTGGTAATGGTAGTAGAGAATAGACATGATGGTGAAGATGATGTGGTGGTGGTGGTGGTGGTGGTGGAGGGTGATCTACATGCCGTAACCCCCCCACACACCCTCACAGCTGTTACAAGGGTATTGGGGACACCACAGGGCCCCTAGGGGGTTGAGGGTGGGGGGTTAGATGGGAATGTGATAATGAAGGGACATGGCAGGTTGGGGGGAGAAGAAAAGTGATAGTGATGATGGTAGTGGTGGGTGGTGAAGGTGGTGATGATGATAGTATTGGTGATGAGAGGGCTAGATCATGAGCTATAAATCCCCTCCTCACCTATTCCTTTTTTGTTTTTTTGTTTTTGTTTGTCCCTTGGCTGACCCTTCCCAAATTGTAGAAACATAAGCTCGATTATTGTAGTCGTTTATGAGTGATAGAGGTCGGTGTTCAAGATTATTCACCTACCTATAATTGACCACTTGCGAGTTTCAGGCTAGGAAGTTGGAGCTGTAGACATAGATAATTGGCAGAAATAACTACTAATATAAAGCCCTATTGCATTTACATATACATAAAGCCAAATTCATCATTAGTATTGCAGTTCTGTTCTACATCGATGTTTACGGCTCCAACTTCCTTGTACTGTAGCCTGAAACTCGCAAGTGGTCAAGTAATGGACTGTCCGTGAATCGAGACAGATGTGGCAGCTTAGTCATGGAGAGAAAGAGAGAGAGAGAGAGTTAACGAGCAGGCAAGCAGGGAACTGGACTGATGAATGGCTGCCTTATTTGTTGAACTATTGGTGTACACCGATCCATATCTAGGAAATATATAGAGAGTTTAATGTTTGTGATTTGTTGGAACAGTGTGTGTGTGTGTGTGTGTGTGTGTTCTACTATTTTATTTTATTCTACTTTATTTCTTTGAAGGAGGGAGAGCTAGACTGATAAATGGCTTCCTTATTTGTTTAACTATATTTTGTGTACACAGATCCATATCTAGGAAAATAGTTATGTACTTCATTGATTGTGATTTACTGGAACATTGTTTGTGTGTGAGAGAGAGAGAGAGAGAGAGAATTATTGTGTGTATATGTGTGTGTATATGAGTGAACGTCTGTATTAATATGTGCCATGTGTGTGTGTGGGGGGAGGGGGGGGGGAGTTTATCTGTCAATGTGTGTTTCCTTTAACTTAGGAGAGAGAACTAGGGAGTAGAATTGGATCGATGAATGATTTCCTTATTTGAAGAGATGGGGTGCAGAGATGTCTATCGGGGGGATGTGTTTGTAACTCTCTATAAACATTTGGATAGCTGAGTGTTTGTTTCTTTAATTCTGTTTGGTTTTGGTTTTGTTTTGGGTACAGTACATGCATAACTTCTTATTCATCTTTCGAATTCTTCGTCGTCTCCATTTATGGCACATGACTCACTAGTTCACGCATAAAATTCACTATAGTTCATTCATTATAAGTAGGCCAGCAAACGTGACGACTAGCCTCTGTAACTCAAAAAGGGCTAGAACAAATGGGCTGTAAATGACCACACCTATTCTCTGGCTAACTCTTCCCAAATGGTAGAACTATTAAATCGATTTCTTTAGTCGTATTTTGGTTAAACTATCTATCTATCTATCTATATGCTCAGGCCCAATCCCCATTTTGGGGGTAGCCGACTCAAGACAGAGCAAGAACAGGGAAAACACAAAAACAACATAAAACAACAAATAAACACAGATAAAAAGCACAAACTCACACACATCCAGGTCACCCAGGAGAAGACCAGGGTCACCAAGGTCGCTCCAGCACTCCCCCGGCCCCCGACCACCCGGAGAGGTTCCGATCTCAGCAGGCAGACATGCAGCGGAGCCAAAGCCACAAGCCCTCCCACCACACTTCCAGGCGCACCCTTCATATTAATCGTCTCCCCGGGCCAGGCGCCTGATGGACTATTATCTAGTCCAACTTGCGCCCGACCCCTTACTCCAAATGACCACGTGTTCACTCAACTATTCACAAGCATTCTCCATTCACTCCTGTCCACCACCACTTCCCCTGCCTGATCTATAGTCATTCCTCTATCATCCAAAGCCTTTCTTACACAGTCTCTCCATCTCAATGGGGGTCTTCCTGCCCTTCTATCTCCCCTTGTACCTGACTCACATATTCTCTTTGTAAGCCTTTCATCTCCCATTCGTTCAACATGACCATACCAGCTCAGCACCCTTCTGTCCACTCTGGCTGACAAATGTTCCTGCTGCCCCACTCTCCTACGTATCTCTTCATTCCTCAATCTGTCTCTACGAGTAACTCCACACATACTCCTCAAGCAGCTCATCTCCATCACATCCAGCCCTCTTTTCTCCTTTTTCTTCAGAGCCCATGTCTCAGCCCCATACAGCACTGTTGGCACAACAATTCCTTGATACAGTGCACTTTTTTACTTTCACTCCGAGATTTCTCGTCTTCCACATACTTCCCATTGCTCCGAAAACCTTCCTTCCTTCACACACACTCTGTTTTACCTCCACTTCCATACCTCCACTCCTGCTTATCGTTCCTCCTAGATATTTAAAACACTCTACTTGTTCCAATATTTCCCCATCCAGCCTCACATCTAGATTCACCCTATGCTCTCCCCTATTACACACCATTACTTTACTTTTATTGACGTTCACCTTCAGTTTCCTCCTTCCACAAACCACACCAAACTCTTTGACTACCCGCTGCAGTTTCTCATCAGAATCCGCCACCAATGCTGTGTCATCAGCGAACAGCAACTGATTCAACTCCCAATCTCTACCATTCTTCCCTACTAAACCCAATCCTCTTCCCATAGTTCTCCTTTTCACCTCCCTCACCACACCATCCATAAACATATTAAACAGCCATGGTGACATTACACAACCCTGTCGCAAACCTACCTTTACCTCAAACCATTCACTCAACTCACCATTTCCTACTCTCACACATGCTCTGCTCCCTTCATAAAAACTCTTAACTCTTAACTGCTTCTAACAAATTTCCTCCTATTTCATAAATCCTTAACACCTTCCACATTACTTCACGGTCCACACGATCATACTCTTTTTCCAAGTCCATAAATGCCCAAAATATCTCCTTATGCTTCTCTAAATACTTCTCGCATAACTGTCTTACTGCAAACATCTGATCCACGCCCCCTCTTCCCCTCCTAAAACCGCACTGTTCTTCTCCTATTGCAACTTCCGTACACTTTATTATCCTCTCTATCAACACCCTGCCATACAGCTTTCCAACCACTGACAATAAACTAATACCTCTATAACTTGAACACTCCTGCCGATCTCCCTTCCCCTTGTACAACGGCACAATACATGCACTCTTCCAGTCTATTGGTACCATTGACACAGCAAAGCACACATTGAAAAGTCTCACCAACCAATCTATTATCACATCTCCACCCTTCTTTATACACTCCACAGCAATACCATCCAAACCTTCTGCTTTTCCCGCTCTCATTTGTTTCACTGCTTCTTTCACCTCATTTTCCTCAATCCTTTCATTCATTCCCTGCCACCTGGGTGGCCTGGGTAACCTATCTCCATCCACCTCTGCTTCAATCACTGCTTCTCTTCCATCTCTTGTATTTAACAAAGATTCAAAATACTCGGCATTGGTTAAACAGGTTAGTGAATTTGTTTTTGGCCTAAATTATTTAATACAGGTAGACTTTATAGTTCGCGCATATACTTCACGCTATGCTTCTGGTATGCCAAAGTTCATCAGAATTGTACTGAACAAGCTTTGTCTTAATACTCGTTTTAAACTGTATCACAAATTTAGCGAACACACACACACACACACACACAAAAACACACGCACATACACAAACAAACAGAGAGAGAGAGAGGGGGGGGGGGGAACACACACACACACACACACACACACACACACACACACACACACACACACACACACACACAAGCAAACAAACACCCACACACACACAATAAGTCACAGATCGCAAGCAGTGGTGACAATAAGAAATGTGTGAAAGGGTTAAGAGGATGCGTCACTGTAATGGGAGAGGTGGAACTTATCCCGTAATACCCTAGTTACCCCTTATCTGGTTACTGCTCCCCCCCTCCCTCTCACTCTCTCTCTCTCTCTGTCTGTCATTCTGTCTGTCTGCCTGTCTGTCTGCTCTCTCTCTCTCTCTAGCTCGGTGTGTGTGTGTGTGTGTGTGTGTGTGTGTGTGTGTGGGCTATGCCTGCTGATCTGGGTTCTACTATAATAGGCCTATACTGCAGTATAGACAAGTTGGACAGTAAACATTAAGGGGGGTGACCTGCTTTTTGTTATTTCTGTCCTTTTCTCTCTTTCTCTGGCTTGTATCCATTCGGCCCCATTCAGCCAACTATTTTAAGACGTTTATCCACATCTAGGTGTCGATATCTTCCTGGCGAGCGATAGCGAGCCAGTATTATAATATTATGAAGAAATCCGGCTTCGCCGGAGACATTTTTCTATCGAAAAATTTACAAATTTAGCCTGCTGTCAAACAAAAATAAAAAATATGCTGGCTCGCTACCGCTCACCAGTAAAAAATTTACACCTGGATGGGGATAAACGTCTTAAAACAGTAGGCTGAATGGGGCCAAATGGATACAAGCCATAGCAAGATAGAAAAGGACAGAACAAAAACAGGTCACCCCCCTTAAGAGAAGTGTTATCACCAGAGCGAATATAAGCACCCTTGGCTAGAGTGACGCCCAATTAAAGCTAACCCAATCAAACTTTGCTACCCTAACATCCAATGGGCGATAACACAATCAAACTTTGCTACCCTAACATCCAATGGGCGATAACACAACATAAATAAATAAAACAATAAATAAATAATAATATCAAAAATACTAATAAGCGAAGCATTTCTTGGATATAGCAAAACAGACTAGCTCTGAGTAAGACGCACTTATCATTTATCAAACTTTACAAACACACACACATACAAAAACACACACACACACACAAACACAAACCCCACACACTATCTCTTCACATGTACACTCTCACATCAAATTATGAAAAAATATACACACACATTCCCTGTACACACCCCTTCCTTTCCTTTCCCACACAACTCCCTTCGCTAGGACTCCACCCCGTATACCTCTCTCTCTCTCTCTCTCTCTCTCTCTCTCTCTCTCTCTCTCTCTCTCTCTCTCTCTCTCTCTCTCTCTCTCTCACATAAACAAAACATATGTGTGTATATTAATTATATGTATGTGTCTGTAGGGGTATACATGTACGTAAATTATACACATGTACTAGCTAATCATTATAACTCTCTTTCATCTCGCATTAAAAGCTGTCTAACCCTCAACTATGGTCTATTCGCTGTAAGTAGGCGAGAACTCACGACCTCTAACCTCTGTAACTCAAAAACCACTAGAGTAATCGAGTTAATATGTCTACCATTTGGGAAGAGTCAATCAAGCAATAGATGTGTAAATGTACAGTCCATTTGATCTAGCCCTTTTTGAGTTACAGAGGTTAGAGGTCATGATTGTTCGCCTACTTACAGTGAATAGACTATAGCCTCTTCTTCTTATTCTCCTCCTCCTTGGGTATAATATGCTTTGTCACTTGATCAACACTTCTTAATTTCTCTCACCCACTTCTCTCTCGCTCTCACTCAAACTCTCTCGCTCTCTCTCTCTCTTTCCTTTGTTATTTTAATACATTATTTCCCTGTTTTTAATAATTCCACTTAACCACACATATGACTTTCCTCTCTCTCTCTCACACACACACACACACAGACAGACAGACAGAAAAACACACCCACATACACACACTCTCTCTCACTCTCACACACTCTCTCTCTCTCTCTCACACACACACTCTCTCTCGCTCTCTCATATATCAGAACCATTACACTGGTACTATTCGGTCACATTCCCACGCCCATAGACTGTTTTTTTAAGCATCCCTGTACTGTAATTGATCTCACCCCCTCTTTTTTTTTCTTTTTTTTACCTTTTTGATTTGACAGACTGGCAAGGTGTGTCCTTCTGTACGTAGTTGCGTATAATATAATATACTAATATATTATACACCTACACTTAAAACACACACACACACACACAAACACATGTCCTAGAATCTATTACTTTATCCCACACACACATACCATAGCTGCCTTTCATTATGACTCAACCAATATTATACCACTGGAATTTTTAATCCAACATTACTGAGAATAACTGGCCTTAGTTTATTTTATCTTTTATTTTGTATTTTTTCGTTTGGCCCCTAGACCTCTATCAAACTTAAAAATACACCCCCAAGACACCTCCATCAAGCTTAAATTTTACCCCAAGACCCTCCTTCAAGATAAATTTGTACATTTTCCTCTCAAGATACAGCTTCGAACTATCTCACTTAACCCTTTTTACTACCACAGATCCTTCTTAAACTGCACAACATCGTCTAAGTATAGCTAGAACAAAATGAAAAAGACGTCGCCGGTACATAAATGGATACTTATTTTTAATGTTAACGCACGAAAGGTCTTGGTATTGACATAGATATGTGGCGAAAGGTCTTCAAATCGCCAAACTAATGGGGCGAACGCCTTAACATATCAAAAGTAATGAGGCTAGACACGAGGGAGAAGGGAGTCCAGAAAAAACAAACCCCTTAACATGAAGGTAAACTCTACAAATCAAAGTTCAAGGTCAAAATTATCTTCAAAATTCTGATAAATGGATATAAAATCGTAGTCATGTACCTTTAACTGACTTGATGGTGTAATGGTTAACATGTTTATGATCTGTATGTGGTAACCCAGGTTCGAATCCCGGGAAGATCACATGCTTTCATTGGGAGGTATTTGGTGTTGGGAGTGAAATAAATTAATTCTGATAATACTTTGTGAGGGAGGTGACAAATTAATAGCCACCCATAAACAAATCCTGGACCTATGCCCAAACAATAACGAAACATATATTTAATTAAATAAATATATAACTTAATAAATAAATGTACTGTTTAAACTATATAGCCTACTTGAATGTACTGTTTAAACTATATAGCCTACTTGAATGTACTGTTTAAACTATATAGCCTACTTTGAATGTACTGTTTAAACTATATAGCCTACTTGAATGTACTGTTTAAACTATATAGCCTACTTGAATGTACTGTTTAAACTATATAGCCTACTTGAATGTACTGTTTAAACTATATAGCCTACTTGAATGTACTGTTTAAACTATATAGCCTACTTGAATGTATACTGTATATAAAGTAACTATGAACATGAAAATGTACAGATAATTGAGAGAGAGAGAATGTATGTGTGTGTGTGTGTGTGTGTGTGTGTGTGTTACAGCCCTCACTACCAGCAGTATATCCTTATATGGTGCTATACAGCTCATATCACACTTACTCACACACACACACACACACACACAGATATGGGAAGAGTGGGGGTAGTGTGTACGTGTGTGTGTGTGTGTGTGTGTGTGTGTGTGTCTGTGTGTGTTGTTTATTGAGCGTGTATGTGTGTGAGTATGTGTATGTGTGTTTTGATGTTCTATAATATTATGTACAATGTGTACATATGTGTGTATATAGTTAATACATGTGCATGTTATAGTCTATTCGCTGTAAGTAGGCGAGAAATCATGAACTCTATCCTCTGTAACTCAAAAAGGGCTAGAGCAAATTGGCTATATATTTCCACATATATTCCTTGACTGGCTCTTCCCAAATGGTAGAAATATTAGCTCGATTACTCTCGTCATTTGGGAGTTACAGAGGTTAGAGGTTATGATTTCTCGCCTACTTAGTGAATAGACTATAGTAGTACTTTAATTGTGCATTAATCTGTTTGTGTGCATGAGAGACAGAGATATATAGATAGGTAAATAAATAAATATATATATAAATAAAGAGAGAGAGAGAGAGAGAGAGAGAGAGAGAGAGAGAGAGAGAGAGAGAGAGAGAGAGAGAGAGAGAGAGAGAGAGAGAACAACACGAAGCCTTACACATGCCCTCCCCCCCCAAAAAAAACCCAAATCCTTTAACACTATCTGGTGTGACGTCTTGTGGGTCATTATGATATTTTGTTTAATTGTTATTGAGGATTTTGCTGCATTTTCCAATTTTCAAGCAATATATTTTAGTTCGTCCCCAAGGGGACAAACGCCTTTCCAGACTTCCTTCAAACTAAAAAACGACCACGCAGACCACTTTGTAGCTAAATTTGTTCATTTTCAATAGACAAATGTCCCGGGCGAAGGCAGATTTCTTCTAAGGTAAAGGCACGCTATCGCTCGCCTAGAAAAAAATAAAAAATACAAATAAATCTTAATAATTAAAGGTCAATGTTTGTCTGTCTGTCAGTTACCCGACATTTGTTACTAAACTCCTCCCACAGTTTTGGTGCCAGGTGGGAGTGTGGGGCACCGTTGGAAAGCCCAGGCTTTGGAGATGGTTTTAGGTCGATTTTAGTTAAATCAGAGACACTTTTGTTTAATAAAATTTTCGGCAGAACTTATGTAGTATACGGGAGCGAAAAAAATGCGAAACAAATTGCCGTTTGGGGCAGAAGGAGGCCTCCGATTGAAAAGGTGTATGGAACGAAAGTTGTTCGCAGCCCCCCAAAACGGGGTTACGGATGAGGTCAGATCCAAAATCGGAGGTCATTTAGCGGCCGAAATCGAGGTCGCCGTTTAATGAGGCACAGGGAGGTCGAGGCCGGTGATTATGGTAGTAGTAGTATTGTGATGATTGTGGTAGTAGTGATTGATGATGGTGATTATGGTAGTAGAATTTAAACCCGGGCAACGCCGGGTCCCCCTCCTAGTAATTAATACAATAATGGACACCTGAATGAGGTGAAACATATTATTATCACCAAATTAGTGGGCTCACATGTCTTAAGATTTCAAAAATAATGGAGTGAAACAGGAGAGCTCCCCCTAAAGAAAACCCTTCACGGATCAAATAAGGGTTAACTGACCCCCCCCCCCCCCCCCCCCCCCCGAGGAAACTAAAACATAGTTGAATAAATTAATTAATAGACCAAAAATCCAGCCACGATCCCCTTAAACCCAATATATACTGCGAACACCTGTATGACTTACTGCCTGGACACACCTGGGGGTTACCATGTTGAAAATTACACGTGTATATTATCACATATGATCGTTAATACACACACACTTCTGCAGTGACACACACACACACACACACACATCTGCACACAAACGCATCTGTACACACACACACACACACACACACACACACACACACACACATATATCTGCATACACACGACATACACAAACACAAACTAACATCTGCACACAGAAACACAACTGCTTACTCACACACACATACACACTCACACACATGTATAATGAATTAATTATACACATTTGTATGCACACACGAAAACACACATTCACTTACTCACACACACACTCTCTCTCTCACTCACTCACACACACTCTCTCACTCACTCACACACACACACACACACAAACACACATCCGGCCAGTGCCTCACACAACATCCTGGTGTATAATTGAAACGTGGCACAACACATTCACCTGTATAGGCACACTCACTCTCTCTCTCTCACTCACACACTCACACACTCTCATACACACTAATTCACTCACTCTCTCTCATACACACTCATTCCCCGCCCCCTCTCTTTCTCTCTCTCTCTCTCTCTCTCTCTCTTGTGGGTGTGTTTTGGTAGGTAAACTTTAATGGCTGGTATTATTATAGTAAATATTGAATAGGAAGAGGGTTTGAGGAGGTGGTACAGACACACACACACACACACACTTTCTCTCTCACGCAAACATAAACACACTTTCTCTCCCACACACACAGTTTCTCTCTCTCGCGCACACACACACTTTCTCTCTCTCGTACACACACACGGCTAGAACACCATTGACATACATACTAACAGTGCTAATGTATGCATGTACACTTGTGGTATTAGTATGCACCAACACGTGCCCCAATCTCAACTAACATTACACAGACACAGACATTCACCAACTCTTTCACACACACAAACACAAACACACACACACACACAAACACACACACACACGACACACATCTCTAACAGTTCACAGAAAGCCTACAATACAGCTATGTGTACATACCAGAGAAGTGGAGGGGGGGGGAGGGTCAGAGAAAACCATTACAGAGATTTACATAGATACACTGAGCACACAGATCTTACGATCCCAGCGAGGTGGTCAGGACTTAATTCTAGTAGAGATAGCTAACCCGAGAATAAAGGACAGTGGAAGGAAAGGATAGCAAAAAAAGAAGAGAGAGAGAGAGAGAGAGCGAGAGAGAGCTACCACCAACACATGCTGCTTTGTGCTTACCTAGTAGTGCTGAATATAACACAGCTAGATAAGCCAATCAGTTGTCCATATAGTGCCACGTTGCATTAAGGGGAGACGGTCCGGGTTTTTTTTCGTTTTTTTTTCTTGTCTATTAATTTATTTATTCCTTAATTTCTTAGTTTTCTCTCTAGACCTCCATCAAGCTTAGGAGAAAAACAAACCTAGACCCCCCCCCCCCCTTAAAGATAAATTTGTAAATTTTTCGGAAGAAAAATGTCCCGGCCGAAAGCCAATTCCTCTTAAAATTTCAGGCTCGCTATCGCTCGCCAGGAAATAATCGACACCTAAATGGCACATAATGTCTTATAATTAACAACAATTTAGAAGTATAAAAGCTCTCGTGTGATACCGGCTTTAGAAGTATAAAAGCTCTCGTGTGATACCGGCTTTAGAAGTATAGAAGCTCTCGTGTGATACCGGCTTTAGAAGTATAAAAGCTCTCGTGTGATACCGGCTTTAGAAGTATAAAAGCTCTCGTGTGATACAGGCTTTAGAAGTATAAAAGCTCTCGTGTGATACAGGCTTTAGAAGTATAAAAGCTCTCGTGTGATACCGGCTTTAGAAGTATAAAAGCTCTCGTGATACCGGCTTTAGAAGTATAAAAGCTCTCGTGTGATACCGGCTTTAGAAGTATAGAAGCTCTCGTGTGATACCGGCTTTAGAAGTATAAAAGCTCTCGTGTGATACAGGCTTTAGAAGTATAGAAGCTCTCGTGTGATACCGGCTTTAGAAGTATAAAAGCTCTCGTGTGATACCGGCTTTAGAAGTATAAAAGCTCTCGTGTGATACAGGCTTTAGAAGTATAAAAGCTCTCGTGTGATACCGGCTTTAGAAGTATAAAAGCTCTCGTGTGATACAGGCTTTAGAAGTATAGAAGCTCTCGTGTGATACCGGCTTTAGAAGTATTTGCGCAACTAAACCTACGATTTTTTTTTTTTTACATATTTCTTCCAAAGCATTATGGCTGGTCTATTGAAGGGGGGGTGGGTCGCTTGTCTGGTGGTCCTTGTGTTTAGTCCCATTATTGAAGGGGGGATGGGTCGCTTGTCTGGTGGTCCTTGTGTTTAGTCCCATTATTTAAGGGGGGATGGGTCGTTTGTCTGGTGGCCCTTGTGTTTAGTCCCATTATTTAAGGGGGGGTGGGTCGTTTGTCTGGTGGCCCTTGTGTTTAGTCCCATTATTAAAGGGGGGATGGGTCGTTTGTCTGGTGGCCCTTGTGTTTAGTCCCATTATTTAAGGGGGGATGGGTCGTTTGTCTGGTGGTCCTTGTGTTTAGTCCCATTATTTAAGGGGGGATGGGTCGTTTGTCTGGTGGTCCTTGTGTTTAGTCCCATTATTGTTCAGATTTTAAGAAGTTCGACCTATTAGTTTGGTGATGTTAAGACATTTCACCCTATTTCTTCCTCAAAACTAGGACCTTTCGTGCTATTTAGATGTCGATTTTTTTCCTGGCGAGCGATACCGAGCCTGGAATTGTAGGAAGGGGGTCTAGATGTTTTTTGAAGCTTGAAGGTCTGGGAATTAAACAAAATATAATATTCTACCACAATTCATGTATACAAATATAATTATATAGTCATTATTATAAACTATTCTATATGTTATACTATTATATTATATTATACATTATCCTGGCTCACGAATTTACAGTAACCCACCCACT
>CM064506.1:3082718-3118449 GCA_032716605.1 Paralithodes platypus
GGGTGAACGGTCTTAAAATCGCCAAACTAATGAGCCAAACCTCCTACAATCTGAAAACTAATTAGGCTAAACATAAGGAAGACGAGGGCCCAGAAAAACGACCCATCTCCCCTTAACGGTTTAATAGCAAATTATTCTTGCAAGTTAACCATATTACATTTCCTTCCATACATAAGATCATGGAGGGTATTTATGTAGCCAACTGTACGTATTTATGTAGCCAACTGTACGTATTTATGTAGCCACCTGTACGTATTTATGTAGCCAACTGTACGTATTTATGTAGCCAACTGTATGTGTTTATGTAGCCAACTGTACGTGTTTATGTAGCCAACTGTACGTATTTATGTAGCCAACTGTACGTATTTATGTAGCCAACTGTACGTATTTATGTAGCCAACTGTACGTATTTTAAATAACCCTTATAGGCCTACATGGATTTTCTCACCTGTTTTGATCACATAGTATATGCTTTCATTAATTTCATTGGAGGTGTTTGGTGTTGTGGTGAAATTTATAAAATATAGATTAAGGGGGTAGTGTTTTGTTTTTGGGTTCAAAATATATCTTTTAGTTTTCTCGCTAGACCTCCATCAACCTTTAAACCCCCCCCCCCCAAGACAAATTTGTAAATGTTTCGATTGAAAAATGTCCTGGTTGAAGGCCGGTTCCTCTTAAAATGCAGGCTCGCTTTCGCTAGCCAGGAAAAAATCGACACCTAATTAGCAGGAAAGGTCTTAAAATTGACAGAAATTGGGCGAACAGTCTTACAATAGCCAAACTAATGGGGTAATTGTCTTAAAATAGCAAAACAATAATGGGGCTAAACATGAGGGAGACGGGGATCCAGAAACAATCCCTTAAGTGAAAATCTCTCCTTATATCAATTTTACGTTATGTTTTAGCCCCGCCCCACATCGTCATACCTCCGCCACCCCGGCCACTCCTCCCATGAATGAATGAACTTTGACCATATAAGGCAGCGACTCGCCACCACGTGACCTGCAGGGTTGCCACATGTTACCACCCACCTCCCAATGTAAACAAACCCACCATAACAGGGAGGATACGTTACGCTCGATAAAATCGGGTTGCATAAACGACAATGAGGATGAGTTTTGAAATTAGGGGGATTTTTTTTAGTTAGTTTAAGGGTTAGTTGAGTGGGGAATGGTGTGTGACCGTGAGTGAGACAAGAGGCGTGTCTGATTTAAAGGTGTGCTAGCTAGCGAGATCAACTGTTTCACTACGTCGTGTGTGTGTGTGTGTGTGTTTGTGTGTGTGTGAGTTAAGTGAGCGAGTAGGCCTAATTGTTGACTGTGTGTGTGTGTGTGTGTATGAGAGAGGAGAAAGAGAGAGAGAGAGAGTGTGTAAGTGGATTAAGTGAGCGAGTAAGTGTGTATGCATGTGTGCTATGTAGGAGAGTAATTGTAAGTGATTGCACATGTTTGTAAGTATAGCTGCATGTGTGTATAACTACATGGCTATATGTATGTATGTATGTATGTATGTATGTATGTATGTATGTATGTATGGGTGTGTGTGTGTGTGTGTGTGTGTGTGTGTGCTCCAAGAATATGTAGTCAACAAGATTCCCCCTAAATGATATTCCTCCCATGTCGTGTTTCCGACTGATAATATATTCTGAGGTATAATAGAAAGGGGGCTCTAGGGGGCATTTGTTTAAGCTTGATGGAGGTCTAGGAAGGAAACTAAACATACAATATATATATAATTATAATTTATTAATAAAGTAATGGTATTATAAAACATACTTCCCTTAATTCCTTCTTAGCTTAACTATGACAACTTTCAACTAATACCTATTTTCAAACGTTTTTCACAATTTTCTTCTATATCCATCTAAAAAATCCCTACGTGGTTATTTTTTCTCTCCAACCCTCACATTTTTCCCCTCCAGCACCAATTCCAATCTCTCTCGCTCCAACACTACTTCAAAAACTACCCAACTATTTTCGTTCCAACAATATATTTGAAATTCCCTTCAGACTTTTTTGTTCCGACCAATCTATTTTTTTAAGCCACTCACATCATATATATATTTTTCCAACATAATATTATCGAAAATGGGAAAATAGTCCACCAGTTTTCGTTAGTTTCATTTAATTTTATTGGAGTCAATATTACGTGTTTATAAATGCATTATAATGAACTTACAGGATATTCATATTATAACCAACCCACCAATAAACTTACAAATATAGTTAATTTAATGAAATATACTGAATATATATTTGTTTACACCACACTTCGACAAACTCGTAACCACATCTCCACATCAATCCCCACATCATTACCACCAGTACACCTCGCCAAATTTGTCACCACATCACCACATATATCACCACATCACCACCACCAGTACACCTCACTAAAGTTATCACCATACACATCATCACATATATCACCACATCACCACTCATCTCACCACATCACCACCAGTACACCTCGCCAAATTTGTCACCACATCACCACATATATCACCACATATATAACCACCAGTACACCTCACTAAAGTTATCACCATACACATCATCACATATATCACCACATCACCATTCATCTCACCACATCACCACCACCAGTACACCTCGTCACCATACACATCACCACATATATCACCACATCACCACCACACCTCACCAGTTATCACCACATCACCACATATATCACATCAACACCCATCTCACCACCACCAGTACACCTCACCAGTTATCACCACGTCACCACCTATCTTAGCACATCATCTCCACTAGTACATCTAACCAAAGTTGGCACCATACACATCTCCACATATATCATCTCTCTCTCTCTCTCTCCAGTTCCCAGACAGCTTCCCATGGGCGACACACTCGACTGGGCCGCCACAGGACGTCAGTAACACCAGGCTTAGTATACAACGTTTTCTTTGATTTTGTTTATTTAATACAGTACATTCATTATATTTTACAAACATGAGATACTACTCTATTCCTACTATTCTAATACAACTGCAACTTATTCTTTATTTAGTTCTTGGCATGTCTAAAGAGCCTATTAAAGACAAATTTGAGTTTTGTACAGCTAGATCCACAGTAAACTGGGGGAAATAAATGCCTAGCAGAAACAAATAAATGCCTAGCAGAAACAAATAAATGCCTAGCAGAAACAAATAAATGCCTAGCAGAAACAAATAAAGGAAGGAAATTTAATATTTTCCTTAGGTCAGATCAAACAATGAGCTTCACAAACACACACAGATACACACAATATATATATATATATATATATATATATATATATATATATATATATATATATATATATATATATATATATATATATATATCACAAATACACGTGAGCCACTAAATGTTTCTAATCTCTCAGTGGGGTTCGAACCGCCGACCGTCAGGACGATAGCCGACGCTCTTTTGACTGCCGTGGTGTAGTTGATTAAAGCGTCGGCTATCGTCCTGGCGGTCTGCGGTTCGAACCCCACTGAGAGATTATATATATATAGTATATATATATATATATATATATATATATATATATATATATATATATATATATATATATATATCTATATATATAGATATATATATATATATATATATATATATATATATATATATATATATATATATATATATATATATATATATATATATATATATATCTATATATATATATATATATATATATATATATACATATATATATATACCAGGCTCTATCCACAGCCTCAGCCTCCTCCTCCAGTCACGGTGGTGTGGACAGTAAACCACAACACATTTTGGTGTGGGAACCTTAAGGGGAGATGGGTCGTTTTTAGGGTCCCCCCTTCACAGCCCCAGACCACCACCATGATGATCACCATCACAGCCCCAGACCACCACCATGATGATCACCATCACAGCCCCAGACCACCACCATGATCATCATCACAGCCCCAGACCACCACCATGATCACCATCACAGCCCCAGACCACCACCATGATCACCATCACAGCCCCAGACCACCACCATGATCACCATCACAGCCCCAGACCACCACCATCATCACCATCACAGCCCCAGACCACCACCATCCCCCCTTCACAGCCCCAGACCACCACCATGATCACCATCACAGCCCAGACCACCACCATCATCACCATCACAGCCCCAGACAACCACCATCCCCCCTTCACAGCCCCAGACCACCACCATGATCACCATCACAGCCCCAGACCACCACCATCATCACCATCACAGCCCCAGACCACCACCATCCCCCCTTCACAGCCCCAGACCACCACCATGATCACCATCACAGCCCCAGACCACCACCATGATCACCATCACAGCCCCAGACCACCACCATGATCACCATCACAGCCCCAGACCACCACCATCATCACCATCACAGCCCCAGACCACCACCATCCCCCCTTCACAGCCCCAGACCACCACCATGATCACCAATCACAGCCCCAGGCCACCACCATGATCATCATCACAGCCCCAGACCACCACCATGATCACCATCACCATGATCACCATCACAGCCCCAGACCACCACCATCATCACCATCACAGCCCCAGGCCTCCACCATGATCACCATCACAGCCCCAGACCACCACCATGATCACCATCACCATGATCACCATCACAGCCCCAGACTACCACCATCATGACCATCACAGCCCCAGACCACCACCATCCCCCCTTCACAGCCCCAGACCACCACCATGATCACCATCACAGCCCCAGACCACCACCATCATCACCATCACAGCCCCAGACAACCACCATCCCCCCTTCACAGCCCCAGACCACCACCATGATCACCATCACAGCCCCAGACCACCACCATCATCACCATCACAGCCCCAGACCACCACCATCCCCCATTACCCAAACCACCACCATCCCCCCTCACAGCCCCAGACCACCACCATGATCACCATCACAGCCCCAGACCACCACCATGATCACCATCACAGCCCCAGACCACCACCATCATCACCATCACAGCCCCAGACCACCACCATCCCACCTTCACAGCCCCAGACCACCACCATGATCACCATCACAGCCCCAGGCCACCACCATGATCACCATCACAGCCCCAGACCACCACCATGATCACCATCACAGCCCCAGACCACCACCATCACCATCACAGCCCCAGACCACCACCATGATCACCATCACTGTTTGTGGCTTGGTATTCCCGTCCTGTCATTTGGGGCCTGCTGCTCTCATTGATTGGACTGCCAGCTCAATAGAAACTTATTAAGAGGTGTTTAATTTGTTCCCTAGACCTCCATCAAGCTTAAAATAACAACCCCGGAAACCCCTTTCAAGATAAATTTGTAAATTTTTCGGTAGAAAATTTTACCGGCCAAAGGCTGGTACCTCTTAAATTACAGGCTCGCTGTCGCTCGCCAGGACAAAATCGACATCTAATTGGCACGAAAGGTCTTACTATTGACAGAAATAGGGGGAATTTTTTTTTTAAATCGACAAACTAGGCTATTGGGGCTAATTTCTTAAAATTTTGGCTTGGTATTCCCGTGGTGTAATTTGGGCCTGCTGCTATCGTTTATTGGACTGCCAGCTCAATAGAAACTTAATTACTCTTTGCGTCTTAGACCATATAATACAGGCATGCTAGAAGATAGAGTGATGAAGGTTAGTGGGATCTGTCGCAGGGTTTGGACAGAGACAAGGTACAGTATGTGAAACAGAAGATATTAGTAGTGACAGTGGTATGGTTTAGGTTGTTTGTTTTTGTTGTGGTCTAGGTGTTGGCGGGTGCCCAACCCCGAAAAGGGTTGAAATAGGGGAGCTATCCCCCCGCCAAAGGTGGCTTTCTAGGGCCTTTCCTAGCTGATGCTGAGAGGATTGGGTTCTAGTCATGTGGTGATGGGCTGGTCTATCAGAGTGAGAACTGAGCAATCTCTGCCATACCCATAGCTTACTCTGACTGTTCCTTTTACTTATATATTTTCTAGATCTCAGTGACGGCGTCTCTAACGTGGATTGACCTCCCAATCTACCAAGATTGGAAGCCAAAGCGTCACATTTTTCCCTTGCCCCCTCAACTTTCTCTTCATAATTGCTGAGGGGCACAGGGCCCTGGGTGGGGCTTTGGTTTCCCTGGCGTTTCCGCACCCTCCTCAAGCTCCCCGCCATGGAGTGGCTTCGGTCACCCAGGCTTTATTGTGGTCGGCGGGGAGGGTTCTGTGGGGGCGCTCGGTTATGGCCTTGGCCTTGCTCGGGGTCTTGGGGCTGTTCGGCCAGGCAGCTTGGGGAACAACAACAACAACAACAACATGTGAGAAATCATACTCACAAACTATACTGGCTCCAGAGGGGTTTGAACCTCCTCTGCACCACAGGCCGACCTTCGCCGGGACAGTGTACAGAGCCTTAAACTACTCCACCAACTAAGGGGGTTTTCACACAGCCCTCCCGACACTTCCGACAGGGCGAAATTTGACTGTCGCGTACAATTATGTGAGACGCAGGATGACAATGGCGTGGGCCGATAGCCATCCATACGAGAAGTGACCGCATCCCGTAAGATCCCCGCCAACGAGCCGACGCACACGACCGCAAGATTACAGAATAAAAATCTGAACAGACTGAACATAAGTTTAAGCAGACCACGAAACGACAGGCTAACAACAACCCCAGACACGTATGACTGATTCTCGACCACATACCTACTGCAAGCCGACCCTAGCAAAACACCCCTCTAGCCACTGAGCACATTTGGCAGCATTAAAAGACCCAAAGTGCAATTACTCCTCGGATACACTTCAATGACTGTTTGGATGGTGCAATGATTAGAGTGTTTAAGATATGTATGTGGTAACCCAGATTCGAATCCCGGTAGGATCACATCCATTAATTTAATTGGGAGGTGTTTGGTGTTGGGAGTGAAATCAATAAATTAGATAGTTCTATTCATTATGCCGCATCTATTGTATTAACCTCAGAACCTATGAGTCAAAGGTTACGCCCCCACTGTTATCACACTGGAGAAGGTGCCACTCACACACCAAACGACTGATAACAGACTCAAGTGGTTCCGGCTTAACAGGATCTCAGGGTTAGATAAGCTAGATTGGGGCTCACGTCATTCATAGTGGGCGGTGTGGGCTTTAATTAAGTGGTAAGAGGGGGTACATATGGTTTTGAAAGGGTTGTACATTTGTGGATAGATCTTCGTGGTGCCCCAGATTACAAGTATCCTTCTCTAGTACTTAGTTGCTAGTGTTTGTGTGTGAGGTGTATGTGTGTGTATGGTTTGTGTATGTTTGTGTGTGAGGTGTATGTGTGTGTATGGTATCTAGCTACGTGACCATGAGTCAGAGCAGGTGGTGGTGGATGGGATGTGATTTCAAATGAAGCCACTACTTGTGTAGCTGCTCGGTGGTCTAGTGGTTAAGGTTTTGGAGTGCTAAGCTACTGGCCTAGGTTCGAACCCTGGCTGGGTCATGTCACAAAAATATTTAATAGATCACACAGGTCAAGTTAGGGTATTTTAGAGGAGACATGCCTCTCCATAGATAAGGAAAGGGAAAGGATTTGTTAAGCGATAAAATAATTAGATAAGGAAATGTTTGTGAAGTTGTTGATTAGATTAGTTTTTGATTATCTAGAGTGTTAAAATACTTCTCGTAATATGTACACACACTCCCTATTATAACACACACACACACACAAAATAAAACACCCAGCACTGAAGATAAGACAAGTTGAAATAGTTCCGACGGTAGATAAGACTTATATAAGGAAATATTTATAGGATTTATTGATAGGCCGCGACTCTCTTATGTAAGGTATCGCAAGGCTCTGCTACACACACACACACACACACACACACACACACACACACACACACACACACACACACACATGTGAAAAGAGTTGAAATTAACACAGACATATGAAAAATATAGAGACAGTCAAACACCCACCCCAAGGCAAAATAGAGAGGCGGATGGACTTCATCAGGCCACAGCCATCCGCCGTAATCGGTTTTCTGTTATAACTGTGGCAAACCGGCTATCTCTATAATACCTGGTGTAGAGTGTTTGCCCTACAAGAAAAAGTAGTATAGTACTAATGAAATAGTCAAAATCAGGGGGTTGACAAATTCGGGAAGTCAATTTTGTAGTCAGAAGTAGAGTAGACAAAATCAGTTAGTTCAAATACATACATACACACAATCAGTTACAAACTTACACACTCACTCAATATAATGCATACCCCTATATATATGAACACACACACACACACACACACACACACGCACGATAAGCCAAGTTAAGTGGTTCCGGCGGTGGACGAAAGAATGAGATAACGAAATAGCTTATATACCGTATAATTATGAGGTAGGCTGGTTGTTTATATGGTCTCGCAAAATATCGCAACCTCTCGTGAATATCCGTAGTTGTTTAGTCAATGTGATGGGAATGAATAAATGAGTGAATCAGTTACACACCTTCATCTACATACTCATCCTACTTATACACCTACACACACACACACACACACACACACACACACAATCAAATTCACATCTACTCATCCATCGTACATAACCCCCCCCCCCCCCCCCACACACACACAATTATTATTTTTGTTTGTAAACTGAGCTTACCATCTTCATATCTGTACATCTCATGTTCATCCACTAAATTGTAAAATGTGTATTTTCAGCTCATGAGGCTGCCATTCTTTAATAAACCGTTTATTATTATTATTATTATTATTATTATTACACACCTATACCTACACTCCTATATACTGTATATACACACACACACACACACACACACACACATACACACAATTAGTTACACATCTATACATACACATACCCCTACATAATATACACACACACACATACACACAATTAGTTACACACTCACCCCACATTATACCCTTATATGCACATACACACACACACGCATTTATAATTATATTGCCATAATGATAACGAGTATATGCTCTTGAGTCACAGATAAACACTGATAAGTCAAAGCAAACACACACACACACACACACACACACACACTGGAGAAAGTTCAGAGGGCAGCAACAAGATAAGTTCCAGAATTGAGAGGGTGCAGCTATGAAGAACTACTGGAAAAGATAGGCCTTACTTCATTGCAAAAAAGAAAAGACCGCGGAGATATGATAACGATGTACAAATGTGTTAACAAGATTGACTGGACTGACAGGGAAGACTTCATCATACCATCAAAAGGCAGAACGAGAGGCCATACATTCAAATTGGCGGTCAAGCCTTGCAAGAAGGATGTGAGAAAATGTGCCTTTCCTTGTAGAAGTATAGGAAATTGGAATTAACTCCCAGAAAAGGCATTGTGTACCAGAGCATAAGCCAATTCAAGGTAAAATATGATAAAATAAATTACAATTAGGTAAATACACACACACACACACACACACACACACACACACACACACACACACATTTAAGTATATATGTCCCTACGGATAACGAGTATAACCTCTTGACTCACAGATAAACACTGATAAGTCAAAGCACACACACACTCACTTTTATTCCCCCCCCCCCCCCCTCTCTCTCTCTCTCTCAAATCACCTACACAGTAACATACACCCATATACAGTATTATTGGACTCGGCACCTAATCTGCGTCTTTCCTCAATTTTTAGCCCTGATATTACAAATGCTAATATATTACCTTTATAATCTTAAGGTATCTCATATATCTTATCTTGTTACATGTTACGTAGATGTCTTATCATGTTATCTTTCATAGAGATGATAATATTAGGCATATCGTGATTACGCAACTCTATAGTTTACAAAATTACATTGCTTTTATTATTCTTGAGTATGTTATTTGTTTTCAGTTCATGTGATTTTTTAATGTGTATTCTGCCTCTCTGATCATCATCGTAATCATTATCATCTTTCTCGTTTTCATTGTCATAATCTTTATTGGAACCATATCGATAAATATATGAACGGATAGTATTTGGTAATGTCAAATATATGAACGGATAGTATTTGGTAATGTAAAATGAATAGGTAATAAAGTAATTCTAGTGAGAGAGAGAGAGAGAGACAGAGAGAGAGAGAGAGAGAGAGAGAGAGAGAGAGAGCCAGAACAGGTGGTATGAAAAAACAGAGTGCCAGCGGGTTCGTTACCAGGTAACTAACTCAATTACCGCCACACATGTTATTAAACAGCTGACAGAGAGAGAGGGAAAATAAAAACACTGAAAAACCTAGTTGACGCATTTACAACTCTCTCTCTCTCTCTTACGTTCATTAATCTAGAAAGAGAGAGAGAGAGACAGAAAGAGACCGGGTGGATGGGACTCGTCAGCCTTGGTCGGCAACCCATCTAGGGGAGAGAGCCTTATACAAATTTGGGTGGATGGGACTCGTCAGCATTGATCAGCAACATGCCTAGGGGAGAAAAACCTCATACAAATCCTTACTGCTCACTTAAGGGTGAAGCAGCTTTGTGGAAGGACTATCCACCCACCACTGTTAAACAATTAGTGTAGGTAAGTGGGATGGGTGTAAGTTGGTAAGATGGAGATGGGTGTGGGGTGTGTGTCGGTGGGTGTAAGGATGTGTAATTGGGTGTATGTGGGTGTGATGGATGTGCGGGTGGGATGGATGGACGTGGGTGAGATGGATGGACGTGGGCTGGATATATGTGGGTGTTACGGGTGTACTGTACTGTTTGTGGGTGGGTTAGTAGTAGCAACAGATGGGATGGGTTGGGTCCGTCCACTTCTTAATTGCCTTATAACCTACATTACAAGATTACCTGTGCTTTCTCTCTCTCTCTGTCTCTGTCTCTCTCTATACATACCGTATATATATATATATATATATATATATATATATATATATATATATATATATATATACCGGTATATATACAATATATATATCCCTCCTCCCAAAAAAATAAGGTATAAGGCAAACGGTTCTCATAATTTTACTAAAATATATATGGAATAATGATAGTTAGATACATAAATAGATGTAGATAATTGAATAGTATACAGAGCTATATAATATAGAGAGTGAGAGAGTGTGTGTGTGTGTGTGTGTGTGTGAGAGAGAGAGAGAGAGAGAGAGAGAGAGAGAGAGAGAGGACATACAGTATAATACAACAGAAGGAAACATAATTCTTGCCAATATGACCGTGATTCCCTACTAAACTAGGGGGGAATGAACCTTACTGACCACTACTTCCGCTCTCTTTCTCTCTCTCTTGTGTTTGTTTTATCTCAATACTTGGTGGCTCCAATCGCATCTAAATAGCCTCACAGGCCGACGGGACCTAGCCTGTGTTTTGAGGCTAGCACTTACGTAGTCGGCCAATCAAGCACTCGACTCGAATCACTTTGTCCACCTCTAAACAGACTCGAAAACCGGCAAGTTCAAACACACACACACACACACACACACACACACACTAACACATACACACACATTATATATATATATATATATATATATATATATATATATATATATATATATATATATATGTGTGTGTGTGTGTGTGTGTGTATGTGTGTGAGAAAGAGCTAGCATGAAATAATGGCTAGCAGTGGCGTGTGTGTGTGGGCTGTAACGACCATCACTATCACTATTACTACAATACCATCACAACAACACCACGACCACTACTACTATCATTACTACCCTCACACTACCACCACCACCACCACCACACCACAATAATAGCAGCCACTATTTTAGTGGCTGCCACTTTCCAGTGGCAATGACTGACACTAAAAAGTGGCTGGTGTGCGGCCGCCATAACACCAACACACCAACACCACATATCTACCACCACCACCACCACCACCACCATGCTCTATTTTATGGCCGGCCATATTTTAGTGGCCTTAGCAGCGCGCCACGTTTAGTCTTGCTTCAGGCGTGGTGGGGGACACTACTGCTCGGGCTCATAACATAACTACCCTCGAAAGGGATAGAAAATAGTATATCCCACCTAAATTGTAGTTTGTGCGTACGTAAAAGACACCGACGACCATACTCTAATTGGTTCGTCATACTGCTCTCTCTCTCTCTCTCTCTCTCTCTCTCTCAACGCTAATTTTCCTGTATTCCCTCTCATATTATTTTCCAGTGGGCCAGTTGTATAACCAAATAGCCCCGGTGTGATATTAAGACATTGAACCCCAAATTCAAAATGCAAAACCAACTCCCAAAAAAAGACATGCTAGACGACTCCGAACTACTGATAAGCGAGATCCAGAAACGGCCCGCCCTCTACAATTCCGAGAATCGATTCTATAACGACAAGACATTAAAGGAAAAACTGTGGACGGAAGTGTGTGAAGCCGTTATAGACAACTGGCAAGAACAGTCTATTGTGGAGCAGAGTGATACAGGTAAGACATTTGGCACCATTTAACCTGGTGTTTTTAAGATGTTTTGCCCCATTTAACCTGGAGTTTTAAGAGGTTTCGCCCCATTTAGCTAGTTGTCTTGATGTGTACATTTTTCTATTGTGGAACAGAGTGATACAGGTAAGACGTTTTGCTTCATTTTGCCTGGATTTTTTTATAGGTTTTGCCCCATTTAGCCATGGAATTTTAAGATAGTTTCGCCCCATTTAGTTAGCTGTCTTGATGTGTACATTTTTCGGTAAGAACATGTCCTCACCAAAGGCGGGGGACTCTAAATTTGTAGGCTCGCTCTCGGTCGTCAGGACAAAAGAACGATACCTGGATGGGGCAAATATATCTTAATCCTTTCTGTACCAGCGACGTCTGTAGCAGTTTAATCTAGCCATATTTAGAAGACTTTATGCAGTCTAGGAAGGATCTGGTGTTCGAACCCTTATAATTGCTATAGATTCTTCCTAAACTGAATAAAATAGATTATCAGTAGCCAGACTAAAATAAACAGACGCCGCCGTTACAGAAGAGGTTAATATTGTCTCCTAAATGGAGCCGAATAAACAAAACCACCTCCTCTTTTCCTGTTTGTTATTGTGTTAGTACTTTTTATTCTTATTGTTCTTGCACTACTTCCTAGACGGCTAGAATACAACAGGGAGTTGTACCCTAAACTACTTTTAAATGCAAACAAATCTAATAAATAATGTATATATAAATATATAGAAAGTTTAGATGCAGAAAAAACCCACCATTAACCCCTTCTGTACCGGCGACGTCCTTCTAATTTTATTCTGGTTACTATCAAACGAGTTCATTCAGTTTCAAAAGGGCCTCCAGCAATTAACAGGCTTCGAACTATCTCACTGAACCCATTTTACTACCACAGATCCTTCTTAAACTTAACAATATCGTCTAAATATAGCTATAATAAAGTAACAAAGACATCACCGGTACAGAAGGGGTTAACGTCAAAGTACAGGGGGATAGACAGGTTGGTGAGGCGAGAGGTCTAAGAATTAGAGAAAAGGAAAGGAAGAGATAAGTAGAAGAGTAAACGGTGGAAGGATGTCCTCCTTGCTATTGTTTAAAGGTGTTCCCCTATTATATCGACTGTAAGCCTCTAATATGTTACACGTCTTCTCTATTGTTTAAAGGTGTTCCCCTATTATATCGACTGTACACCTCTAATATGTTACACGTCTTCTCTATTGTTTAAAGGTGTTCCCCTATTATATCGACTGTACACCTCTAATATGTTACACGTCTTCTCTATTGTTTAAAGGTGTTCCCCTATTATATCGACTGTACACCTCTAATATGTTACACGTCTTCTCTATTGTTTAAAGGTGTTCCCCTATTATATCGACTGTACACCTCTAATATGTTACACGTCTTCTCTATTGTTTAAAGGTGTTCCCCTATTATATCGACTGTACACCTCTAATATGTTACACGTCTTCTCTATTGTTTAAAGGTGTTCCCCTATTATATCGACTGTACACCTCTAATATGTTACACGTCTTCTCTATTGTTTAAAGGTGTTCCCCTATTATATCGACTGTACACCTCTAATATGTTACACGTCTTCTCTATTGTTTAAAGGTTTTCCCCTATTATATCGACTGTAAGCCTCTAATATGTTACACGTCTTCTCTATTGTTTAAAGGTGTTCCCCTATTATATCGACTGTACACCTCTAATATGTTACACGTCTTCTCTATTGTTTAAAGGTTTTCCCCTATTATATCGACTGTAAGCCTCTAATATGTTACACGTCTTCTCTATTGTTTAAAGGTGTTCCCCTATTATATCGACTGTACACCTCTAATATGTTACACGTCATCTCTATTGTTTAAAGGTTTTCCCCTATTATATCGACTGTAAGCCTCTAATATGTTACACGTCTTCTCTATTTCAGTCAAACAAGTCAAACGCCGGTGGAAATCACTGCGAGAATGTTTCCGTCGAGAGTTACAGGTGTTGAGAGAACCCCAGGTAGTAGGGGTGAGGAAGAAGAGGAAGTATCTATATTATGATCAACTACAGTTCCTTGTGGGCACCTATGAAGACAGGAGGTCTATAGGTAAATGAACTACTATATTTAATTTAAGTTATTTTTTTTTCCGGCTTAGATCCAACCAAAGAAATAATAGTTCCAATTACAATATTGATCTTGATTGTATCGTTAGTTAGTTAGTTAGTTAAAATAGGACTGCAGAGGCTATCAACCCATCTGGATTATTAATTATAATGTAAAACTTGCAAAATAAACAAACCAAAATGGAGACGACACAATATAAAAGCAAAAGAACATATTATACAAATCGCTATGTGGAAATAACGCTTTAAGCAAATGAAATTAAAAAAAAAAAAAACACAAAACCACCACATAGGGTGTACATCACTACATGAGCAAGTTAATCTGTTTCTCAAGCAAACTAATCGCACATAATATAACAACGCACTATCGTCACGTTCAAGGAATTAGTCAATTTGAGAAGTACAGGGCATTCAGAAGGGGAGGTGTGGTGGAGTGGTCTTGCCACTGGCCTGGTAATCCAAAGGTCCCGGGTTCAAATCCCGATGTATCAATGGGAAGATATTATTGGGATGGAATTTGTGCTGTACCTGGTATCAGTGCATTACCACAAGCCCACCGAAACGTCAATAAAATACCCTCATTGTTCCCTGATTAAATAGCACTGTATGAATATTCCCATATTCAAAATATGCTATAGGGGTGCAATGCCTGGTGAGTTATCTGCTCAACAGGTGGCGTTGTGTGTGTGTAAGTGTGAGAGTCCGAGTGTCGTGGGTGAGACAGTGAAGCACGGGAACGAGGTGGCTTCAGAGATGGGGTCGTTTCGGGCCATGAGTGAGCACCGTGCCTCATGTGAAGGCAAGATGGCAGGTGCTCGTTGTACTCTACGTGCTTCACATGTCTCACTCCCTAGACTGGAACAAGACCTCACGGGCTTCACTGTTCATTGTAAAAAACGGTGAATGTTAAGGCTCTCAGCCTATGCCCGAGAGGAAGTAAGTTGGAATATAGAAAAAAAAAAAAAAAAAAAAAAAAAAAAAAAAATCTGGTAGATTTGACTAAATTCTGTATGAATAAAGAAATACAATTCATGTTAAAATTATATTATAATTAAAGCACATTTGCAATTTGACAAGATACTAACAATAGTACAAAATACACATAGCAGCTAACTAACGATAGCGCTATCGGGTAGGTCCCTGTCAGCATAGCATGGACACTTCATAAATAATATATAGACCCCAAAAGTAACCACTATCCCCATAAGGTGGCAGCAGACCTTTCTCAGTTATCCTATCTTAATCTAATCTAATCTGATAGCACATAGATTATCATGTCCATGCTGTTTCTTCTCTGTTCCTTATAGGTAGGCCAGAAATCCCGAAGACCCAACCTCTAATAACTCACAAAGACCTACAGTAATCCAGCGAATATTTCTGCCCATTTGTTCTAGCTCGTTTTGAGTTACAGAGGTTTGGAGTCTCGATTTCTGGCCTACTTATAATGAATGGACTATAGTTTATCTCAACTTTGCTTATTCTATCTAATCCTAGCCTAAACTAGCATAACCCATTCTTACGTAAACTAATTCAACCTACTATAACTTGATGTAGAATAACCTATTATAAACTGTCTTGATGGTGTAATGGCTAGAGCGTATAAGTTCTGTATGAGATATCATAGCTTCGAATCCTGGGAGAATCACAGCTTTCATAGATTTCATTTGGGAGTTATTGGTGTTAAGAACGATGTTAAAAATAAATAACAATTTTTTTTTTTTTTTTTAATGGACGTTTGACATGCGGCAGTTGTCCCAATACCCAAAGAAGTGCTCCTTCTCATATGGTCTTTATTTCCAACAGGTAAATACACAGCACCTGCAACAGACGAAGGGAAGGATCAGAGGTATGAAGGCACGAGCAAACCTTTCTCGGCTGATCTGGACTTACCTAGAATAACCAAGCGTCCTCGGAACACGCCGATGGATGAAGATGGGGAATGGTACGACGGCGCCAGCGATTCCCTCACTTCTGATTCGGAACTACCTAACATAACCTCCTTGACGCCCAGTATCACGTTAACTTGTGGAGAGGAGAAAAGGGGCAAGGAGGGCGCTAGTGGATCAAACACGGCACATTTTGAATCCTCCAGTAAGAAGTCAAAGCCCCGAATCGCGCTGAATTTCAAAGAAGAGGAAAAGGTTGAAGACATCAGTAAATCAAACTTGGTTCATTTAGAATCCACCGGTAGAATTTCGAAGCTTCAAAACAAGCCAATTATCAAAGAAGAGGAGAGGATTCAGAACATGACCAGCGAACCTATAGCGGATCATTTCGAACCATCCAGTGGAACCTCGAATCTCCAACAAACACCAAGGGAACCCAACAAGAAATTTGAAGAATACCTGATGGATTTCATGAGAAACACAGCGCAGCAAGAAATCGACGAAGACCGGGCATTTCTCTTGTCTCTGGTTCCCGGGCTCAGGAAACTCAGCGGCGACCAGAAGCTTCAGGCCAAGATAGAAATACTTCAAGTTATGAGAAGAGCTCAGCAGATGAAGATCTTGAATTTTCAACCAGCAACGGATGGACAATAGTTTGAAAAGTCTCATCACAATGCAAAGTTCCATACAATAATTCAGTAGCATTCAATACCAAGGGACTGGGGTTCTTGAAAATGGGCTCCAGTCTTGGTGGTATTCTTGACTTCCAGTGTGCTGGCTGAAGATTTAGTAGGGTAGGAGTTAATAAGCTAAACTCACGACAGACATATTATAGGCCAGAGGTTATCCAGTGCACCAAAATATCTTCGGTCATTCTATCTTTATCCAGTCTCTCTGAAGATGGGTTCTGTGCAGCCCGAAACGTTAAGGGAATAAAAACATGAAGCTCTTTCTTGTGTTTCCCTTCCACACATTCATATACTTGTCGTAATAGAAAAATTATATATATAATTATATACAGTATATATATATACAGTATACTGTATATATATATATATATCTTAATACAATTATAAAGGTCAATGTTTGTCTGTCTGTTTGTTAGCTACCCGACCTTTCTTACTAAACTCCTCCCACAGTTTTGGTGCCAGGTGGGAGTGTGGGGCACCGTTGGAAAGCCCAGGCTTTGGAGATGGTTTTAGGCGAGTTTAGTGGAAATCAGAGACACTTTTGTTTAATAAAATTTTCGGCAGAACTTTCGGCAGAACTTATGTAGTAAACGGGAGCGAAAAAAATGGCCGTTTGGGGCAGAAGGAGGCCTCCGATCGAAAAGGTGTATGGAACGAAAGTTGTTCGCAGCTCCCAAAAATGGGGGTACGGATGAGGTCAGATCCAAAATCGGAGGTCATTTAGCGGCCGAAATCGAGGTCGCCGTTTAATGAGGCACAGGGAGGTCGAGGCAGGTGATTATGGTAGTAGTAGCATTGTGATGATTGTGGTAGTAGTGATTGATGGTGATTATGGTAGTAGAATTTAAACCCGAGCAACGCCGGGTACCCCTCATATATATATATATATATATATATATATATATATATATATATATATATATAGAGAGAGAGAGAGAGATAGATAGACATAGATAGATATGTATAGATAGATAGATAGAGAGAGAGAGTGAGTGAGAATTAGAGAAAAATTGTGTGTGTGTATTGTGCGAGTTTGAGAGTGAGACGGGAAGGACCAAATAAGGGAGGGAGAGAGAGCGAAATAGAGACAGGAAGAGGTAGAGTGTAGACGTGGCTAGAGCCCCAAATAAGGTAGAGCCCCACAAGACAGTAGCTCCCTCAATACTCTAGGAAGTCAACACCAAGGAGACGAAAAAGAAGAAGAAAGAAGAAGAGAGTGAGCACCAAGGAGAAGAAGATAGTCAACACAAGGGTCACTAGTGAACACCAACGAGAAGACGAAGAAGAAGAGAGTTAGCACCAAGGAGGAGAAGAAAAAGAAGATAACAAAAAAGAAGAGCGTGAGCACCGAGCACCAAGGAGATGAAGAAAAAGAAAAATAAGAAGAAGAAGAAATAAAAAAGAAGAAGAGAGTGAGCACCAAGGAGAAGAAGAAGAAGAAGTAGAAGAGAGGGAGCAACCAAGGAAAAGAAGAAGAAAAAGAGGAAGAAAAGAGAGTGAGCCCTTTTTTAAAACTTAATAATGTAATCTAATACTAGCCAGAATAATGTTAAGAGGATGTATAGAAGGGGTTAACTAACTAGACCTTTTAAATGACCCGATAAGTTTCCCCTGTTGGCGCTCGTGTGGCTGTTGTAGAGAAACAAAAGAACAAACACAACAATGACAACAATAGGCAGGAAGAGTTGAACACGAGAGAGAGAGAGAGTGAGAGTGAGTGTGTGTGTGAGAGAGAGTGATTGACTGTTTCCTGACCCTTTTAATTTTCTTCTCTCAACTGTGTGTGTGTGTGTGTGTGTGAGAGAGAGAGAGAGAGAGAGAGAGAGAGAGAGAGAGTTGGTTGTGAAAATGGCAGATGGTTAGAACATAAGAACATAAGAAAATGGGAGTCTGCAGAAAGCCGATTGGCCTAAGCAAGGCAGATCCCTGTCCCACACAACCCCAATTACAAAGCCCAATTATAGGCTCAACACTCTAATACCCTGAGGATCATCTTACCAAACCGGTTAGAGATTAACGCAGGATTACGGGGGTCTGCAGAGCGCTGATTGGCCCAACCCGGCTGATCCCCCTTCACACCCAACCCTTCTCGTCCATATGCTTATCCAATTTTTTCTTAAAGCTCCCTATCGTTCTTGATCCCACTATATCAATTGGTAGCCTATTCCACCCATCTACAACTCTGTTACCAAACCAATATTTGCCTATATCTTTTCTGAAACGAAATTTATCTAATTTGAAACCATTGGTACGAGTTCTTTCGCTATCACTGAGCTTTAGTACATTTGTCATGTCCCCTTTGTTAATCCCACTAACCCACTTGAACACCTCTATCATATCCCCTCTAACTCTGCGTCTCTCCACGAATGTAAACCTAATTTCTTCAACCTTTCTTCATACGGAAAATTTCTAATATTATGGATAATTTTTGTCATTCTACGCTGAATTCTCTCCAATGAATCTATGTCCATTCTGTAATAAGGACACCAAAATTGGACAGCATAATCCATATGGGGTCTCACTAATGACAAGTAAAGTTTTAAGATAACATCAGCAGTTCTGTTACTCACACTCCTAGAGATGAACCCGAGAATCCTGTTTGCCTTATTACGAACGTTATACACTGTTTTCTAGGCTTCAAATCATTGCTAACAAACACACCTAGATCTTTCTCGCAGTCTGAATTTTCTAATTCTAAATTAGCTAGTTTATATTTAACATTTGTTTGCATCTTCCCTATCTTTAATACCTTGCATTTGTCAATGTTAAACTTCATCTGCCAATTTACTGACCATTCATGTAAGGTATCTAGATCCCTTTGGAGGCACTCTATATCGCTATCTGAATCAATTGATCTCCCCATTTTAGTATCGTCTGCGAATTTACTTATCCTACTAGTTATACCTAAATCTAGGTCATTTATGTATATAAGAAACAACAGGGGACCTAATACCGATCCCTGGGGACACCACTTTTGACTGCTCCCCACTCTGACTTGGTACCATTTATGCTGACTCTCTGTTTCCTACCAATTAGCCATGACCTAATCCATCCCAACAACGACCCTCCTATTCCATGTGCCTCAACCTTTCTCATCAATCTCTCATGAGGGACTCTGTCGAAAGCTTTACTGAAATCTAAATATATAATATCATATGACTTGTCACTATCTACTGCTTCATATACCTCTGAGAAAAAGCTAAGCAAATTAGTAAGGCAAGAACGTCCCTGAGTGAATCCATGCTGAGAAGAATTTATTAAGTTAAATTTTACTAAGTGGCTTCTAATTTTCCTAGCAATAATGGACTCTAGCAACTTTCCTATGATTGATGTGAGACTAATGGGACGGTAATTGGTTGTAGGAAGAGAAATAATATGTACACACACACACACACAGACACTAATTTGCTTGTTCCCCCCCATCACCGAACCCTGTGCATGACCCTGTAACGTATATGAGTCACTGTACACCGTGTTCAATAATGTACATAAGTCACCAGTTCCGGGTACACCACTTCCTTCAGTACTTCACAATGTACTGCACCTCTTAGGAGACTTTGTGTATTTGTACTTTTGTGAACGAGTACTCGAATTATTTATGTGATGTACGTACATTACGTTTTTGGGTGTACTGTACTGTATTATATTCATGTCAGATAATGTAAGGGAAGTCATATACGATGTTCAATATAGGGGGGGGGGGGGGACCATGCAGGAGGGAGGTGAAATGGGGAAGGGACGTTATGCAGGAAATAAGTGGAATGGGGGGAGACATCATGCAGGAAGGAGTTAAAAAGGGGTCATGGAAATCATGCACGAGAGAGATGAAATGGGAGGAATCATGCAGGAGGGAGATGAAATGGGAGGAATCATGCAGGAGGGAGATGAAATGGGAGGAATCATGCAGGAGAGAGATGAAATGGGAGGAATCATGCAGGAGGGAGATGAAATGGGAGGAATCATGCAGGAGGGAGATGAAATGGGAGGAATCATGCAGGAGGGACATGAAATGGGAGGAATCATGCAGGAGGGAGATGAAATGGGAGGAATCATGCAGGAGGGAGATGCAATGGGAGGAATCATGCAGGAGGGAGATGAAATGGGGTGGGAAATCATGCATAAACGAGACTAAACGGGTACATATCATAGTTATGCACAATGTAAGGGGAGTCATACTGAGGTAGAAATAAGAGGGTCATGCCAAGGACAGAGAGTGGGTATAGAATCATGCAGAAGGGAAGGTAGTGTAAGGGGGTAGGGAGTCAGGAGGGGGGGGGGGGAGGAAAGGGGGAGGGAAAGTATATAGGGAGTCAGGGAGGAAGAAAAAGAGTCAAGTGGGAAGGTAGAGTCACGATCAGATGGTTAGGGAGGGGTCATGAACAGAGGAGAGGCAGGATAGTAAGATATCCATATTACAGTCATGCATTAAAGAAGGAAGTCATGCTAGAGTTACATAAATTAGAGGGGCACAGGCGAGGGTAGGTAGATTAGTAGTCACAGGGGAAGGAAGGGAATCAGGGGGAGGAAGGGGAAGGTAGGGAGTCAGGGGGAGGGAGGGAGGAAGTCAGAGGTAGGGAGTCAGGGAGGGAGGTAGGAAGTCAGGGGGGAGTCAGGAGGGAATTAGGGAGTCTATATAGCACAGGGCCGTGCATGATACAAGGTTGGGGATCATAATAATTGGCCAGGCAATGATCATGTATACAGGTGGAAGGTAATAGGGGTGCAGTCATGCGGAAGGAAAGAATATAGGTTAGAAATAGAAATATGATATAAATATAACAAGAAAAGAAATATAATATTAATACCGTATATATATAATTATAAGATATATAAAATATAAATAGAATACAAATAGAATATATATAGAAATGGAAATAGAAATAGAAATAGAACAATAATATAAATACACATAAATAAATAGGATAGAAAGGATGTAGGGGCCGATTATAGCAAAATGTACAAATTTATCAGGGGGTATTTCAGTTTAAAGGGCTCGTGTGACTCGGGTATTAAAGGGTTCGTGAGGTATCGAATCAAGGGGCAGGTAGTTATTTTTTTGGACCCCTTCTCCTTCATATTTAGGCCCATTAGTTTTTAGATTTTCCGACGTTCCTGCCATCAGTGTGGCAATTTTGAGACCTTTCACCCCATTTATTTGTCAATATTAAGACCTTTCGTGCCATTTAGGTGTTGGGTTTATTTACAGGCGAGCGATAGCGAGCCTGTAATTTTAGGAGGACCCGGCCTTCAGCCAGAAAATTTCTCTACCGAAAAATGTAAACAAATATTTCGAAGGGGGGGGGGGGGGTCTAGGGAGTGTGTTTTGTATGTGTATGTGTGTGTGTGTGTGTTTTTTTTTTTTTTTTTTTTTTTTTGTAATAGCTAGAGGCCAAGGGAGGAAACTAAAATAATTAATATATCAATATATAAATTAACATATCAAATACCCCCCCCCCCCTTAAAGCAGGTCGTATGTGCCTGGGATGGTGTAAGGAAGGACTGACAAGGAAGTTGGGTACAGTGGGGAAGCAAGGGAATAAATAGCCTTGAGTGGGTAGGAAAGGGAAGTGCTGTGTGTGTGTGTGTGTGTGTGTGGATTTTGTTAAGCTTGATAAAGGCAGGACAAAATATGTTTTCTAAATAAGATAAATTATGAATATGATGAGCATGCTGACCCCCCCCCCCCCCCCTTCAAACACATGCTACAGGTGCCATGTGGTATGAGTCATAATGATGGTGGTGGTTCTCCGTACCCTTGTGCCCGTTTAGAGGTTACTTCCTACACAACACACACACACACACACACACGTATACCCTTCCTCTCGTGGTAAGCTGTCTGTCTGCTGGTGGTGGTGGTGGTGGGGTGGGCAAGGTCTGTCCTTATATACAGTATATCGTACATACATTATAGATAGGGAGATGAACAGATTAATATATATTAGGCTGGCTCTCTGGCTCTCTCTCTCTCTCTCTCTCTCTCTCTCTCTCTCTCTCTCTCTCTCTCTCATACTCTAACTAACTTTTTCTGTCATTCTTACTCTCACTCACTATCTCACACACAAACTCTAACACTAAGTCTCACACACTCTCTCTCTCTCTCACACACAAACTCTAACTCTCTCTCTCACACACACACACTCTCTCTCTCTCACACACAAACTCTAACTCTCTCGCTCACACACACTCTCTCTCTCTCACACACAAACTCTAACTCTCTCGCTCACACACACACACACACTCTCTCTCTCTCACACACAAACTCTAACTCTCTCGCTCACACACACAAAGGAGTACAAAGGAGTACAAAGGAAATCAAGCAACAACAGATCTAGTGACCCTTCTAGGGTGCTTGTCCTCCAAAACACACACACACACACACTCTCTCTCTCTCACACACAAACTCTAACTCTCTCGCTCACACACACACACACACACACTCTCTCTCTCTCACACACAAACTCTAACTCTCTCGCACACACACACACACACACTCTCTCTCTCTCTCTCACACACAGAACACTCTACCTCTCTCGCTCACACACACACACACTCTCTCTCACACACAGAACACTCTAACTCTCTCGCTCACACACACACACTCTCTCTCACACACAGAACACTCTACCTACCCGTGTCAAGGCCTAATGTCCTTATATACCGTATCCACACATTATAATTTATACGGTATGATAAACATATAAATAAACATACTAGGCCCTAACACTAACTAACTCTCTCTCTCTCTCTCTCTCTCTCTCTCTCTCTCATTTCAATTACCAACTTATCTATGGGACAGATAGGTACTTGCTTAAAGGTTGGAAGCTGAGAGAGAGAGAGAGAGAGAGAGAGAGAGAGAGAGAGAGAGAGAGAGAGAGAGAGAGAGAGAGAGAGAGAGATAACAAAGCTAATATATTCATGAAGCAACAAATACACTACCAACCAGGAAGGCCTAAAAAAAAAAAAAAAAATCTATATTTAACCCCTTCAGCACGATGACGCCTTTTACCTTTGACTCTGGCTAAAATTAGACGATTTTATTTAGTTTAAGAAGAGCCTATGCCTAGACTACGGCCTATGTTATTCAGAATGTTTTTTGAGATTGTATTTACCCCTTTGAAGTCTAAAGGTAGATTACTGTATAAGCAAAATAAAATCGTCTAATGGTAACCAGAACATGACGTCACCGTGCTGAAGGGGTTAACACTATTTGGTTCGACGTCTTGTGAAAATAATTATGGCATTTTGATTAATTATTATTGAGTTTTTTGTTTGCATTTGGCATTTTCAATTAATGTTTTTTGTCGTTTGTCCCCTCGCCCATGAATAACGCCTTCCAAGAATTCAAGCTAAATGTGTTCTTATAAATTACACGCTCGCTATCGCTTGTCGACACAAAAAAGGGTGTGAAACATCTTGAAATTCCAAACTATTGGAGTAAAACAGGGGTGTTCCAAAAGGCCTCCCCCGGCCCCATATATAGCGAACTAGTATTTACAAGACAGATAAGCTAACCAGTATGGAACACAAGGAAGCCAATTATCGATCACCAATAATAGATGGAGACCAATAGATATAGCAGGTAGGCTATATTGAACAAGGTTAAGGGCAGATTTACACTTGAGGGAATTTTTTCTGGACCTCTTTCTCCCTCATGTTTAGCCCCATTGCTTTTGAGATTTTAAGACGTTCGCCCTAGTAGTTTAGACATTTTAAGACATTTTGCCTCATTTGTCAATTTTAAGACATTTCGTGCCATTAAGGTGTCGATTTTTTCCTGGCGAGCTATAGCGAGCCTGTAATTTAAGAGCAATCGGCCTCCGGCCGGGACATTTTTCTACCGAAAAATGTACAAATTTATCTTGAAAGGGGGTCTAGGGGGTGTAATTTTAAGCTTTATGAAAACGTAGGGAACAAAGTAAATACCTGCCCTTAAGATATAACTACTGTACGCCAACTATATTAGGGGTGAACATAGTAAACTAATAGGAAGTATATTGAGATCGGTGAGCCTAATACGTCTAATAGGAAGTATATTGAGATCGGTGAGCCTAATAATAACATATTTAATTACTAATATCTCAGTTAAGGGGGGTCACCTGCTTTTGTTCTCTCCTTTTCTCTCTTCCTCTGGCTTATATCCATTCGGTCCCATTCAGCCTACTGTTTTAAGACGTTTATCCCCATCCAGGTGTCGATTTTTTCCTAGCGAGTGTTAGCAAGCATTTAAAAAAAAAAAAAAAAAAATCTTCAACAGGTTAAATTTGTATATTTTTCGATGGAAAAATATCTAAGGCGAAGCCGGATTTCTCCATATAGTGCTGGCTCGCTATCGCTCGCTAGGAAGAAATCGACACCTGGATGGGGATAAACGTCTTAAACAGTAGGCTGAATGGGGCCGAATAGATACAAGCCAGAGAAAGGAAAGAGAGAAAAAGAGAGACAAAACGCAGGTCACCCCCCTTAAAGAGCCTACAGAACACACATTATTGAACAACCTACGTCCATTCATGCAGGTGTATACTGTGTATATATATATATATATATATATATATATATATCGGGTATATAAAATGAAAGAAACAAACACAGAAATACATCAGGGGGGGAAGGGGAGCCTTGAGTATAAAATGCTTGATACATTAATGAGAGAGAGAGAGAGAGAGAGAGAGAGAGAGAGAGAGAGAGAGAGAGAGAGGGGTGGGTCAAGGTAACACTCACTAACTCCCCTATACACATCACCAGCACCAACAGCCATATATCACTAGGTCATGCAATACTGTACACTAATATAGCCCTCTCTCTCTCTCTCCCTCCTCCTCTCTCTGTTTGTCTGTATGTCTGTCTGTGTATGTCTCTCTGTCTCTGTCTCTCTCTCTCTATATATATATCTCTCTCTCTCCTGTACAATCACTTATAATTTCTTCAATTCAAATTTTGCGTCACTTCTATCTCCCCTTTAGATTATCCACTTATCCATCCATCCACCTTTCCTTCTAATCAATCGGTTATGCCTTCTATTTATATATCCACTTATCCATCAATCCACTCACTCATTCGTCTGTCTACTCCACCCTTTAAGCACACCCATTCGTCTAGCCATATATACCTAACCTGTCCCCCCCCCCACCCCCCCGCCCAATCCATTAACATCTTTACCAAACACGTCATGACTGAATAATCGCCAGTCCATATTTCTCTACTTCTTCAACCAGTCTGTTATTCCTCCAATCTATTTATTCTCCCGTCACCGATCTATCCATCCATCCACCCCTTCCTTCCTCACAACCAGTCATCTCAACCATCCGTCTAGCCATATTTACCTAACCTATCCCCCTCCCTCCCTCCCCCTCCCTTCCTTCCAACACCATCTTTACCAAACGCGTCATGACTGAATAATCGCATAATCGCAGGTCCATGAATTCGCGCTTTCGGTTCGGCTAAAAATACACACCGACACACACACACACACACGCACTTCCCCGTCTCCGAATTTGCAAGGTGCCGATAATGCGCGCGGTAAACATAAACACAATTTCCCGCGCAGCCGTGAGTTCAAGCGGCTGTATATAACGGTACAGCGGCACTTACGGGGAGATTGCCACTCCAGGGAGTTTTTTTTTTCTGGACCCCTTTCTCCCACATGTTTAGCCCCATTGTTTTTGAGATGTTAAGACATTCGCTCCTTTAGTTTGGCGATTTTAATAACTCGACCCATTTCTGTCAATTTTAAGACCTTTCGTGCCACTAAGGTATCGATGTTTTCCTGGCGAGCGATAGCGAAGAGGAACCGGCCTTCGGCCAGAACATTTTTCTACAGAAAAATGTACAAATTAATCTTGGAAGGGGGTCTAGGGGGGGGGGGGGGGTGAAATTTTAAGCTTGATGGGGGTCTAGGGAACAAACTAGGGGTGTATTTTTAATGTTGATGGAGGTCTAGGGAACAAACTAAAACCCTCCCTCTAAGTTGTTGACAGGTGGCTATCTGGGTTGCGGGAGAATGGTGCCGAACAGCTGGTGAGGGGCCGAACTAACCCATCGGACCATCTGGCTGGCCGGCGGACCTATTCTTAAACCAAATAACCGTGGTGAATCTCGTTGCATGGGTGATTGCTAATTAGGTAGAAATAAACTGTAATCCTTAAAAACAAACAAGTGAATAAATTAAGGGGGATGCCAATTAGTTCTCTGCCGTAAACCAATGCTCACTGTTTTTGTTTTGCTTTGTATTGTTATAGAAAACGGCTTATCAAACATGTTAAGGGGAGGTAGTTAGTTTGTTCCCTAGACCTCCATCAAGCTTAAAATTACACCCCCTTGAGTCCCTTTCAAGATAAATTTGTACATTTTTCGGTAGAAAAATGTCCCGGCCGAAGGCCGCTTCCTCTTTAATTGCAGGCTCGCTATCGCTCGCCAGGATAAAATCGACACCTGAATTGCACGAAAGGTCTTAATATGGGGTGAAAGTTCTTAAAATCGCTAAACTAATGGGGCAAACGTTTTATAATATCAAAAGCAATGGGGCTAAACATGAAGGAGAAAGGGGTCAAGAAAAAAATCCCTCAAGTGGAGATCTCCCCTTAATGAATACGGGATAAACAGGAATAGAACAGAAAAAACTTCCGCTCAGCAGCCAACACACCAGAGTTCATCACATATATCCCTTTGAGTACCAGCGACGTGTGTTATATATTATTATAGCTGTACTTAGACGATATTATGCAGCTTAGGAAAGATCTGTGGTAGTTGAAATGGTTGATTGAGATAAGTTGAAGCCTTATTATTGCTAGAGCTCCTTCCTAAGCTGAATAAATTCGTCTAATAGTTGCCAGACTATGATGAAAAGGACGTCCCTGGTACTGAACGGGATATAATAGCCCAGGTCAGCTGAAGGTATTAAGGGATAAGCCTTTACAATGGCACCTCGTATCTACATTCTACTGTTCCTATTTTTCTGAAGAGTGTAGAGAGGGGAGAAGGGGTGTTGGAGAGAGAGGAAGCTGTTGGAGTGGCTTTGTTATGTGTGTTATTAGTCTGTATACGTCCCAGAGTGAAAGTAGGAAGTAAGCAAAAAGAAGAAAAACAAACCAGAGGCGCCGCTTAAACATCCCATCACGCGGCCTTGATTCTGCCATCGCCTTATTTGGTAATGTTTTGGCGGGAGCGACGCTGATTGGTTGGGAGCTGAGGGCCCGGGCGTCATGGCGGCCAAGCTCGCACCTCCATGACTTTCTCCTCTCGTCTCTCTGGTGGCCTCGGCAGGTTAAGGTCGTAGGGTCACTAATTTTCCACACATGGTTGGATCAAGCTGGTTAAATCCGTCTCAGTCCGCCCTTCCCGCTAATTATCAACACTCCTTGGCCTCCGATATGTCAACGAGAGCTCCGGAAGCCACATGTCCGCCATCTTGAAACCCCGATCGCGGAACATGCAATTCCTGGAGCATTCGGAATGTCATAATGTTCCGCCAACAGATTCACCGACTCTTCGGCCCGCCCAGTAATAGTTGGGTCGGCATGAATATCTATACTTTGTCTGGAATTCGGAAAAAAAAAGTATTGGTGCATATATCGGTAAAAGGAAAATGACTTGGCGAATTTGCATGCAAGGCGATCAAGTAGGAGTTTAAATCCAGTGAACTTTAGTGAGATTTATATTACTGCGAGTTTCACCACTTGACATGGCTTACGAAAGAACATTATACGACTCGTATGAATAATATGGTTTATGAAGAATACAAATATAATAACAATTCATTAAATAAGTCAAATAATAAATGATGACACAACTTGAGCATATCACACTACTACGCAATTGAACTTATTATTATAATTTTTACTATAAATAAATAGACGAGATTATTATCATTAAAAAAACATCTACATAATATTATCACAGTACCTACAGTAGAAAGCGGAAGTAGATAACACGACAGATACAACAGTCAACAGGAACAGGATCTTGGAAAAGCGATGGATACACACACACACAAACACACACACACATATCTCTCTCTCTCTCTCTCTCTCTCTCTCTCTATATATATATATATAAATATAATATATATATATATATATATATATATATATATACAGTATATACAGTATACAATATATATAGGTAGCTATACATAAATACATTAGATACATCAAAAACAGTGTGAACTTTCAATATTGAACGACACAAATTACTAAAAACTATATTTTGAAATATAACTATCTATCTATCTATATGCTCAGGCCCAATCCCCATTTTTGGGGTAGCCGACTCAAGACAGAGCAAGAACAGGGAAAACACAAAAACAACATAAAAATAAAAATAAACACAGATAATATAACTATGAAACAAAAATGAACCCCTTGAGCATTATATCACGGTCTAGCAGTTCATTAAGGCTATTATTAGACGATGTTATTCATTTTAGGAAGAACTTGTGTAATTGAGATAGTGTTTACCCCTTAGATTGCTCAAGATCTTTCCTAAGCTGCACCAGACAATCGTCTAACATGAGGGAGAAGGGGGGGGGTCCAGAAAAAACAACCAACCCCCCTTTCATATTCAGTCAACCATTAGGCGACTTTATTCAGCTTAGGAAGGACCTCTAGCAATGATAAAGTCTCAAACTATCTCAACCAACCTCTTAAACTACCACAGATCCTTCCTAAGCTGCACAATATTATCGACATATAGCTAGACTAAATAATATAACGCACGTCGCTGGTACTCAAAGGGTTAAGGAGATAGACAGACAGACAGGTGGTTAAAAGTAGGTTAATTAGTTAGTTAGTGACCATCCCTCTCTTTCACTCATCTGTTGTGTTGTGTGTTCTCTCTCTCTCTCTCTCTCTCTCTCTCTCTCTCTCTCTCTCTCTCTCTCTCTCTCTCTTCTCTTTTCGGAGAAGAAATCGACTCAGCACAGGACAACCAGGAAGGAGGACCGAAGACAGCGAGGACGGCAATCTTCAAAGGAATTAAATACTAATCCGTCAAGAACCGCGAATTTGGATAAAGCTCCACCAACACGACCCAAATTCAAAACCGTCAGGGATAACGACCGAGGACCGGGGACAGCCATGAATGTAAATGTAGATCCGACCAGAACCAATAATTTGAATAAAGACCGTTCCTTGAATCCCAAATCCAAAACTTTGAATGTTTTCTATGCAAACGCTCGTAGCATACGCAATAAATTTTCAGATTTAGAGGAACTAGTGTTTACAGAAAATTATGATGTGATTGGCATAACAGAATCTTGGCTCAATACACAAGATAGAGATTTTAGCAGAGTATTCACTTCCCGGTAATGTAATGTTTGAGAACAGCCGAATAAATAAAAATGGAGGTGGCGTTTTATTTTATATCAAAGAAAGTCTTAACCCGACCCTCGTGGCTAAACCTCAAATTGTGAACGTCGACACATCTTTTGTGCTAATAAAGAATAATAAAGGTACAAAAATAATACTTGCGTTAATATACAGACCTCCAGCTCAATCAGTGCAAACTGACCGAGAAATTTACGAACAACATTGCAGATGTAAGTAACTCACAAGATACCGTAATTTTTGGCGACTTTAATTTACCTGTGACCAAGTGGGGCGATACTCTTACTTCACACTCCGGACATGACTTGTATACGAACTTGCAAGAGAGTTCGCTTTATCAATTTGTTCGAATGCCGACCCGTGGTAATATGTTCTTGACATTGTACTTGCAACAAAAGAAGAATTGATAGAGAATTTGAAATGTTGGTGATGAATTCAGTAACAGCGACCATCGTACGATAACTTTCACTTTAAAGTTTACTAGTAACGAACCAATTAGTAGCATCGAAAAAGTCCCTAATTTCAAGAAAGCAAACTTCCATAAACTTAGAGCTATGCTTAAGAAACTGACTGGAGCTTTTTAATTAACAATAACGACATAAATACATCTTGGAAGTTATTCGAAACCACTTACCTAAAAGCAGTGCAAGACTGCATACCATCGAAAATAAGGCGTCCAGGCCATAATAATAAGCCCAATGGTGGAATAAAGATATTTCAAACTGCCTGCTTGCTAAAAAATTTGCTAATGATAGATTAAAATCCTCACAAAATGACGAAGAACGGGTGAAATTTGTAGAGCTACGACGCAAAGCCAAAAAGTTAATTAAGCAAAGTAACAAGACCTTAGAGTTACATATTGCGAATCAAAGTAAACCAAACCCGAAAGAATTCTATAGTTATATCAGAAAGAAAAAAGTAGTTACTTCAACTGTTGGACCGTTAGTCGATGAAAAAGGAGAATACACCAAAGACGAAGTACAAATGAGTAATGCCCTCAATACCTTCTTTGCATCAGTTTTTACAACAGAAGACCTCAGTGATATCCCTACACCATCGCCGATTCAGATTGATAATTCAGATGTTCTAAGCAATCTCCCCGTTTCAGCGAGAGATGTATTGTATTGATTAGATAAACTCAAGGAAAATTAAAACCCAGGACCTGATACAATCTCGCCTAGAGTTCTAAAGGAAGCTAAGAATGAGCTCTCCAAACCACTGACCTTACTATTCAATAAATCCTTGCAGTCTGGAACTATGCCTGATCAGTGGAAGCTAGCCAACGTAACACCGATATTCAAAAAGGCAGCAAATCCCTACCCAGTAACTATCGTCCAATTAGCTTAACCTCAGTTGTATGTAAAATGCTAGAAACGTTCATACGAGACAGACTCGTAAATCACTTAGAGGAAAATAACATACTTAAAGATACTCAACACGGGCTTCGTACAAAACGTTCCTGTTTAACAAACCTCTTACAGTTCTTCCACGATATCCTCAACCTCTCCGATGAGAGTAAGCTGTAGATATTATATACCTTGATTTTCAAAAGGCCTTTGACAAAGTTCCCCACAAACGTTTACTGCTAAAACTAAAAGCGCATGGAATACAATACGGTGTGTTGAAATGGATAGAAAATTGGCTCAGCAACAGAAAGCAAAGGGTAGTCCATAAACGGTAAGGCATCTAAATGGACCAATGTAAGTAGCGGGGTACCCCAGGGATCGGTACTAGGACCAATTCTCTTTCTAATTTACATCAACGACATAGATGAGGGTCTCACCTGCACAATCTCAAAATTTGCTGACGATACAAAAATTGCAAATAGCGTACTCTCAAAGAACAAGTTGACGATATGCAACACAATCTAGATAAATTGTCATGTTGGGCCCAAATTTGGCAAATGAGTTTCAATGCGGATAAATGTAACGTACTACATGTCGGATACCTAAATGAGAAAGCAAACTATTCGATGAATGGCACTCAGCTTAAGAATGTAAACAGAGAAACTGATCTGGGAGTAACAATATCGAGTAACCTAAAACCGAGTCAACAATGTTCAGAAGTTGTTAAGAAGGCAAACAAATAATTGGCTTTATAGGCAGGTCATTTGAGCATAAATCCAAAGAAGTTATCCTAACCCTTTACAATTCCTTAGTCCGCCCTCTTCTGGAATACTGCGTTCAATCCTGGTGCCCTTATTACCAAAAGATATAAACAAGCTAGAACGAGTTCAACGTGAGGTCCAAAATGATACCTAGCCTAAAGAACAAACCATACGAAGAGCGTCTTAGAGAAGTAAATCTATTTCCTTTAACCCAGCGCAGATTAAGAGGCGACTTAATTCAAGTGTTCAAATCATCAAAGGCCTCGACAATATGAACTGTAGTAAGTACTTCACTATCGACCAATCTAATTACACGCGGGGAAACGGTTGCAAAATTATTGGTAAATCTTTTAACTCGCACGAATCTAAGAATTTCTTCTTCAATCGTAGTTTGGGCTTCCCCGAGACATTATAGACTGCAGCACCGTTGATTCATTTAAATTCCGCCTAGACAAATATCTCTCATCAAACCCGCGACTGACTGCGTTTGTAAATGAATAACTTTATCCTCCCCTCAGTTACTAACCCATATGTCCCCTACTAACTTCCTAGTCCTGCCACGTTAGTGGCAGGGCAGTAGTTCCCTTTCCAATGTTCCCTTACCCACTCTAAACCACTGTTTGGTCACTTGATCCTCAGTGTTTTGGAGGACAAGCAACCTAGAAGGGTCACTAGATCTGTTGTTGCTTGATTTCCTTTGTACTCCTTTGTACTCTCTCTCTCTCTCTCTCACACACACACACACACACTCTTTTTCTCACTCACTCACTCATTCTCTCAGTCTCACATTCTCTCTCTCTCTCACTTTCACACTCACACTCTCACTCAGTCAGTCTCTCTCTCTCACTCACTCACTTACTCACACACACACACACACACACACACACTCTCTCTCTCTCTCTCTCAGAACTCCTCCATACAGCTATTTTAACCCACCGTTCAGCCAATCTGTTTTAAATATATCTCCATTAAGGGCCAGGTAGGTGTTTTTTTGGGGGGACCCCGTCTCCCTCACGCTTAGCCCCATTAGTTTTTAAATTGTAAAACGTTCAGCCCATTAGTTTGGCGATTTTAACATCTTTCGCCCCATTTCGTTGTCAATTTTAAGACCTTTCGTGCAATTTTGGTGTCGATTTTTCCCTGGCGAGAGACAGCGAGCCTGTGATTTTAAGAGAAACCGGCCTTCGTCCGAGACATTTTTCTACCGAAAAATGTACAAATTTATCTTGAAGGAGGATCCAGGGGGTGTTTTTCTAAGCTTGATGGAGGTCTAGCGAGGAAACTAAGATATAAATGAACGAATAGATTATAAATACAGCCACTAGCCCCTTAATATCTGTTCATCCTCTGTAGGCACTTCCTTGGTAATCTAGTTGGCTGATCTGTCTATCCAGCAGCTGAGGTTCTTCTACGAATAGCATTTTATGTATGTCTATGCTTATATCTATCTGTCTCTCGTCCTGATTGTCGGTGGTTCGAGTCCTGGCTCTGAGTAAAAACATTTAGCAGCTCATGTGTATTTGTGAGATATATCTAATAATATTAACTCTGGTGCTTGTCTGGGTGAGAATTAAATTAGACTTATTCAACCCAAGTTTCGTGGGAATGGTTGAAATAATCCCTGCATGGTATCATATATACGTATATACACTTATACAGTATATATATATATATATATATATATATATATATATATATATGTATCTAATCTACCCATTTATTTCTCTATCTACATTTAAATCTGTCTATTAAATTATCTGATCTTTAACTCACTCTCTCTCTCTCTCTCTCTCTCTCTGTCTCTCTCTCTCTCATCAATCAGTACATCCACATCATCCAACTTGACCAATGTCCACTAAGCTTCATCCACTGTCAATCTCGTCTATCCGGTCCCCCCATGGAATTATTCATATATATACTGTATAACCAGTCCGGGGTTACATTATTCATATATATACTGTATAACCAGTCCGGGGTTACATTATTCATATATATACTGTATAACCAGTCCGGGGTTACATTATTCATATATATACTGTATAACCAGTCCGGGGTTACATTATTCATATATATACTGTATAACCAGTCTATCTATCTATCTATCTATTATCTGTCTATCTATATATCTATGTAACTACTTACTTATTTACTGTATATATCAATCAATCAAATCAAATATGTGCAACTCTCCAACCCAAGAGTGAAACGTTACTCTCAGTCTTTCTTCTATTCAACAGCTGAGCTCTGGAACTCTCTCCCAGAATCAGTCTTTCCCTCTTCCTATGACTTAAATTGCTTCAAACTCCGTGTGTCCGGGCATTTTGGCTCGAATATCTCTTGATTTTGGCTCTGTCACTCATTCAACTCTGGGGGAGGCACTCGCTACAGGCAGTTCTGCCTTTTGCCTCCCTCACTCACATAAAACAAAAATTAATCAATTCAATCTATCTATCTATCTATTAACCTCTGTGTCTATTCATCCAAGCCTACCGTTACTGCCCCTTTCAATTAACACAATAGTCAGTCACTTTCTCTACTTTCTATATTCTCTCTCTCTCTCTCTCTCTCTCTCTCTCTGTAAACACATCATTATATATATATATATATATATATATATATATATATATATATATATATATATATATATATATATATACTTACTTAACCAAGCATTAGCCAACTAAAAATATCACCTCATATTAATTATAAACAAAATTATTTGGATTTTTGACTAATTTCTCTTCTTGAGGATATGAATAAAACTGTAATTATAATATGTTTGTAATGCGCTTATTCACTTAGTACATTAGTTAGTCACTAGGTCTTAAGTAATATATCTTATGCTATACTAAAAAAAAAAATTGTAGTATATATTTATGATTGTTAGTGTGTGTACAAAGGAAATCAAGCAACAACAGATCTAGTGACCCTTCTAGGTTGCTTGTCCTCCGAAACACTGAGGATCAAGTGTCCAAACAGTGGTTTAGAGTGGGTAAGGGAACATTGGAAAGGGAATTACTGCCCTGGAACTAATGTCCGTGGCAGGATTTGGAAGTTAGTAGTGTGTGTGTGTGTGTGTGTGTGTGTGTGTGTGTGTGTGTGTGTGTGTAGCTATGTGTGTGTGTGTCTATAAAGATGTAAACACACATAGAAAGTCGGTAACTGCTCTG
>CM064506.1:3118549-3121049 GCA_032716605.1 Paralithodes platypus
ACAGTCAAACAAATATGAATGTGGTGGGTAAAAAGTATGTAAGCGTCCACGAACACCTCTTTATGCAATGACTTATATTACTGTACAGTATTCACATATGTAGTCCCCTTATTTTGCAGTACCAGGTACAAGTACTATATTTACTGGATGTATTCAAAGGTATGTATATATGCTTCTATTAATATTCTACATGGATTGTATGCATTTATATGTAGATATGTTGTATGGGTATGGCGTGTATGTAATGCGTTAATCTGGTATCTATGTGTATGTATGTGTATGTGGGGGTGTATATATACAGTTGTATCCATGGTGAGCATGTATGTATAAGTGGGTATGTATGTCGTATGTGTGTGATGTATATATATTATCTATCTCTATATATATCCCTATGTAGATGCATGTGGGATATGTGTGTGTCTGTGTATATACGATATATGTGTGTGGAGATATTGTATATGTGTTGTATGTACGGTATACTATGTATACTATATGTGTGCGTATGTGTCTGTACGGTATATGTATGTATAAAATATGGCGTTGTATGTATCGGCATGTTAGGTATATACTATATGTAATGTATTGCGTTGTATATATGCATCCTGAGTGTAATGTACAATCTAAGTTTATCACCTTAGACCTAAGGTTTTTATAACCACGTTATATACTTAAGTGTAACAATTTGTTTATTGTAGTTATGGCAGAAGGGAATAACCACATTTTTAAGACCGTGGAAAATAAAACAAATATTATTACTTATTTAAGTTATCCTACTTTCTCTCTCTATCTCGCTCAACCTCACTCTCCACTCAATCTCTCTCCCTCTCTTCCTCTCTCTCTCTCTCTCTCTCTTCCCTCTCTCTCTTTTCTCTCTCCTCTCTCTCTCTCCTTCTCTACTCTCCTCTCCGATCTATCTCTCTCTCTCTCTCTCTCTCTCGCTCTTTTCTCTCTATCTCGCTACTTATCCAGTTAAACAAAATATTCCCTGTGACCAAACCTTGATTTTCCCGGCGATAGCCAAAACGCGTGTCGTGCCTTGTGTTGGTTTGGTTTGTATCTGTGTGTGTGTGTGTGTGGGTTGTGTGGTGCTGTGAGAGCGAGAGAGCGCAGAGGAGATAGAGATTGAGATAGATTAGATAGCCTAATAGGGCGAAAGAGAGAGGAGAGAGCCCGCGAGGAGAGAGCTGACGAGAGGAGGAGAGGGCGGAGAGAGAGAGAGAGAATATTTAACGTGGTGTGTGTGTGTGTGTGTGTGTGGGTGGCCAGGTGGACAATGGAAGGTCTCTTATTTACTTACCTCCTTGCTACCAGCCTAGTACACACAGTCACGTACACATACTGTATATACGTACACACAGTCACACACACATACACATACACACTCCTAAGCACAGACACACACACACACACACACACACACACACACACACACACACACACACACTCCTAATCACAAACACACACCAGTTACACACACACACACAATCACACACACAATGTCTAGTTCTCACACGCAGACACTGTTAAATATATATATATATGTATATATATTTTTTTCTCTCTCTGCCATATTCATCCATTTCTCAAACTTTCTATAAATTACCTGTTTAGGCGCGCGTTTCCAAGGATCTGCAAGGGGTTAATTCACCTTCCAACTGTCTTCATGTTACGGGTAATTGCCGAGGTAGGCGTGGGGGAGAAAAGGGCGAGAGCCTATCTTTCTTTGCTCTTCTTTTACCATTACTCTCGGGTTAGCTTAGTATCTTCTTACTAGAATTACAGTTCTGACCACCTCGCTGGGGGATCCGTATCAGTAAGTCAGTTGTGGTCAGTGTTCATCTATCTATGGTCAAGTTCATGTAAAACATCTCTCTCTCTCGAGTAGCTCCCCTCTCCCCCACCTATCTTCTCTTATACACTGCCAATTAATCTTATTAAATCTCTCTCTCTCTCTCTCTCTCTCTCTCTCACACACACACACACATCTGACAAATTAATTCTTATTTAAATCTGCCCTCTGACACATGGATCATTTAGTAAGGGCCCACACCCATTCTTTTTTTCAATAAGCTTTTTTCACTAAGAAATACGAAATATATTATACACAGCATGTATAACTATTTGTTATTAGAACAAAGTTATATAAGTACCAATATAGCCACATTTAATCCTGCACATTTAAGAGGATTCCAGTACAGTTTTGAGTACCAATTAAAACAACTTATATGATATACTAATTGGCTTTACAAATATTATGCTGGGGGAGCTTTTTTTCAATTACGGAGGGTTGATGCTGTGTATATTTAATATTTTTTAATTGTCTTAATGTTGTGTGTTATATCAAACGAAACACGTTTAGCTTACATGCACTAGTAAATTAATATATCTACAGGTATCTGCATTGAAATATAAGTCTTAATTATTTACGATGCCATTTGCGTTATGTAAAAAGTATCATTAGGAATGGTTACTATAAGTTGGCAATATTATTTTTTGGTAG
>CM064506.1:3126049-3159402 GCA_032716605.1 Paralithodes platypus
ATGGATTTTGTTTAAATTAATACCTTAAGTACACTGGCAAGCTGAATCGAATGGCACAAACATAATTAAAATCGGACCATTAGTTTAGGATTTCGATTTTAACTTGGCCTTCCTGGAGGGCCTTTTTTTTGGACTTTAAAAGTCCTCTAGCCCAAACTATAAGTCCTAGAGAATTCTAACTGGTGCCGTTAGTTTTTTCTCGCCGAGCTGCTTCTAGACATGGTCGTAGATGTCATTTTCGCCCAGCCATTCGCCCAGAATCGAAAATATTTTGGTCGAAAAACTTTGGCCAGGCAAATCGGTGATTTTGGTCGAATTTTGACTTGTCAATATTATTACATATTTGGATTCGTCTCGCCGTTGCGGTTTCAATGGTGTAATTATTTTTTAATTTTGAATTTGTGTTAGGCCCACTAGGCCTATTTTAAAGTTTAAAAACTCCATAGACGAGTTATTTATGTATGGCTTTTGTTTAAATTTATACCATAAGTACACTTTGGCAAGCTGAATCGAATGGCACAAACAGAATTAAAATCGGACCATTAGTTTAGGATTTCGATTTTGACTTTACCTTTTTGGAGGGCCCAGGGGACCGTTTTTTGGACTCTAAAAGTCCTCTGTAGCCCAAACTATAAACTGGGATTTGCCCAGGCAAATCGGTGATTTTGGTCGAATTTTGACTTGTCAATATTATTACATATTTGGATTCGTCTCGCCGTTGCGGTTTCAATGGTTTAATTATTTTTTAAATTTTGACCAATCTTTAGGCCCAATAGGCCTATTTTATAGTTTAAAAACTCCATAGACGAGTTATTTATGTACGGATTTTGTTTAAATGTATACCATCAGTACACTTTGGCAAGCTGAATCGAATAACGCAAACAGAATTAAAATCGGACCATTAGTTTAGGATTTCGATTTTGACTTTACCTTTTTGGAGGGCCCAGGGGACCGTTTTTTGGACTTTAAAAGTCCTCTGTAGCCCAAACTATAAGTCCTAGAGAATTCTAACTGGTGCCATTAGTTTTTTCTCGCCGAGCTGCTTCTAGACATAGTCGTAGATTTCATTTTCGCCCAGCCATTCGCCCAGAATCGAAAATATTTTGGTCGAAAAACCTTGGGTTTAAACCTTGGGCGGGAGGGAAAGAAGGGGGTAGGGGTGGTAGGGAGGAGGAGGGGGCAGGGGGTGCGGGGAAGGAAGGAGGGTGAGGGTGGGGGGGTTAACCAACAACGAGCCCCCCTACCACCCTAACTCCTCGCCTCCCCCTAACCCCCTCCCCTCCCTACCCTCCTTCCTTCCCTTCACCCCTGCCCCCTCCCGCCCCCCACCCCCTCCCTACCACCCCCTCCCTATCCCCCCCACCCCCTCCCTATCCCCCCCACCCCCCTCCTTCCCTCCACCCCCCTCCCAGCTCCGCCCCCCCCCCCTCCCGCCCCGCCATAAAACACGTATAGCCTTTTTTAGGCCCCCTAGTCTTATTTTAAAGTTTAAAAACTCCATAGACGAGTTATTTATGAACCGATTGTGTTTAAATTTATACCATAAGTACACTTTGGCAAGCTGAATCGAATGGCGCAAACAGAATTAAAATCGGACCATTAGTTTAGGATTTAGATTTTGACGGGGCTTCCTGGAGGGCCCAGGGGACCGTTTTTTGGACTTTAAAAGTCCTCTGTAGCCCAAACTATAAGTCCTAGGGAATTCTAGTTGGTGCCATTCGATTTTTCTCGCCGAGCTGCTTCTAGACATGGTCTTAGATTTCATTTCCGCCCAGCCATTCGCCCAGAATCGAAAATATTTTGGTCGAAAAACTTTGGGTTTAAGACCAGACAAATCGGTGATTTTGGTCGAATTTTGACTTGTCAATATTATTACATATTTGGATTCGTCTCGCCGTTGCGGTTTCAATGGTGTAATATATTTTTTAATTTTGAATTTGTGTTAGGCCCAATAGGCCTATTTTAAAGTTTAAAAACTCCATAGACGAGTTATTTATTCATGGATTTTGTTTAAATTTATACCATAAGTACACTTTGGCAAGCTGAATCGAATGGCGCAAACAGAATTAAAATCGGACCATTAGTTTAGGATTTCGATTTTGACTTGGCCTTGCTGGAGTTATTTATGTACGGATTTTGTGTAAATTTATACCATAAGTACACTTTGTCAAGCTGAATCGAATGGCTCAAACAGAATTAAAATCGGACCATTAGTTTAGGATTTCGATTTTGACTTTGCCTTTTTGGACTTTAAAAGTCCTCTGTAGCCCAAACTATAAGTCCTAGAGAATTCTAACTGCTGCCGTTCGTTTTTTCTCGCCGAGCTGCTTCTAGACATAGTCGTAGATTTCATTTTCGCCCAGCCATTCGCCCAGAATCGAAAATATTTTGGTCGAATTTTGACTTGTCAATATTATTACATATTTGGATTCGTCTCGCCGTTGCGGTTTCAATGGTGTAATTATTTTTTAATTTTGAATTTGTGTTAGGCCCAATAGGCCTATTTTAAAGTTTAAAAACTCCATAGACGAGTTATTTATGTACGGATTTTGTTTAAATTTATACCATAAGTACACTTTGGCAAGCTGAATCGAATAGTGCAAACAGAATTAAAATCGAAACATTAGTTTAGGATTTCGATTTTGACCTGGCCTTCCTGGAGGGCCCAGGGGACCGTTTTTTGGACTTTAAAAGTCCTCTGTAGCCCAAACTATAAGTCCTAGAGAATTCTAGCCTACCCACTAATTTGTTAATTTCTGTCTTCCGCATTTCTCATCATCATATTTGTAAATAGTTTAACCCATTCAAGACCAGAGACGTCGTTTTAGTCATATTCTGGCGACTATTACACGCTTGTATTCAGCTTGGGAAGGACCTATAGTAATGATAAGGCTTCAAACTGTCTCAACCAACCCTTTTATAACTACCACAGATCCTTCCCAAACTGCATAATATCGTCTACGTATAGCTAGAATACAATATAACACACGTGCTGGTACTGCATAATATCGTCTACGTATAGCTAGAATACAATATAACACACGTGCTGGTACTGCATAATATCGTCTACGTATATAGCTAGAATACAATATAACACACGTGCTGGTACTGCATAATATCGTCTACGTATATAGCTAGAATACAATATAACACACGTGCTGGTACTCAAAGGTTAAATACCATAAACAAAACAAGTCCTGGGCCAGTTGGAATGATAGCTGACTGTACAGATCTCAAAACCACCGAGCCACAAGACCCACTCCCCCCCTCCCCCTGAATGTGGAGCGATGTGGTATCTACCCCCCATGTCCTTACTGGGGGAGGGGGAAAGTGGATATATAGAATAGTGAGGGGGAAGGGGGGGGGGGGGGTAAGAGTGGGGGAGGTGATTTATGATAGAGGTGGGGGAGAAGGGGAAGGGTGGTAGGTGTAATAGGCTTGGTGATATGTTGAAGGTAATGATGGAGATGCTGGTTATGTGGGGGGAGGGTGGTGGTGGTGGAGGTGATTTATGTTGAAGGTGATGATGGAGATGCTGGTTATAGTGGGGGAGAAGAGGGAGGGGGTGGTAGGTGTAGTAGTGGTGGTGATTTATATTGAAGGTAATGATGGAGATGCTGGTTATGTCAACATTCAAGACTCAAAATATATACTGTTGAATGTAATGATATAGATGGTGATGGTGATGGAAATGTGAACACTATACTCAAAAGATATACCGGTACTGTCTCTCTCTCTCTCACACACTCACTCAATCTCTCTTTCCCTCTCTCTCTCTCACACACCCACACACACTCTCTCTCTCTCTCTCTCTCTCTCCACTTACACCACCTTGCCAAAAACCTTTCACATGGGTTGCAACACACGACCCTACTACTTTACAACAGAGCCAGCTGGTCGGGTCACAGATGGTTCAGTGACAGATTGTTCAGTTACAGATGGTATGGAAACTGGAACATATGGTGATAGGTGGCAAAGAAAGAGTTACAGATGATATAGCGACAAAAACACATGAGTAACAGATGGTATAGTAACAGATGGTTTAGTAACAGGTGGTATAGTAACAGTAACACATGGGAAACAGATGGTTTAGTAACAGGTGGTAGTAACACATTATATAGAAACAGTAACAGGTGGTATAGTAACAGTAACCGATGACAAAAGATGGCATAGAAACCGCAACAGGTGGTATATATACAGTAACAGGTGGCATAGTAACATAAACAGATACCAACAGATGGTATATAAACAGTAACAGGTGGAATAACAGCAGTAACAGATGGTATACCCACTAAAACAGGTTAACTGATGGTTCAATAAAAGAGGTTGAGTAGTGTTGATGGAGGAAGATTGGATGATTTCCTTAAGGCTATTCTCAACCACTTTAGTTCATCCACTACCTTATAACCAGGTGGATAGATAGATAGATATAAAAATAGATAGAGGTAGATAGATAGAGAGAGAGAGAGAGAGAGAGGGAGAGAGAAAGAGAGAAACACGGGTCAGTGGTTGTACAGTAAGTACATCATGACCTAACTATCTTTCATATTCACACTTTCTCTCTGCCACTCTCTCTCTCTTCACGCCCTTTCTCTTTTTACTTTTACTTGTAGGCTACTTCTTATGTATTGTCAGTTTCGTATATTAGCGATTTGTTAGTCTTTCTTTTTTGTTATGACTGTCATTTTTGTTATGACTGTCATTTTTGTTATGACTCGTTTCTTTTTGATGCAACGATTTCTTACTCGTGTTTTAATTTATTTCTAGTTTTGGTTTGTGAACATAAATAAGAAAACCTGATACCAGATTGAATCTAGTCTCACGTGTTTTCGTTGGTTAATAAACAAAAAACATGAACTGATAAAGATGAGCTTCTAACTGAGGAGGTGGAAAATGGATTACTAAGAGAGAGAGAGAGAGAGAGTACAAAGGAGTATAAAGGAAAAACAAGCAACAACAGATATATTGATCCTTAAGAGAGAGAGAGAGAAAAGGCTGGAGAAAATGGGCCTGTAACAATAGTACTAAAGTCAAGATGCTATGCCTACAGTACTTATGGGAATTAGAAATAAAGTACGTACTGGAATTTGTATCTGAAGGACGCCAAGATAAATAGGGAGGTATTGGGGAAGATAATGGAGAAATTAACTTGTGAAAATAGTGATCCACAAATGGGTCCTAGCGTAGGTATTGTTGTTGTTGTTGTTGTTGATGATGATAGTACTGGTGGCAGTGATTGTGTTATTATTGGTGGGGATAATATTGGTATGTTTGTTGTTACCTCCGCCAATTAAATTGGACCGCTCCGTTTTCCTGTCTGTATACAAGATATCTCACAAAGTTATACACTGATTTTCACGAAATTTGGTGGGCAGATAAGAAATGCACCAAGGAAGAAGGGATTCAATTTGGTAGGCGATCCGGAGATTTTCACGAAATTTGGTGGGCAGAGAGGATATAGTTATGAACCGATTTTCACGGAAGTTAGTGAGCAGATAGGATATGCGCCAAGGAAGAAGTGATTCACTTTAGGAGGCGATCCGGATCATATCCTGGAACCCAGATCCAGAAGAACATTTAGGCCTATGATATTAATTGTAAAGAAGCAGCCAGCGTAGACGGAGGTATGCGCTTTACCGGGTGCCCCTCTAGTTGGTGGTTTGATTAATGGTGATGTTGATGAGGGTGCCAATGCTGATAGTGTAGTTGGTGGTCATGTTTTTTTATGCTAGATCTGTGAGAGTTAAAGGGACACTTGAGATAGATGTTACTCCTTTAATTGCCAGATGTCCTTCTTAAGTTGTATACAATCGTCCAGTTTTAGCAAGAATAAAAATAGAATGAATACCACGTTACTGAGAGGGTTAAGTGAGACATCCTGCCCCATGTGTAGGATAGGTGTTATGGTCAGGTCGAGGTCAGCAGGCGGTGAGGTCAAGCAGGTCACAGGCTGCATCACTTGACCCCCACATGACCCAAACTTCATGACTCACGCTTACAGGATAGAGTTGTTGTTTGGTGGTAGTAGTAATATGGTGTTGGTGATGGTGGTGGTGTTGTTGTTGTTGTGGTGGTGGTAGCAGTAGTGTTTATGTGGTGGTGGTGGTATTATGGTGGTGATATTTTGGTGTATATAGGTGTTGTTGTTGTGGTGGCGGTGGTAGTGGTAGTATTTATATGGTGGTGGTGGTATTATGGTGGTTTTGGTTTTGGTTGTTGTTGGTGGTGGTAGTAGTAGTATATACTGTACAGTAATTATATGGTGTTGTGGTGTACATAGGTTGTGATGGTGGTGTTGTGGTATATATAGGTTGTTGTGGTGGTTTTGTAGTGTATACTGTACAGTAATTATATGGTGTTGTGGTGTACATAGGTTGTGATGGTGGTGTTGTGGTATATATAGGTTGTTGTGGTGGTTTTGTAGTGTATACTGTACAGTAATTATATGGTGTTGTGGTGTACATAGGTTGTGATGGTGGTGTTGTGGTATATATAGGTTGTTGTGGTGGTTTTGTAGTGTATACTGTACAGTAATTATATGGTGTTGTGGTGTACATAGGTTGTGATGGTGGTGTTGTGGTATATATAGGTTGTTGTGGTGGTTTTGTAGTGTATACTGTACAGTAATTATATGGTGTTGTGGTGTACATAGGTTGTGATGGTGGTGTTGTGGTATATATAGGTTGTTGTGGTGGTTTTGTAGTGTATACTGTACAGTAATTATATGGTGTTGTGGTGTACATAGGTTGTGATGGTGGTGTTGTGGTATATATAGGTTGTTGTGGTGGTTTTGTAGTGTATACTGTACAGTAATTATATGGTGTTGTGGTGTTCATAGGTTGTGATGGTGGTGTTGTGGTATATATAGGTTGTTGTGGTGGTTTTGTAGTGTATACTGTACAGTAATTATATGGTGTTGTGGTGGTGTTGTGGTATATATAGGTTTTTGTGGTGGTTTTGTAGTGTATATAGGTCGAGGTGGTGGTGGTGGTGTTGGTGATGATGATGATGATGATGATGATGATGGCGGTGATGGTGGCGATGATGGTGATGATGATGATGGTGCTGGTGGTGTTGTTGTTGTAGTTCCCCAGACTGTCTGTCCGAAGAGTCCCAAGTCCGGTAGACCGAAGCCGCTCAAGATGCTCTGGATGCCAAAGGGACCAGGGAGGGATGAGATCTGTCTCTGAGAGTGCAGCGGGCCAGCGGGGGAGGGGACCATCAGCCTCCGGGCTTGCATCCCCGAGCCAATGCCCCCACCTTTAGCAGCCCCCCTTGCAGTGCCACCCAATCAGGCGATCTCGCCACCACCTAGAAAGAAAAATAGTACAGTAAATGAGACAGACGGAAACGGCTAAAGTTGGGTAGAGGATGGCAAACCTCACTTTGGATGGTGGTGTTGATGTATTAGTTTCAGGACATATATTGGTGACGATGATGTTTTTGTTTCAGGATATATGTTGTATTTCTTAGGTCATGTACAGGGTAAGTATTAAGGTCAGGTTAAGGTCAGCAGACGGCGAGGTCAAACAGGTCACAGTCTGCACGACCCTCATGCCTGAGTCAAGCATCATGAATCATAAAGTGCAGGGTTGTTGTTGTTGTTGTTGGTGGTGGTGGAGGTTGTTGTTGGTGGTGGTGGTGGAGGTTGTTGTTATATATGTTTTATTGATGTCATTGCTGTTGGTGTTGTTTTATAGAAGTGGTAGTGTTGTCGTTGGTGGTGGCAGTAGTGTTATTTGTGGTGGTAGTAGTGTTGTTGTTGTTGTGGAAGTGGTAGTGTTGTCATGTTGGTGTTAGTGGTGGTAGTAGTATTGGTTGTGGTGGTGGTAGTAGTGCTGTTTGTGGTGTTATTGTTGTAGAAGTGGTAGTGTTGTTATGTTGGTGGGGGCAATAGTGTTATATGTGGTGGTGGTAGTGGTGTTGTTATTGTTGTAGAGGTGGTAGTAGTGTTGTTATTCGTGGTGGTGGTGGTAGAAGTAGTGTTGTTTGTAGTGGTGGTGGTGGTGGTGGTAGTGTTGGTGATGGTGGTATATTAGTTTCAGGTCATCTAAGGTCATGTGTAGGTCAGGTTAAGGTCAGCAGGCGGTGAGGTCAAGCAGGTCACAGGCTGCATGACCCTCGGCTCACTCAAGCAGCATGACTCACATTTGGATGTTGTTGTTGTTTGGTGATGATGGTGTTGTTGTTGGTGGTGGTGGTGTTGGTACTGTTGTTGTTGTTTTTGTTGTTGTTGGTGGTATTGTTGGCATTGTTGAAGTTGAAATTTTAAGACATTTGCTCCAGTAACTTGGTGATTATAAAATCATTCGTGCCATTTAGGTGTTAATTATTTCCTGGCGAGTGATAGTGAGCATGAGTTCAGGAGGAACCGGGCTGGGGTATTTTGATTATTTTCTAACGACAAATGCAGGAATTTACCTGCAAGGGAGGACTTAGGGGTATTTTTAAAAGCTTGATGGAGGTCTAGTGAGGAAACTAAAAAAATACATATGAATACATATGTGAATAGACAAATAAATTTAAATCTCTCCTTAAGATTGTGAAGATGTATATATTTGATTTGTTAAAGTTATTTTTGTTGTTGATTGCAGTGTGTGTGTGTGTGTGTGTTATTCATTTAGTTATTATTCATTTCACTGTGTTCTTGCATTGTCCATTGCATGCCATGTTGTCTCTGGCGTGGATTTATTGGATGGTCAGAGAATCATGAATATTATTAATGGAGCCATGGTGGTGGTGAAGCATTGTGTTGGCTAGTCTAGAGAGAGATAGAGAGAGAGAGAGTATGTGTGAGTGAGTGAGTGTGTGAGCGAGCGAGCGAGCGAGTGAGAGAGACAGAGACAGACAGACAATGAGTGAGTATGTGTGTGTGTGTGTGTGCGAGCGAGCGAGTGAGAGAGACAGAGACAGACAGACAATGAGTGAGTATGTGTGTGTGTGTGAGCGAGCGAGCGAGCGAGTGAGAGAGACAGAGACAGACAGACAATGAGTGAGTATGTGTGTGTGTGTGTGTGTGGTATAATCATAGTACTAAAGCTAATATATGTCGTTTATAAATAGCCACATAGAGTTTATAGCTTAGTAAAGATAGAGATGTCTACCACAGCTGATAAAGTTTATAGAAGATACAGACAGTGTTAGTGTGTTGATAATATATGTAAAGGTACAATGTTGACGAGGGGAGATATCTGTAATGATGTTGAGGGGAGATATCTGTAATGATGTTGAGGTGGATTGTTTAACATTGTATTTGTCATTATTTGTTTTTATTCATTATGTATAATTATGTTTTAGTTTACTCCCTGGACCTCTATCAAGCTTCATACAAAACAAATACATACATAAATAAATAATAATACTAATAATAATAATAATAATAATAATAATAATAATAATAATAAGAAATATAAAAAGCACCTTCGAGATGAATTTGTACATTTTTCGGTATACAAATGTTCTAGCCTCCAAGATGACAGGCTGGCTATCGGGGTTTGTGGCGGTAAATGAAGGTTATTAAGGGGGCCCACCTCGCTTTTTTCTCTTTTTCTCCCTCTCTCTTTGGCTTGTATCCATTCGGCCCCATTCAGCCTACTGTTTTAAGACGTTTACCCCATCCAGGTGTCAATATTTTCCTGGCGAGCGGTAGCGAGCCAACATATATATATATATATTTTTTTTTGACAGCAAGCTAAATTTGTAAATTTTTCGATAGTAAAATGTCTCCGGCGAAGCCGGATTTCTCCATACAATGCTGGCTCGCTATCGCTCGCCATGAAGAAATCGCCACCTGGATGGGGATAAACGTCTTAAAACCGTTGGCTGAATGGGGCCGAATGAACACAAGCCAGGGAAAGAGAGAAAAGGAGAGAAACATAAAAATACCGGTGACCCCCCTTAAGTCAAGTCGCCTCTCGTCCCCCATCCCTGCCCTGCACCTTGTCTGACCACATTCCTCTTATTCTCTCTCTCTCTCTCTCTCTCTCTCTCTCTCTCTCTCTCTCTCTCTCTCTCTCTCTCTCTCTCTCTCTCTCTTTGTACTTCCATTCTCTCTTATGCTTTGCCGATCTCATTCCTCTTACTCTCTCTCTCTCGTTATTCTTCCATTCTCTCTTATGCTTTGCCGATCTCATTCCTCTTACTCTCTCTCTCTCCTCTCGTTATTCTTCCATTCTCTCTTATGCTTTGCCGATATCATTCCTCTTACTCTCTCTCTCCTCTCGTTATTCTTCCATTCTCTCTTGTGCTTTGCCGATCTCATTCCTCTTACTCTCTCTCTCCTCTCGTTATTCTTCCATTCTCTCTTGTGCTTTGCCGATCTCATTCCTCTTACTCTCTCTCTCTCCTCTCGTTATTCTTCCATTCTCTCTTGTGCTTTGCCGATCTCATTCCTCTTACTCTCTCTCTCTCCTCTCGTTATTCTTCCATTCTCTCTTGTGCTTTGCCGATCTCATTCCTCTTACTCTCTCTCTCTCCTCTCGTTATTCTTCCATTCTCTCTTGTGCTTTGCCGATCTCATTCCTCTTACTCTCTCTCTCCTCTCGTTATTCTTCCATTCTCTCTTATGCTTTGCCGATCTCATTCCTCTTACTCTCTCTCTCTCCTCTCGTTATTCTTCCATTCTCTCTTATGCTTTGCCGATCTCATTCCTCTTACTCTCTCTCTCCTCTCGTTATTCTTCCATTCTCTCTTGTGCTTTGCCGATCTCATTCCTCTTACTCTCTCTCTCCTCTCTCTCCTCTCGTTATTCTTCCATTCTCTCTTGTGCTTTGCCGATCTCATTCCTCTTACTCTCTCTCTCTCTCCTCGTTCTTCTCTCTCTTATGCTTTGCCGTCTCATTCCTTACTCTCTCTCTCCTCTCGTTATTCTTCCATTCTCTCTTATGCTTTGCCGATCTCATTCCTCTTACTCTCTCTCTCTCTCCTCTCGTTATTCTTCCATTCTCTCTTGTGCTTTGCCGATCTCATTCCTCTTACTCTCTCTCTCCTCTCGTTATTCTTCCATTCTCTCTTGTGCTTTGCCGATCTCATTCCTCTTACTCTCTCTCTCCTCTCGTTATTCTTCCATTCTCTCTTATGCTTTCTTATTCGCTTGATTTTAACCACACTATTACTCACTCACTCCTATCTCTCTCTCTCTCTCCTCTTTGTATTTCCATTCTCTCTTATGCTTTCTTAATCGTTTCACCACTTTCCTCTCTCTCTCTCTCTCTCTCTCTCTCTCTCTCTCTCTCTCTCTCTCTCTCTCTCTCTCTCTCTCTCTCTCTCTCTCTCTCTCTCTCTCTCTCTCTCTCTCCATATATTCTTTAGCGCCCGTCATACGTCACTGTCTCTTAGGGTCAGGTCATGTATGTAATGGTAGGTCACATACAGGTCAACCAGGTCACACATAAGGTAGGGGTCACAGGTTAAGGAGGTGGGGGAGGTCAAGGGAGGTGAAAGTGGTGGTGGTCTCGAGGTACTGTATGTACCAGGACCCACACTCTGTGTGTGGGTCCTGGTATGTACTATCAACGACTAAAGTTCGTTCCCCCAGCCAGCCACTGAGTGCTTATGTTCTGGGTGTGTTGTCCCGAGTTCGAATCCCGGGAGGGCCATATGCTTTCATTAGTTTATTCAAGTACATTGGGGTTTGTATTTGATATTAATGTTAAAGAACGGGGTGTTACTTATACCTGGGGGTCGACAAGCGAAGAATCTGAAAGAAATACCATGTACTCAGTCATAAAAGAAGGGTACCCCCTGAGCGAGAGATCTAATCTATCTATATATTGCCGGACGCCGTGATCCCTGGCCACGAACGAAACGCCCCCATGCAACTCTGTCCCCAGTCAGTCGACGCCCCTCCTCTCATCTAGCACCGCCTTCGCTCATATACTTCTTCACTCCATCCTTCCACCTCTCATTCGGTCTACCTCGCCCTCTCTGCCCTTCCACCTCGCTCTCGTACACTCTCTTAGTCATTCTCTCGCTTCCCTTACGTTCCACATGGCCAAACCATCTTAATTTTTTTTTTTCACAATTTCCAGCACATCTACATCCACACCACACCTCTCTCGTACTTCCTCATTCGTCTGTCTATCCCTTCATGTAAATTCTCAAGTAACTCATGTCCACCCCTCTCACTCTTGGTCTGAGTCTCTCCACCAACGTCCATGCTTCACTCCCGTAAGTCAATGTCGAGATTACCACACTGTCATGCAAGGAATTCAACACTTCCATGCTGACCACCCTATTTCTTGTTACTGCTTTCAGCATTCCTACAACTCTCAGCCCCTGTTGTACCCTCTCCCGCACTTCTTCATCCATACTCCCATCTTTACTCAGCACACTGCCCAGTGTGTCTCAAGCTATTTAGTTGTGGTAACACTGGACCTGAACCATCGACGTCGCAAAATGGAGTGCTGATTATGAATAATTGTAGGAGGGAGTAGGGAGCTGATATGAAAGAAGCAATGTTTCACTTCGCATTGAAAATCGTTTTGCTAATTACCGGTCTCTCTCTCTCTCTCTCTCTCTCTCTCTCTCTCTCTCTCTCTCTCTCTCTCTCTCTCTCTCTCTCTCTCTCTCTTAATAAAACGTGTTAAGATATCAGTAGTATACATTATTTCTCAATTTCATTCTTTACTATGAATGTCCCTGTAGAAATGTTCTCATTCTGCTGCGGACCAAGTTTCCTCAGCTAAATTCCTTGCCGACTCAAGGTCAGAGGGAGTGGTGGGTGATGAAAGAGCCTTCTGCTTTGCTGTCTTTACCTTCCACTTTGTCGCAAATTGAAAAAAAAAAAAAAAAAAGCAAAACTCTCAATCATAATCATACAAACTATCATAATAACCTCCAAGACGTCGGATGATATAGTGTTTAGAGTAGGGTGGCCATTGTGCCTCATTGGTTCTGTGTAGCCTTTCTCCCTGGCCCCTGTTAAACCCCAAGACGTCGGATGATATAGTGTTTAGAGTATTGTTTCTTGTTGTGTGCCAAGACCACCTTTTGGTCGTGTCTGTGCAGCCTCTCCTCCTACCCCCTGGTAACGTCCTAGTCCAGCCTCTAGGAAGACTAATACTAGTAACGTCTTGGGTGTGACGTCATTGCAGGAACCCGTGACGTCACAATGTTCGGCAGGTGTACTCGGAAGGGGCAGGGGAGCGGAAGTATCTTAACCCTTTAAAGATTATGACGCAGGTTGACAGTTTATTCTGGCTATCATTAGAAGATTTTATGTATTTTAAGAACAATCTCTGGGAATTGTAAGGGTAAAGACTATCTCAATTAACTTCTTTCTTCCGTATTCCCTTCCTAATCTGAATAAAATCTTCTAATATTTGCCAGAAATCAGAAAATAAATGAGTAATCGGATATTGAAAGGGTTATATATTTATATCTCCTACGTTATCTTTAGCTATCTATTTATCCGCCTCTTAACCTATCTATCTTTATCATTACCTCTCACCATTTATCTATTTATCTTTCTATCATCTCTTCATCTATCTATCTATCTATCTATCTATCAGTTTGTTTATGTTCACCATATATTTATTGATCATAGCAATTTATCTACCTGTGTGCATGTGTGTAATTATGTGTATTATTTATTATGTATATTCATGTATTTATGTAAGTTTGTGTAATGTATATGTTGTGCATGTGAAGGTATTTACGTATGTGTTTATATATATATGTATAATTAATGGTCACACTATAGCTATATACGGGTACTCTAAAATGCAGGAAGACATGCTGTGTGTGTGTGTGTGTGTGTGTGTGTGTGTGTGTGTGTGTTTCCCAATCGTCACAATATATAGAATTGAATATAATATAATAGAATATTGAGCCAAACCTGTATACACAAATGGACTATGCACACATATCGTTACATTGGCTGAGCCTTTTGAGAGTAGAACTATCTTAAGGGGAGGTTTCTAGTTTATTTCCTACTCCTCCAGCAATCTTAAAATGTCACCCCCTTGACCCCCTTTCAAGATAAATTTGTAAATTTTTCGGTAGAAAAATGTTCCGGCCGAAGGCCGGTTACTCTTAAATTACAGGCTCGCTATCGCTCGCCAGGATAAAATCGACACCTAAATTGCACGAAAGGTCTTAAAATTGACAGAATGGGGCGGAAATTCTTAAAATCACCAAACTAATGGGGCAAACGTCTTAAAATCTCAAAAACAATGGGGCTAACCATGAGGGAGAAAGGGGTCAAGAAAAAAATCCCTCAAGTGGAGACCTCCCCTTAAAAGGCACCTTTATCTTAGAGACTTAAGACGCTTTAGTACTTCTCTGATGGTGGTGGCTACTATATCAATTAATAACTGTAATCAAATACACCGACAAGCACACATTAGCGAACGTTCATACACATACATACAATTTCACATACACACAATTTCACATACACACATACATATACACATACAATACACACACATGTCTTTATACATGTTTTAGGCAATATACAAATATGTCGAAGGATATGTTAAGCTTACAGTATACACACGCACACACACACACTCACAAACACATACGCTATACAGGGCACACACGCACACACACTCACAAACACATACGCTATACAAGGCTAGCACAAACACACACTCACAAACACATACGCTATACAAGGCACGCACAAACACACATTCACAAACACATACGCTATACAAGGCACGCACAAACACACATTCACAACACATACGCTATACAAGGCACGCACAAACACACATTCACAAACACATACGCTATACAAGGCACGCACAAACACACATTCACAAACACATACGCTATACAAGGCACGCACAAACACACATTCACAAACACATACGCTATACAAGGCACGCACAAACACACATTCACAAACACATACGCTATACAAGGCACGCACAAACACACATTCACAAACACATACGCTATACAAGGCACGCACAAACACACATTCACAAACACTTACGCTATACAAGGCACGCACAAACACACACTCACAAACACATACGCTATACAAGGCACGCACAAACACACATTCACAAACACATACGCTATACAAGGCACGCACAAACACACATTCACAAACACATACGCTATACAAGGCACGCACAAACACACATTCACAAACACATACGCTATACAAGGCACGCACAAACACACATTCACAAACACATACGCTATACAAGGCACGCACAAACACATTCACAAACACATACGCTTCACAGGTACTCCCAAATGCAGGAAGTGTTTCACCATTGCCGATTTTTTATATGGGCCAAGGTTTTGAGATCTGATAAAGGAAGTACTTGTATTTCCTTATATCCGGGTGGCTTTACGTCTATTATCAACACAAAGGTATAAAGATAAAAGGATTATGTTGTGTTCTTTGAAGTGTATCGATATGTTAACCCTTTCACGCTCATATGACGCAGAGGTTGCCAGATTAGCAATAAGAAATAGAGTTCTCTCACTCATATAATTACCTCTCCAAAATTAGTTTTCTGCCCACAGCTAACTCAAAGACAACTGCAGAGGTTGAAGTAACTAAACTAAAGGTTTCTAAATACCCCGGATGGTAACAAAGGCTTTAAAGTATCCCTAATAGACTCAACATCGCGTCATTTGTCGGAGAGGGTTAAGAGGAAGGGAAAATAGAGAATGTGATTATATTGTCCTGAATTAAACAGATCGAAAAAAGGATATACATTTGATGATTTAGTTACTTAAATCCAGGTCGCTTTACATGTATTCATCAACACAAAGGAATAATGAGAATAGGATTATATTATTATGTTCTTTGAAGTGCCATGTAGGTGTTGATTATTTTCCTGGCGAGCGAGAGCGAGTCTGCAATTTAGGGGAAAACAAAAAAATGGCAATAAAGGTCAGCTATATATATGCAATTCTCTCCGGGTTTGGTGTATAGGTTGCAAAGAATGAATAATGAGAGCATTATTCTATTCACTGACGTTCATTGTATGTGGGAGAATAGGAAGTTTGTATAATATTATACCAGTGAATGGGTTTATGTTCAACGCACATGCAGAGTGTATTGTATTCGTTATAACTTCCTGGTTGCTATGGTTACTGTCTGAGAGGCTAGGGGGTTTATGTTCAACGCACATGCAGAGTGTATTGTATTCGTTATAACTTCCTGGTTGCTATGGTTACTGTCTGAGAGGCTAGGGGGTTTATGTTCAACGCACATGCAGAGTGTATTGTATTTGTTATAACTTCCTGGTTGCTATGGTTACTGTCTGAGAGGCTAGGGGGTTTATGTTCAACGCACATGCAGAGTGTATTGTATATGTTATAACTTCCTGGTTGCTATGGTTACTGTCTGAGAGGCTAGGGGGTTTATGTTCAACGCACATGCAGAGTGTATTGTATTCGTTATAACTTCCTGGTTGCTATGGTTACTGTCTGAGAGGCTAGGGGGTTTATGTTCAACGCACATGCAGAGTGTATTGTATATGTTATAACTTCCTGGTTGCTATGGTTACTGTCTGAGAGGCTAGGAAGGGTGCATATCTCCTGTATCGGCGACGTCTATATATTTTTATTCTAGCTATATTTAGACGATTTTGTGCAACTTAAGAAGGGTCTGTGGTAGTAAAAAGGGTTGGGTGAGATAGTTCGAAGGCTGTTAATTGCTGGAGGACCTTTTGAAAGAATAGAGTCGTCTAATAAAGTTAAAAGGACGACACCGGTACTGGAAGGGTTAAGGGGAGGTTTTCAGTTCGTTCCCTAGAATTCCATCAATCTTAAAATTACACCCCCTAGACCCCCTTTCAAGATAAATTTGTACATTTTTCGGTAGAAAAATTTCCCGGCTGAAAGCCGGTTCCTCTTAAATTACAGGCTCGCTATCGCTCGCCAGGATAAAATCGACACATGAATTGCACGAAAGGTCTTAATATGGGGTGAAAGTTCTTAAAATCGCTAAACTAATGGGGCAAACGTTTTATAATATCAAAAACAATGGGGCTAAACATGAGGGAGAAAGGGGTCAAGAAAAAAATCCCTCAAGTGGAGATCTCCCCTTAACCCCTTCAGTGCCGGTGCCGTCCTTTTCTATATATTCAGGTAATTATTAGAGGATTTGTATTAACTTTAGAAAGGACCTCTAACCATTAGAAGGCTGCAACTATCTCCGGTAACCCTTGTAGCAACCACAGATCCTTCCTAAGCTGAATAAATATCGTCTAATATGTGCCAGAATATGAGGAAAAGGACGTCACCGGTACTGAAGGGGATATATATACGCTGTGACCATAATGTCATAATAAAGCGTATACAATGACCGCTATCGGAAACCATATCCATAATTACGCCTTCGTGGCTGTTTTTTTTTTTTTTTTTTTTTTTTTTTTTTTTTTAACCCTTCTCCCTCCTATTTAGCCCAATTAGTTTTGAGATTTTAAGACGCTCGCCCCCATTAGTTTGGCGATTAAAATTATAATGGACACTAATTTTCCTGTTCATGCTTTCTGTGTTACTTCCTTTCTATAAATAGATAAATAAATACATAATTATATATATATATATATACACACACTGTAATCAAATTAATACATAATTATATATACACACACACACACACACATACACACACACTGTAATCAAATTAATACATAATTATATATATACACACACACATACATACACACACACTGTAATCAAATTAATACATAATTATATATATACACACACACACACATACACACACACTGTAATCAAATTAATACATAATTATATATATACACACACACATACACACACACTGTAATCAAATTAATACATAATTATATATATACACACACACATACACACACACTGTAATCAAATAATACACCACACACATACACACACACTGTAATCAAATTAATACATAATTATATATATACACACACACATACACACACACTGTAATCAAATTAATACAGGAAGACCTATTCCTTCATTGAATAGACTGATTTGTTTGCAAGGTTGACATTCTGGCGTATATATAATAATGTTAGGTAGCCTTGACCTGGGTGCGGAATGACTGTCTTCTCGGGTCAAAGGTCAAGTGGCAGAACACTTTAGTGTTGAATATATAAGTTTAATAGTTAGTTAGTTAGTTAAAATAGGACTTGAGAGGGTATCACTCCTCTCTTATTAAGGGGAGGTATTTAGTTTGTTCCGTAGACCTCCATCAAGCTTAAATTACACCCCCTTGAGTCCCTTTCAAGATAAATTTGTACATTTTTCGATAGAAAAATGTCCCGGCCGAAGGCCGGTTCCTCTTAAATTACAGGCTCGCTATCGCTCACCAGGATAAAATCGACACCTGAATGGCACGAAAGGTCTTAATATGGGGGGAAAGTTCTTAAAATCGCTAAACTAATGGGGCAAACGTTTTATAATATCAAAAGTAATGGGGCCAAACATGAGGGAGAAAGGGGTCAAGAAAAAAATCCCTCAAGTGGAGATCTCCCCTTAAGCCAGCACACTATAAACTAAGAAAAGCGTCAGGACTGGAACCCCTTTTCGAGAACTCCAGTCCCTTCGTCGATTAATAGATTTTGTTTTTTTTCTATGTGTATGAAGGAGACAAAAGGCAGGACTCTGAAGCCTTGCATTGTCTCGTTTGTGTTCGATACTGATTCAAATGGGTGCATCTACATTGATGCTCTTGCCTGTAGATAGATACATAATTCAAAGTCTGTATGTAGTCTAAGAATAGTCGTCCACATTACCTTTGTACTTCCCAATACATAAATTACATATTTGGGAGTGTGGGAGATGAAAGGATTTTTTTATTTTTTTTTTTTCCGGGCAGCATAGGGCACCCATTCGTCCTGAGGATGGGTTCTATGCAGCCTGAAACGTTAGATTCTTGAGAGGAATATGCTAAGGATTTGCCTCTGTGTCCCAACAGCCTTATTTATTCACTAAATGTGTCACAATGCATTAGTTACATAGGCCTACTGTAGAGAAATGCGTGTACTGTATAATTATAGTATATATAAATACATTGTTTCCCTTATAAATTACACACACACACACACACACACACACACACACACACACACACACACATACACACACTATCACACATCCACGCTCACACATTTTTCACATAGAAAAAAAAAAAAAATCTCACACATACACACGATCACACGTACATATAGCCTACACACACACACACACACACACACACACACACACACAGACACACACACACACACACACACAGACACACAGCTTGTATTCCCAGTGGTGTCCAAGTGCTGATATGGAGGTATGCTAATTAACTCATTACTTTTAGACCTGAGGTGGGCATTAAATGGTTAGCTGTCTACCTACCTATGTTTACCCATGTTGAGTTCGCCACTCTGCTAGTATGGCACCGAGGAGCGCACCGCCCTTCGTTGTTGTTGTGTTAGTGAGCTTGGTAGTGCTTAAGGGGTGGTTGGTTTTTGATGGACCACCTTCTCCCTAATGTTTAGCCCCATTAGTTTGGAGATTTTATGACGTTCGCTCCATTAATTTGGCGATTTTAAGACCTTTTGGGCCATTTAAGTATCGATTTTTTCCTGGTGAGCGATAGGGAGCCTGTACTTCCGGGAAATTTGTCTACCGAAAATGTACAACTTAATTAGAGGGGGGGGGGGGGGGGGTATTTTGTTTTAAACTTGATGGGAGTAAACTAATGAAAGTAATAAATAAATATATATATAAATAAATATATGAACAAAGAGCTACACATCTGCCCTTAACCCGCCCTGCTTATGAGAACCTGTTGGCAGGCTTGGTCACAGGTAGAGTATTAGGATAGATAGATAGATAGATATATAGATAGATAGATAGATATGTTGATTGATTGGCAGATAGGTAGATAGATAGATATGCTTGATAGATAGATAGATATATAAATATATATATGTTTGACAGATTGATAGATAGATAGATAGACAGATAGATAGATATATATGATTGATAAATAAATATATAATTGGTAGATTGCTAGATACAGATATCCAGCCAGTCAGTCAGAATAGGATTTCACATTGGAATCGGAAAAGAGAGCAAAGTTAGATTATGTGTTTTTTTTTGTTTTTTTTTTTCTACAGTAGTCTATTTTTTTTTATGAAACTTACATTTTGAAGCTGCCAGACTACACATGCCCGTAAAAATTGACGGGAAAATTGCTCGTGTGACACCGCTTTTGCCCCTTCTGTACCCGCGACATCCTTTTTATTTTCTTCTGGCTACTGCTAATCGATTTTATTCCGTTTAGGAAAGATCTCTAGCCATTATAAGGCTTCGAATGATCTCAATCCACCCTTTTAACTACCACACATCCTTCCTAAGCTGCGTAACATCGTCTAAATAGAGCTAGAATAGAATTTAACAGACGTCGCCGGTACAGAAGGGGTTAATAGTAGCCAAGCTAAGATGAAAAGATGGACAATAAACAAATACTTCATAGAATGGATTAAAATGTGTGGGTTTTTATCTCGGTACCTATAACGCACACAAACACACTTCGCATACACAATACAACACAGTCACAGAACACATACACACGACATACAAATCACACACACACGCATATAACGCAACTCTCTCTCTCTCTCTTTTTCACATACACACACACGACATACAAATCACAAACACACATATACTGTATAACGCATATATAACTATCTTACACACACACACACACACACGGTAAAATCCCCTTCTGTTTGTAGTGGTCCCATATTTTACTCCCTGGCCTGAGGGGGTGTGCTCGGCATGCAGTTACACCGGTTCCACTTGATCGGTGTCTACCCAGTGCTCGTTTATCCCCCCGGGCTCATCATACCCTAATGCGTCTTAATTGCTTCGCCTAGAGACAAACTTGCAAGCATTTGGTATTAATTTTAGGGGAGATGGTTGTTTTTCTGGCCCTCCCTTCTCCCTTATGTTTAGCCCCCTTAGTTTTCAGATTTTACGACGTTCGGGCCATTAATTTGGCGATTTTAAAACTTTTCGCTCCATTTCTATGTCAACATTAAGATCTTTTGTGCCATTTAGATGTCATTTTTTTCCTGCCGAGCGAAAGCGAGCCTGTAATTTAGGAGGAACCGGCCTTCGGCCGTGACACTTTTCTATCGAAAAATGTACACATTTATCTCGAAGGGGAGTCTTGGGAAATAGTTTTGAAGCTTGATGGAAGTCTAGGGAGGAAACTAAAAATAATTATTATGATAAATAAATATTTAAATATATAAACAAATAAATATATAACTATCTCCCCTTACTATTAGTATATATATATACAATTATATAGCAAAACATATCGAAGTAATATTCTCGTTTACAACCCATGCCTACTGATAAGCATAGCAGATCAGTAATGATATGTGTCGCTCCCGTCTTGATAGCCTTATTATAATAGTAACCCGTTCTAGATTCGGTTACGTGTTTATTTTCCGTTTTCTGGCTCTTATTAGACGATTTTGTTCAGATTAGGAAGGGTGTATAAATGGTTTCAAACTCCGTGTGTCCAGACATTTTGGCTCGAACATGCCTTGATTTTGGCCCTGTCGCTCTTTCAACTCTGGGGAGGCACTCGTCACAGGCAGCTTTGCCTTTTGTCTCCCTCATGTTTAGCCCTATTGATTTTGAGATTGTAAGACGTTCGCCCAATTAGTTTAATGATATTAAGAACTCCCTCATGTTTAGCCCCCATTGCTTTTGATAATTTAAGACGTTCGCCCAATTAGTTTGATGATTTTTTTTAAGAACTTTCGCCCCATTTCTGTTAATTTTAAGACCTTTCATGCCATTTAGGTGTCAGAAAAAAAAGAAACAAAACTCTAAACCACAGAATTCTTGACCAGAAAGCAGGTTTGAACTACAGTAGATCTAGCCTAACTTGTTCATAGGGACATTCTCAACCTCTTTACCTGTGGAGGCCATTTTGTATACCTCGAGTTGTAGATTAGGGTGTACAGTCATGAGCCATAATACCTGCACACCCCCTTTAGATGGTTCGTTTTTCTGGACCCCTTCTCCCTCATGTTTAGTCCCATTAGTTTTGAGATTTTAAGACGTTCGTTCCATTAGGCTAGTTTGGCGATTTTCAGACTTTTCATCCCATTTCATTGTCAATTATAATTTAAAACTTGCAAAATAAACAAACCAAAACTGGGACGACACAAGATAAATGCAAAAGAACGAATCAAAATCGCTATGTGGAAACAACGCTTAATATAATATAATTTAAATAAAAGAACACAATCCACCACATAGGGTGTACATCACTACATGAGCAAGTTAATCTGGTTCCCAAGCAAACTGATCGCACATATAACAATGCACCATTGTCATCTTCAAGGAATTAGTCAATTTGGGAAGACCTTTCGTGTCATTTAGGTGTCGATTTTTTTCCTGGCGAGCGATAGCGAGCCTGTATTTTTAGGAGGAATCGGCCTTCGGCCAGGAAATTTGTTCTACCGAAAAATGTACAAATTTATCTTGAAAGGGGGTCTAGGGTGTGTTTTCAAGTGTGATGGAGGTCTAGGGAGGACAATAGAACAATAATAAATATATGAACAAATCGATCAAAAAGTGAACCCTTAACCCATTCAGTACCGGCGACATCCTATTCATAATATTCTGGCAACTATTGAGCATTTATTTTCAGCTTAGGATTGACGTCTACACATAAAAAGGCTGCAATCTCTTTTAAACATCCTTCCCAAGCTGAAAAACCCGTCTAGTACCGGTAGTTGCCAGAATATAAATGAAGAGGATGTCATCGGTACTGAATGCCTTAGTTAAGGGGAGATTTCCACTTGAAGGATCTTTATCTGGACCCCTTTCTCCCTCATGTTCAGCCCCATTGTTTTTGAGATTTTAAGACGTTCGCTCAATTAGTTTGGTGATTTCAAGAACTTTCGCCCAATCTCTATCAGTTTTAAGACCTTTCGTGCCATTTAGGTGTCGATTATTTTCCTGGCGAGCGATAGCGAGCATGTAATTTAAGAGTAACCGGGTTTCGTCCGGAAAATTTACAAATTTATCTTGAAAGGGGGTCTAAGGAGCGTTTGTTTAAGCTTGATGAAGGTCTAAGGAGGAAACTAAAGCAATGACGAAAAACTATATAAATAAAGTAATATACGCCCCTTAAGCTTGCTGGAGGTCTAGGGAACAAACTACAAACCTCCCCTTATCCTATAGGTATATATTGAACCCAGTACCTACAGTATAGGGACACAGTACTCTCCCAGTAGAAGGTATATAGGTATATATTGAACCCAGTACCTACAGTATAGGGACACAGTACTCTCCCAGTAGAAGGTATATAGGTATATATTGAACCAAGTACCTACAGTATAGGGACACAGTACTCTCCCAGTAGAAGGTATATAGGTATATATTGAACCCAGTACCTACAGTATAGGGACACAGTACTCTCCCAGTAGAAGAACCAGACGGGGATCAGGAGCGGATGGACACGAGCCAAGAGTGGGAGGGGCACTAGCAATCCATTTAAAGAAAACGCAAAAATAATAATACAAATAAATAAATAAATAAATACAAAATATACTCTCGCATGCGGGTACACCAATTTAACCCTGGAAGTGAAGTATTAAGGGGATGGAAAAGATCGACACCTAAATGGCACGAAAGGTCTTAAAACTGTCAAACTAATGGGCCGGACGTCTAAAGATCTCAAGACTAATGGAGCTTATCGAGAGGGAGAAGTGGGGGGGGGGGGGGGGTCCAGAAAAAAATAAATATATATATATATATATATATATACCGGTATATATTACATGGATTATTGTACAAATTCCTTTGGGGAGCAGCCCACTCACTTGTTTAGGAGCGTCCATCAGATATAATGCTTGTAACTAATCTCTGCTTATGTTTACTATCTTGATTCCTTTATTTATATTATTGTAATTCATATCTGTTTACGTCTACTGTATTTACCTGTAACTTATCTGTTTATGTATACTTTATTTACCTGTAACTTATCTGTTTATGTCTACTGTATTTACCTGTAACTTATCTGTTTACGTCTACTGTATTTACCTGTAACTTATCTGTTTATGTCTACTGTATTTACCTTTAACTTATCTGTTTATGTCTACTGTATTTACCTGTAACTTATCTGTTTATGTATACTGTATTTACCTTTAACTTATCTGTTTATGTCTACTGTATTTACCTTTAACTTATCTGTTTATGTCTACTGTATTTACCTTTAACTTATCTGTTTATGTCTACTGTATTTACCTGTAACTTATCTGTTTATGTATACTGTATTTACCTTTAACTTATCTGTTTATGTCTACTGTATTTACCTTTAACTTATCTGTTTATGTCTACTGTATTTACCTGTAACTTATCTGTTTATGTATACTGTATTTACCTTTAACTTATCTGTTTATGTCTACTGTATTTACCTTTAACTTATCTGTTTATGTCTACTGTATTTACCTGTAACTTATCTGTTTATGTCTACTTTATTTACCTTTATTTATATTCCTGTAACTCAGCTGTGTTTATGTTTGCTATATTTACATTTATTTATATTCCTGTAACTCATCTGTGTTTATGTCTATTATCTTTACCTTTAACTCATCTGTGTTTATGTCTACTATCTTTACCTGTATATACTGTATATTCCTATCTAATATATTTGCATTTTTGTTCCATTCCTGTCTACTATAGTTACCTGTATTTCTAATCCTGCTTATTATCATTTGGTCACGTCTTCTAGCTTTATACTGAATTTATCTTTTAGCTCTCCAGTTGTATTGAATTTTACTGGTGTGTGTGTGTGTGTGTGTGTGTGTGTGTGTTTGGAAGAGAGAGAGAGAGAGAGAGAGAGAGAGAGAGAGAGAGAGAGAGAGAGAGAGAGAGAGAGAGATGTATGTATATATAGTAGTGAGATTAATTGTGAGAGAGAAATAATGTTTGTATTGTATGTGTAAGAGAGAGAGGGAGAGAGAGATGCGTGATTGTGTATGACTGTGAATGTGTGCCCTCCTGTATATATGTGTGTGTGTGTGTGTGTGTCGTTATGTAGGTGTCTATGAGTTTATTTATGTGCGAAATATATGTATGTGTGTGAGAGTATTGCATTTAATTGTACAGAGCTTTGATTCCTGTCATAATTATGAGCCTAACAAGCCACACTTTGAGGAACTTGGGAATAATTGTTTAAGGGGAGATCTCCACTTGAGGGATTTTTTTCTTGACCCCTTTCTCCCTCATGTTTAGCCCCATTGCTTTTGATATTATAAAACGTTTGCCCCATTAGTTTAGCGATTTTAAGAACTTTCACCCCATATTAAGAGCTTTTGTGCAATTCAGGTGTCGATTTTATCCTGGCGAGCGATAGCGAGCCTGTAATTTAAGAGAACCGGCCTTCGGCCGGGACATTTTTCTAACGAAAAATGTACAAATTTATCTTGAAAGGGACTCAAGGGGGTGTAATTTTAAGCTTGATGGAGGTCTAGGGAACAAACTAAATACCTCCCCTTAATGGACTCGGAGACAAGTATCATAAGTGGCGAATTAACATGATTATCAAGGCCAAAATAATTATGAACGTAATGCAGGTTAGGTTTTTGGCATTTAGTTGTTGTTTTATTTGTTTATACCTATTATGCTTATTTTCAGTACCCTCGATTTGTATATATTTGTTCCTTTATATACTATTTATATACTATTTATATACTATTTATATACTATTTATATACTATTTATATACTATTTATATACTATTTTTATTTTTATGTGGTTCAGTATCCTCCCAAGACCTCCATCAAGCTTAATAAAATACCCCCAGGACCCATTTCGAGATAAGTTTGTACAATTTTTGATAGACATTTTTTCTACAGGCTGGCTATCGCTCGCCAGGAAAATTGATACACCTAAAGGGCACAACAGGTAGGTTTGTTTACGATTCTTGTATCGAGCATAGTCAGACCATAAACCAGCATCTCTCTCAGGTGTTTACTCCAAGTCCATGAAGATCTGGCAAGAGAGAGGTCAACCCGGTTCCCTCCCCCCTACCCAGCCCCCCCCCCCTATAACTTTCACTCTCTATGTGTCTTTTAACCCACTTTTCTCGTCTATGGCTACCTCTAGACGATATTCGGGGTTCTGGGGGTGTAGGGGAGGGGTGGAAGATGGGGGTGGGGGAGGTGGGGGCTGGGGGAGAGGGGTGGGGTAAAGGATAACTGGGGAGTTGTGGCACAGCTGCTGGTGACAGGTGGGGGTGGGGAGGGGGAGGGAGCCTGGTGGAGGAGAAAGGGGTAAGGTGGGTGGGATGGGGTGGGGAGGGAGAGAAAAGGAGGGTGGGTGAAGGAAGAGGTAGACAAGAAATGAAAGGTGGGGAGGGAGGTAACAAAGAGAAAATGAGGGAGGGTGTAGGAAAAGAGAGAAAAAAAGTGTGAGGTAGGGAGGGAGGTAAAGAAGAGGAGAGTAAGGAGAGAGACAAAAGGAGGGTGGATGGAGGGAAGAGAGAGAAAAAGGAGGGTGGGTGGAGGAGGGAGAGAAAATGAGGGTTAGTGGAGAAGAGAGAGAAAACAAGTGTGAGATGGGTAGGGAGGGAGGGGGGAAGAGAGAAAAGGAGGGTGGGTGGAGGAAGAGGGAGAAAACACGTGTGAGGTTGGGAAGGAGGGAGGGGGGAGAGATAGAAAAGTAGGGTGGGTGGAGGAAGAGAGAGAGAGAAACACATGAGAGGGAGGGAGAGAAGAGAGAAAAGGAGGGTGGGTGGAGGAAGAGGGAGAAAACAAATGATAGGTAGGGAGGGAGGTAAAGATAATGAGGAGGAGGGAGAGAAAACAGGGGGTGGGGGAGGGGGGAAGGGAGAAAACACATAATTCATGAGCCGAACATTAAATTGGCTAGTATCGAATTTCTATTTAACCCCTGGAGGATTATGACGCGTTTTGGCAGTTTATTCTGGCTATCATATGACGATTTTATACAGCTTAGGAAGGATTTGTGGGAACCGAAAGGGTAAAGATTCTCGTTTAACCCAGTCTCTCATAAACGCTTCCTAATCTGCCTATAGCCAGAATCAGAAGGACAGATAGTTTCACTGGGCCTACTTCCACACAGATTGTTTATAATTATCATTATTATTATAACCCTTTATTTTATATATATTATATAATTTATTATTTTTCTATTCTCTCCTCCTCATTTGCTGATACTTCCATTTTACTCGCTTTCTTCTCGGAGCTGTGTGTGTGTGTATGTGTGTGGAGGTTACTTAAGCCGACTTAACCCTTCAGTACCGGTGACATCCTTTTCATTATGTTCTGGCTACTCTTAGACGATTATATTAATTTTCAAAAGTAATGTACCTCCAGCAATTAACAGGCTTTGACCTATCTCGCGTAACCCTTTTTACTACTACGGATCTTTCTGAAGCTGCACAAAATCGTCTAAATATAGCTATATAGAAACATAAAGACGTCGCTGGTACAAAAGGGGTTAATGCATTGTATAATATTCATGACAAGTTTAATTATATTTGAGTTATACTATGAACCTTTCTCTGCTGTGTTATAGTCTATTCGCTGTAAGTAGGCCAGAAATCATTAATCTAACCTCTGTAACTCAACAACGACTAGAGTAATCGAGCTAATATTTCTATCATTTGGGAAGAGTCAGTCAAGGAATAGATGTGGAAATTTACAGCCAATTTGTTTTAGCCCTTTTTGAGTTACAGAGGATACAGGTCATGATTTGTCTTATTCTTAAAGCGAGTAGACTAGTTTGCAATAGTGAGCCTATGTGTATTTTTATATTTACTATCGTGTTTAGTGTGTGTGGGTTCTTTATTCTCTGATTTACTATGGTGTTTATTAAGAACATAAGAAAATGGGAGTCTGCAGAAAGCCGATTGGCCCACACAAGGCAGATCCCTCTCACACCCACCCCTAATTATAAGGGAAGAACGATTCCTGTCTGTGGCCAGATTACATACCATCTAGCCTAGTTTTCAAACTACTAATGCCAAAAAAAAAAGAAAAAAAAAAAAAAAAAAGAAAAAAGGCTCTAGCTACCTAACGATAATTCTATTCAGTTTAGGGAAGACCTTTGGGTAATAAAAGATAAGAGAATAAGCTGAATTTACCCTTTAGCTCTAACATGTCCCTCATAATGTTGTGTGGTAGTTTGTATTATTGCGTTTACTGTTTAGCCTTCTCAATATTCAACATGACCTGAGTTAATCCACAGTCATAATGTGAAAGTGTGTGTTTATGTGCGTGTGTGTGTGTGTGTAATAATAATAATAATTTTCGGTTTCTTATTAAGTTAAGGCGTGAGGCTGAAAATCTACCGAGTTTTTTCTTAACCTAGGTACAGTACAATGCTTATTTTAACTTAACTACGAGGTCACATGCGACGTTTGGCGACCGTGTGTGTGTGTGTGTGTGTGTGGAGAGAGAGAGAGAGAGAGAGAGAGAGAGAGAGAGAGAGAGAGAGAGAGAGAGGTGGCTGGGTGGGTGTAGTGAGGGCACGTATATGTGGTGGTTGGGTTACTTAATCATTTATATTGGGCTCACAACAGGTATCCAGAGAAAGCTAATAGTACATGCCTATCATACGATATAGTCAAGTGAACACGGTCACACACACATTCACACATACATATACCGGGTTCGTGGCACTGTTCGTCTGAGCTGGGGTGTAAGCTGGGGTGTAAGCTGAGGTATAAGCTGGGGTACAAGCTGGGGTATAAGCTGGGGTACAAGCTGGGGTACAAACTGGGGGTATAAGCTGGGGTACAAGCTGGGGTATGCGAGACACGAGCATCTTCTGGAACCTGCATGACTATTAGAGAAAGCTACCCCATGCTCCCCCTCTCCCAGTCTCGTTGCCATGCCGAGTGGGGGCGGGGGGAGGGGGCAGGGGGGTTGAGAGAAAAGCGAAATGACCCCTTGCTTCCAGACTGCCAATTGGAAGGGAGAAATCGGAGAGCTTGTCGATGTAGTTGCTTTTTCTGAACCCCCTTCTCCCTCATGTTTAGCCCCATTAGTTCTCTCAACTTTTTATACTTTTGTCCATTTCTTTGTCAATATTAAGACCTTTCGTGCCATTCAGGTGTCGATTATTTCCTGGCGAGTGATAGCCCACCTGTAATTTAGGAGAAACCGGCCGAATTTTTACATCGAAATATGTACAAATTGATCTCGAAGAAGGTTTTTGGGGATGTTATTTATTAAGCTTGATTTGAGGTATATGGAGTAAACTAAAACAAATATATATACCGGTAATAATGAAAACAAAACAAAAATCATCGCCCCCTTCTAGAAAACTATGACTTACTCTTCAACAGCATACAAATTAACCCTTCATCTTCTCTTAATATTCTCGGTGTCTCTTTTTGTTCTGCTCTCTCTTAGAAAGATCATATTACCACTCTTGTTAAACCAGCTTTTCAAAAGCTGGGTGTGTTCAACCGCCTCCGGGGGTTCCTTACCCCTGTGCGGCTTCTTGCTCTGTACAGGGGCACAGTGCGTCCATGTATTGAGTATTGTTCACACGTGTGGGGAGGATCCTCTCATACCGCACTTCTAGACAAAGTAGAATGGAAAGCCATCCGTCTCATTAACTTACGTCCACTCACCAATTCTCTGCAGTCTCTCTCTCTTCGTCGCAATGTTGCATCTCTCTCACTATTCTACCGCCATTACAATAATAAGTGTTCCTCAAAGCTATCTCAGTGTATACCACTCCCTGTTCGTAGATCACGTAGCACCCGTCTTGCAACACAATCCCACTCCTACTCTGTGCAACTCGCCAACTCAAGAATTAAATGTTATTCTCAATCTTTCTTCTATTCAACAGCTGAGCTCTGGAACTCTCTCCCAGACCCAGTCTGTCCTTCTTCCTATGACTTAAATTGCTTCAAACTTCGTGTGTCCAGGCATTTTGGCTCGAACGTCCCTTGATTTTGGCCCTGTCACTCTTTCAACTCTGGGGGAGGCACTCGTCACAGGCAGTTCTGCCTCTTGTCTCCCTCACTCACATAGAAGAAAAAAAAAAAACCGTACCCCTTTGTGTGTGTGTGTGTGTGTGTGTGTGTGTGTGTGTGTGTGTGTGTGTGTGTGTGTGTGTTTCTCTTCACTGGAGGCTGGACCACAGAGAAAGTTGTGTGAGAAAGTAAGAGTCAGACCAGAAACTCTTAAATTGATTCAGTTTTCCAGGAGGAGGTGACAAAAACTAGTCTGGTTCGGCCAAGTGCTGAGGCTGCAATTTTCTCAGGGTTTTATTCCTGTTTTTATTTATATATACTGTATTATATATTTTGTTATGCCTGTTATATAATTACATTTGTATTAATGCTAGTACTGCTTATTTATATTTGGCCTAAGTTTATTTAACTTACTTGTAATATTAATATATCTTATCGAACTATATTTCTAATATGAGTGACTTAACAAAGATTACTATACAGTGACTTTGTATTAGAATATAATAAGCAAGCTCAACTGTTATACATAAATATAACAGAATGAACTGCCCCCTGTATTGTAAAACCACACATGGGCTGTTTTTTCTCTCCCCCCCCCCCCAAAAAAAAAATGGGGTGAAAGTTCTTAAATTGCCGAACTTATGGGGCGAACATTTTAAAATCTCATGGGGCTAAACATGAGGGAGAAAGGTCAAGAAAAATATCCCTCAAGTGGAATTATCTCCTTAGTAATCCAGAAGAGTTGATAGCCTCTGAAGTCCTATTTTAACAAACTAATAATTATCACTTCCATTTACCTTTAACTTGTCCTCGTCAAATGAAGAACTATTATTTGTTGTATCTCTCTCTATTTTTCAATAATTGTGTTTAATAATTATTTAGGTCTGTCCCATATATTTTTACAAGATCTAGATTATCAATTTATCTATATCTATCTATATACTCTGGCACATATCCCATTTCGTATTTATTTATTTATTTATGTATTTATTTTTGTAGACACTTGGCAATAACTATAGCCCTTTCGTGTTTTTCCAGGTAGGTTGGCTGTTCTACTGTAAGATGGTGGATATGAGTGGACTGGTCATGATTTCGGGATAATAGGGTACGTATATTGTGTGACATAGGACCGTTCCTTTAAACATCGTAAAAGCTTTCCCTACGACCTTTCCCGACCCAGATTGACCCTTATGCAGATAAACGATAAGGGTCAGTCTGGGTCGGGAAAGGTCGTAGGGAAAGCTCTTACCATGGTTTAATAAAATGGCCCATTGAGTATATAGATTTTGGAGTAGAAAACGGAGATGGGAATTATGGTTGATGATGATTTTTAGGAGGAACTGTTTGAATATTTCGTAGCGAGGTCGGTCCTATGTGATCTGTGCCCCATCATTTTTTCTTTTCTTTTGCTTAAGCATTAGGCTATTAATTAATAGTGCAGTTGGGTACAGTACATGATTATATTGATAATCCAGTATTCCATAAATGGATAACAATCGTGGTCGTGTGCTGTACTTACAACTGTCTTGATGGTGTAATGGTTGGAGTGTACGGGTACTCGTATGTGATATCCTGGGTTCGAATCCTGGGAGAGTCACATGCTTTCATTGGTTTCATTTCGGTGTTATTGGTGTCAAGAACCGTTAACAAATAAAATTAATGGATTGGGCAGAGACAAGGTATAGCAGATGGACCTGAAGAGGTGGGGTAATGAAGAGGTGGGGTAATAAAGAGGTGGGGTAATGAAGAGGTGGGGTAATGAGTATACAGTATTGGGCTACGGTGGTGTGGTGTAGCTGAAGAGGTGGGGTAATGAAGAGGTGGGGTAATGAGTATACAGTATTGGGCTACGGTGGTGTGGTGTAGCTGAAGAGGTGGGGTAATGAAGAGGTGGGGTAATGAGTATACAGTATTGGGCTACGGTGGTGAGGTGTAGCTGAAGAGGTGGGGTAATGAGTATACAGTATTGGGCTACGGTGGTGTGGTGTAGCTTGAGTAATAGTACATACCCCCCCCCCCCCCCCCCCCTCTGTCTCTCTCTCTCTCTCTCGTCCAGCCCTCTCTCTCATCCGTCTCTCATCTCTCTCTCTCTCTCTCTCTCTCTCTCTCTCTCTCTCTCTCCTAATACTGCAATACCTTAGTTTAAATAGAAGACAGCAATATTGGTGATGTAGTTTAGCTTGAGTAATAGCACACACCCATACCCCCCCCCCCCCCACCGCACCCTCGAGGTACTCCCCCCGTTCTCATATGTACTCTCCCCTACCCCCTTTCTCTCCCCCTGTCCCCCTCATATAGGTTCTCCGCCCCTCCTCTCATGTACTCTCCCCCCCCCCTCCCTCCTCCGTCTCAGGTACTCTCCCCCTACCCTCTCTCGCCCCTTCCCCCTCATATGGACTATCCCCCTCCCTACCCCTCTCTCAGGAACTCTCGCCCCCCTGTCCCCCTCATATGTACTCCCCCCCCCCCTCATAGGTACTCTCCCCCCCTCCCCCCTTATATGTACTCTCCCCCCTCCTCATGTGTACTCTTCCCCCCTCCCCCCTCCCCCCTTGTGACTCAGCGTGCCCAGTGAGTGTGGTGAAAGTAGTGGTGGTGGTGGTGGTAGTGGTGGTGGTGGTGTGTTCCAACTTCCAGGGTCGGACAAACACCTTTAATGCTGCTGTTCCTTCCATCCAACACACTCACACACACACAACGCACACCCACATATACCAACAAACCGCAGGCAGCAGCTACACACATGAGCAACATCACAACACACATCAAATCACAGCACACACACACGACATGTATGTATGTTTGTGTGCATTAGCGGTGAGCGTTTGTGTATACGGGCATGTAAGCACGACTTACTGCATATTCTTATGTTCTTATATATGTATGTATAGTGTATGCGTATGTATGTGTATGATTATGGATGTTCTGTATATGAGCTAAGTAAAATATAAATGTGTATATGAGCTGTAATATTCACTTACTCACTAATGAGTTAATAAATTTATGATAATTTGTATTTTGCATACCTGGCAATCATTATTGTATTTATTTATTTTTTTGTGTAAAAAAAAAAAAAAACCGGAGCTTACGCAAGTCAGTGCATATTCTGTACATCTCATGTTCAGTGACGCCCACTAAATTTGTAAAATGTGTATTTTGTTCAGCTCATGAGGCTGGCCAATTTGCGTCTTTATATAAACCGGTTTATTATTATTATTGAGTTATCTGATTAGCACAAACCACACATCTAGCAAATTTGTGGGGCAGTCCTGTGTTAGCTTGGCACTATCTCTTTTTGGCACTCCTGATATAGACAAATAAGAGGATCTGGCATTATATTTTGTATTTAAGTCATGGAGGCAATATTTTGTGTTGTCGT
>CM064506.1:3164502-3277002 GCA_032716605.1 Paralithodes platypus
TTTACTTTAAAATATTGATCCCAAGGCTGTGACCAAAATCCAGAGATATTGATGTAAAAGTGAAAACATGGCAGTCTGGTAGACCTGCACTTGGTAATATCTGACTATGTACATAGGTTAGAACTCTTCAGAATTCTTTTTATCTTGATTCACAGATAAAAAAAATAAAAAAAATCATGATTTTTTTGGTAAAAAAATCATTGATTTAATCAAGTGATTAAATCAAATTGATTTAATCAATATCAACTCTGTCAGAAACCCTCATTTTCTGTGAGGACAAAGTTCACATGGCTGGGCTGTGATAGGCTGTGAGTTATAAAAAGAGGCTGGATGACTCCATCTGGGATATCTGCCCAGGTTGTAACACAACACTGCATACTATTAAACACATTATAGAAGACTGCATAGCACACAACCACTTATGCCAACAACACAATACTATATACCGTCCATTGAACATTTACTGAGAGCCTTGTGGGAAAACCCGGTCTTGGCTGTGGCCTTTCTTAGGAACTTGGGGCTGTTCACCCAGGCAGCCAAGGGAACGATAACTACTACTGTACTACCCTTTCAACCCGGTGACATATTTCAAACATTTAATTATTGTAACTACCACCAGGCGATTTTATACAGCCTGGGATATATCTCGTGAAGTCAGAGGATTCAAAATTAAGTTAAAAATCCCTATCAAACACACAATGACTGTTTTCTTACATTCCTGCTATCATTTGATATACAGTATATTGAACTTAAAGTGATCTCTCATAGTGAAAAAATTGTCATAATAAGATTTAAGGTAACATACAGTCATGGTCAGTAATATTTGGACACCTCTAAATAAAAATAAGATGGTGAACATTATAATGCTAGTGAATCCCAGTACAGGTATTTATCTTAATGGATCGAACATTATATTAATAGGCCTAGTGAATTTCAGTATTTTATCTTTGTAAATCAAGCATTTTATAAAAAAAAATCGCCAGAGTACCGGTAGCAAAGTTTTGCCTAAAAATAGTCCTGAAATTTCTGTCCGTGACTGTACAATAACCGCAAAATACATAGTCAACACCTGCACGGCAAGCTGTAGATAATACCAGTGTTACAGGAACACTTGTGAACAGAAGTTTTACCCGGTACATGGGATAGCATTACCTGGCATAAATGTTCACTAAAGCAGATATCACATAAGCGATATTTTTCTCAACATTTATCCTCAACACTGGTTTGGCAGCTTATGAAATAAAAGTCTGCCTTTTCTTAGCCGACAGTAAATGTCGTCCGTTCTTGATTACTCCGTTGTTATTACGAATATTTTGTAACAAAATATGTTGTTCATTATGTAAACTTGCACTAATGTGGTGCAGTCATAGCAGTATAATATTTATCTACAATATTAAGCATTGCAAAGTCAGTCAGTCAGTAGCCAAACCCTCATTCCCTTAGTTACAGGGGTAGGGAGGATCAGCAAGAAGAGGATGTTAATGGACTAAATTTTCCATTAGGTGTAAAATACAGAGTATAGGTCTAGTATTATACTGTAAGGGTCTAACAAATAATACAAATACTGTACTGTAATGTTTTTCCAGTACGGTACCATGGTTAGGTTCTACGGTACCTTATGACGCTGGCCTTTATATGTACAGTACTAGCATTAAGGAAAAGAGTATGGTTATAGTATATAATAGAAAGTTAGAAAAGAGAGAGAGAGAGAGAGAAAGAGAGAAACAAAAGTAGCTTAAAAAGGAAAATAAACATGGGATTGGGTAAAGGAATATCTTGCACTTACTCTACCCTCAAAACATGAGAAACTACAAAGGCTTACATATACTCCTTTCACAATACAAAATAATAAAATATAATTACTGTATCTCTCAATTGCCAGACGCCTCAAATCCCCAGGGGGTGGCCACAAATTAATTGCCCCTCCTCCCACCCCACACCACTTTCACTCATATACAGTACGGTACCTCTCAAATCCATATTTTCTTTAATTTTCTCGGTCTCCCTCTCTGGCCTTTTTTTGTTTTTTTTTGACAAACGCCGTAATTCCCGAGAAGGGGTGGTCATTAAGATTAGGCGTTTTTGTCACGAATTTCTAGGTCAAGTTGCCCGGGCTTGACATCTACCAATAACATTTTGACAGTGAGGATTCGATCCGCCGGCCCATTGATCAGCAGCCGAGGCTCTACTGACTATGCCATGGCCTTACTCTCTCATATACCGGTACTCTTTTAATCATTCTCTAACTCTCCATACATTCCACATAATCATTTTGTGTCTGACTTGTTCAATTGATGGCTAGACATGAGACATTGTGACCATCAAAATTCATGACAGGTCCCATCAGTGTCAGACAATATCCTTATTATTTCCTACCGGTTTATCTTTGATGACCTTGTTAAACAAATTTAAGTTTTTTATTGGGCTCCATAAGTATCTACGCGTTACTTCAAGCAATTTATCACAGGATTCGCACACAACAACCATATTTGTGAGCTTAGTTCCATATCAAAGTCCACACGCTACTGTATCTACATTATATATCATGGCTACGCGTAGGCCGGGCCTATAAAATAGTTGGCTATTTTTCAGCTGATGGTAAATTAAATCCCACAGTCCTTGATTTACTGATACATAATGGAAACCTATGAAACTACTTGTCTTTGAGCTAAAATAATACCAATTTCTCATTAACCCTTTCACGCATAGGATGGGATTTGAGCCTATTCTGATGATGCAGTTTTTACCACCATACACTCCCTGCTGAATAGCAAGGCTAGGGTGGGTGCCCTGATGAATCAGGGACTTAGTGAATAGTTGCCACAGATTGCTAGACCGCACCGTTCACCAACAGCACTGACGTCTGTCAATAACTTACTGGCTGGCCCAAGGCTCGAACCGTCAACCTCACGGTTAGCAGGCGAACGCTCTACCAATCGAGCTACTGCCTGTGGGATACATTAAAGCCTTTGTGACCATCAGGGGTGTTTAGTTTATTTACTTCAACCTCTGCAGTTATCTTTGAGTTAGCTGTAGGCAGAAAACTAATTTTGGAGAGGTAATTCTGAGATTAAGATCATTCTATTTATGAATACTATACGGTGACTCCCAGACCTGAAAGGGTTAATAACAACACATCTGTATTTAGCTACAAATTTTTTGTAATCAAGATGGCAACATGGCAATTAATCGTCAGATGGACAAAATAGACTATAGATGCACTACCGTTACCTTCCACGTTCATGCTGGTAGGCTAACTTTTCTCACCAAATTATTGTCCTCGATCCATACCATCTCAATCTACCAGTTTGCATTACCTCACCAATATTTCCAGTACAGGTACATACATACATACATAACATTTTAAGACTGAGTGCTCCACACATACAAGCAGTTTCAGTCTCTTGTCCTAATGGCAGCGTTCCAGGCAACCCTGTTAAGGGCTGCTTCATTCGTCAAGTTTTTTCATTTGAGATCGGCACATATAGTCCGATCCCAGGTCTTCCTCGGTCCACCCCTTGGTGCAGCTCCCTCCACAATCACAGACCTGCATCTTTTCACCCAATTTTGTTCATCCATTCTCTCCACATGCCCATACCATCCCAGTCTACCTGTACGCATCTCCTCGCTAATACTCTTTATACCTAAGCGTCTCCTCAGCTCATCATTAGTTATTTTATCCTGCAGTTTGGCCTCACACATCCACCTCACCATTCTCATCTCATTAACTTACATTCTGTTGACATCCTCTACTTTAATGGCCCTCACTATCCGATGCCCCAATTTACAATATTATTATAGGTTTTTAGGTGTTTGTGTTTGGGCTTTGGCTGGTCCGTGAACGCATCTCCATTTACCCTATTAATTTTAGGGTTCGCTATACGATTTTTCTATTTAATATCGGGTTTTCAGGAACGTAACCCAATTGTATATCAAGGGAGACCTGTACTGTACCTGGCTGCCAACAAGAGACTTCTCATATCCAATCTCAAAACAAAGCCTCTCGGATTTAGTGGATTGTGTTCTTTTATTTATAAATTATTATTTTGCTTAAGCGTTGTTTCCATATAGCGATTTTGATAAGTTGTTTTGTCTTTTTACTGTGTTCGTCCAAGTTTTGGTTTCTTTATTTTGAAAGTTTTACATTATAATTACAATACTGTATTATTAAAAAACTAAATTAATATAATTCTCCATAGTTCCCATTATGCCCCTGGAAGTGATTAAATAGCCCAAATAATGCAATTTAATGCAGATTATCCTGTATTCAATCTCGTACTCAAATCAGTCATGAAACAACATTGCCCGATTTGTCACCCTGTCTAGTACGGCATCAAGTCAGTGACACCAGACTCTTACAGAACATATCAATTTCTTCATTTCCGTACCCTCTAACTTGTGTGTAGCATTCTTCCTCATAAGGGTGTCAAACCGGGGTAATTTTGTTTTGAGACTTGAATGCATATGAGATGGAATACAAGCAAATGTAAATGAAATGCAGTGTTTTGGCCATTTTATCACTTCCAAAGATACAATCAGAACTGAAAAGTATAAATTAAACTTTGTACATCTATCTATCTATCTATTGCCTGATGCCGTGATCCCCGAAGGGGTGGCCACGAGCAAACCGCCCCATGCACCTCTGTCCCCAGTCAGTCGACGCCCCTCCTCCCAACCAGCACCGCCTTCATCCATATACTTCCTCACTCCATTTGGAAACCAATTAACGCCATCAGACAGTACACTAGGACCTTTACGGCTGGGAGAGTGTAGATAGCAGAGAAGGGGTGTTGTAGATAGAGGAAGCTGTTGGAATGGCTTTAGTATGTGTGTTAATAGTCTGTATACGTCGTTGAGGTGTCCCCCGACAGTACTGCACACAGTGCACAGCAATCATAGCACGGTGGTTACAGTCTTTACTACAGCACAGTACAACAAAGTCATGTTATGTTTCTAAAGAATAAATATTAGCTACAGGCACAAGTAATGAGAAAGAAACAGGAATACAAGAACATCAGTCTGGATGATAAAACATGGATGATAAAAATAAGGCAGATAATGCATGAGCAAATCAGTGAACAGTTTCTGTTCATACAATAGACCTGTACAGTATATGAAGTTTCAGGGAGGAAGGCAAAGGATGTAAACTTGCATGAAAATATGATAACAGGTGATGGTGTGGTGGTGTAATGCATTCAAAAATCATAATTTCAGCAATTTTATAAGAAATCTTAAGGAAGAAAAAATATTTCCTGCATAAGAGTTTCCATTAGTGTGATACCGTATATAACTATCATTAATATATTACTAAAAAATATAACCTTCCTCTCTTATTAAATGTTTTACCTTATCTCCTCCACACTTGCTCAGCTGCTTTCAGGATAGCATATCTTGCAATTATCAGTACCAGTACTTAATATATCTTTTACCATTTCAGCAAAGAGCAAATCTCATACAAGATCACTTTCCTATATTAATCACTGTGTAAAGCATGTTCTGATGATTGATACTGTACAGTTGTCTGGGTTTGCCATAATTCTTTTACCGTAATACCGGTACAGTACTGTTTTGCTGACCACAGCCCAAATTTACTAACAAATACGAACAATAGTGACCGCAAGTGGCCTTTAGTGGGAGGAGATATGAGTTGTATCTCCTGCCACTTGCGATTACTTGTACCAAACATTGGTAAATCCTGGCCCTGGAAAATGAAATACATACCAGTACGGTTTACATCTACTTTTACACCGGGTCGAAGGCATCTTCTATTATTTAGGCTTATACTGTATATTAGTTAAATCATGCACTTCATTGGCATATATGTCCACACCGTCGGTAATTCATTATAATATAATCCCTAATTTCCTAAATCACTAAAAAAATGGGGATAGATGTAGTACTGTATCCGGGTGTACGGTAGTCATGTTTACATTGGTCGTACGCTTGCGGTTTCGTTCCCATCTTAGGGCCGTCTATTTTGACTTTTTTTCTGTTATTTGCCCCTGCTGGCAATATGCCGTATATGATGATGACAATAAGTCATAGGGAGGTGAGAGAGAGGGGGAGGGGGAGGGGGAGGGGGAGGGGGAGGGGGGGGGGGGGAAAGCTCCCCTCAACTTATTGTTGTAACCCACGGGACGGCAGTCAAAATAGACGGAAACGTGATCACGAGCGTGCAAATATTTGTTGTTGCTTTGGTGTCTTAAGATTGATGGATAGGCTAATGGTTTTTTTTTCAATTTCCGATGGGGTTCATAAAAAAAAAAACACCTAAAAAATAAAAATAAAACTAGGACAAAAATTTAAAATAGCCTAGGCTCATTGTAAAAATCGTCCCACGTGTAAAACTGGAATTTTACCACCGGTACTGTTATACTGTATATGACAATTACAATTTAAAACTACTATTTACCACTACAACACTACCACATGGTGGTGAATAGCCTAAGTTGGTTAACATCTTACCTGACAACGGCCAGGAGAAGGATTCCTGCAGCAGAGAGTCCCCATCCTGCTGCAGCAAAAGCCGCAGGAAGTGTTAAACATCCTGTTCCTACGATGAGGTTGAACACATAGATCAACCCAGTCTGTAAAGGAAAATATATAACCTGGTCAGTGGTCAGTTTGGTTACTTTGGTACAAATTCCACCCCTCATTCTTCTTCAAGACTTCAAGCCATGAACTCGTGGGTTGTGGACTTGCGGGCACAAGGGCAGTACATAAGTTAAATTAATCGGTAAGAGTTATGTTGGCGGGCGTACCGTCTTCATCATACATATTAAAAGCAGGGGCAAATAACGGAATTATTCTATAATTGCACCTATACGAGCTAAACAAATTATTATTGTATTTAACAGGAAGGTACGACGAGGTAAGTGATGTGGTATAGGTGGCAATATGAGGAAATGGATTATAAGGGTATTCCGCCCCCTCTGACCCCTTTACGAAAATATACGGTTACTCACTCCACCCCAACTGGATTTCTACCGTTTTACCCAACCAACGGGGGTGTGGGGGCGGCAGCCCCCACCCATAATACTAGGATAGGTTAGGTAAGGTTGTTAGGTTAGGATAATGGCTCTCTAAAACTAAAATCTGTGTCACATCTAGATTGATAGACTTTTGTCAGAGGGGGCGGAATGCCCTTTTAATCCATTTCCGCATATTGCCATCTAGCCTATATATACCACATCACTTACTTCGTCGTACCTTCCTGTTAAATACAATAATATATTTGGTAAAAGTTTATCACCAACCATTTACGAGTTTTTCAGGTAATTTGTTGTTTTTTATTTTTTATTTGATATACAGTGTTGTTTAATACCGAGGACCGTCGCATTTTAGTATTTTCAACATTAGCCTAACCTACGGTAACCTAACTTAACCAAACCTGTCTCGCCGATGGTCTAAACCCAGCTCACATTCCCTGTTTATGGGTGCGCGACGGTCTAAACCAAGCTCACGTTCCCTGTTTATGGGTTCGCGACGGTCTAAACCCAGCTCACGTTCCCTGTGTTATGGGTGAACAATCCAACAGTTTCTCGTATTTCACTTAGTGATTTTGCGACGGTAATTACATGTACACAAACAAAGTATCGTTCATGAAAGTGATAAAACACTGATAATTATCGATGGGGCCCGTAACTGGTTGGTCATAAACTAATACCATATATTTTTTAGCTCGTACTCTAGGCCTAGGCTATAGCCTAGGTGCAATTATAGAAATTTACCGAAATAACAAGTCAAATTAGACGCGAATGTAACTGCGAGTGTGCGACTATGTAGCCTAGGCTAAACAAAGCAGATGGTAGGCCCGCTAACACAACTCTTACCAATTCATCGATGCTCATATCAATTACCTATTATATTGCGGAAGCTACTTGATAATTATCGCGATTAGACTCGCAGCGTTATTATACATAATTTATTAGGGAAAGTGAAGCTCTATGGAATCCTTATAATATACTCACATAGATTCCGTTATGGTAGAATAGTTTTGATAAGTTTTGTAACTCGATTTTGTCGATTTAAATAGTCCCACGCGTAAACAAACTCAGTCCCGCAATCTTGAGAGCTCTGCTACGGACGTGTTCATGTTTACAAAAAGTGTTCGAAATGGAGTACACTCGCTACGGTAAAGTGTTATGTTCTACAAAGATGTTATTGTATGTCTAATATATGAACCCACAGTAGCTGGCATGCAACTTGCAAGGGCTAGTGTTGTATCCCACGTACTGGGTCTAGGGCACTCTAGGGTTGGCTTAGGTTAGGTTAGGTTAGGTTGTTTGGTTAGGTTAACCCTCCAGCCCCGGCTATGTATTATATATATATTCCTCGAAACCCGGGTCTTTTGGCCGAAAAACTTCTAGGCTAGGCTACCGTATATGTGTTAATCCGACTGCTTCCCGCATTCCCGCGCATCCCCAAGCGTAGCTGTGTTATTTACCTGTAGAATGGCATTAAGTAGAGCTCTCTAAGTCAACTGGTTGAGTTGTGATGATGATTTCATTGGAGATAACGGTCAATTTAAAGATGATGTAATTAAATTGCTAAAAAATTGTTTCAATTGTTTTTATGTAGTTTAGAGTTGTGTAAGGGTGTTTTGATGTATGAAAATAGGCGTAAATGCATATTTACCCATTAAACAACAATCTAAAAACACGTCCCTTCACTCGCGAAAAATAACTATTTGGCCAGAACCGTTTGCCGTTGGATACAAAATATGTAGAGGGGGGGCAAGCCCCCCCTCACCCCCCCCCCAAGATTTATTGAAATCGTCATATATTTAAACAGTAGGGGGCAAAAACCAAATTTTCCCCAACGCTTCTTCTTCTTCTTCGCGGCGGATGTAAACAAAGCCACCCGCCTCTTGCGACGTAGGCGATATAGAGGATATTTTGTTTTTTTCAAGATCAGTAATAAATTTGTACGCGCATTTAGACACATATAGGAATGAAATACATGGTATAAGAAACCTGTAGGCCACGATAAAATTGATGTATGAATTTAATTACATCATCTTTATATTGTCCGAGATAACTTTATGGCCAAAACAGCCACTTTACACTACTTTTCGATACTTAACAACAACATACAGGCACACACGAACAAGCGACGCTCTCCTTCTTGTGGCCGGAGATGCGGGGCGTCGGTCCAGCCAGCTGTTGTTTACATGCGTCGGACCGACGCCTCGCACACGAAGCTCACAGGCTTTCAACCACTGGGCGTTCAAGAGCCCTTCCGGGTACCTGTTATATGCTTTTTTATGGGCGTTCAAGAGCCCTTCCGTGGTGAGAGGGTTAATATACTAGGTCTCGGAAACAAAATTCGTAGTTGCGGTAGTATTTACATCAAAACTATAGTTAACTATCAAAACTATTCTTCCACAGTGGAATCTATGTGAGTATATTATAAGGATTCCATAGAGCTTCACTTTCCCTAATAAATAATGTACTGTATAATAATGCTGCGAGTCTTTTCAAAAATATTACCAGCTAGACCTACTTAGCTACACCATATGCAAAAACATTTTAAACTTTAGGTCAAATTGGATTTTAGGTCACGTAGGCGAAGAAGAAGAAGGCTATGTGTTTTTTGTATTAGGCCTAGGCCTATAGGCTATTCCTTTTTCTCATCAGTTTCTTCATTGGTTAGTGTGTTTTAAGGTGTTTTTCCTTCTGGAAATTCATATTTACCCATTATTTTGCAATATTAAAACATGCCCCCTAAAACCATATTTTGTCATTACCCTAACCTAACCTGGGGGCTGCCGCCCCCAGATCCCCGCAGGGTTAGTATTGATATAGAATATGACAAAATACTAAAACTAGGCTAGCCTACGGTAAAAAAATGAAAAATATTAGTTCTCAGCTGATCCAAGATCACCCTTATTTAACCCACAAAGTCTAAGGAAAAATAATTATAATAATCGCGAATAAACTCGCAGCGTTATTATACATAATTTATTAGGGAAAGTGAAGCTCTATGGAATCCTTATAATATACTCACATAGATTCCGTTGTGGTAGAATAGTTTTGATAAGTTTTGTAACTCGATTTTGTCGATATAAATAGTCCCGCGCGTAAACAAACTCAGTCCCGCAATCTTGAGAGCTCTGCTACGGACGTGTTCATGTTTACAAAAAGTGTTCGAAATGGAGTACACTCGCTACGGTAAAGTGTTATGTTCTACAAAGATGTTATTGTATGTCTAATATATGAACCCACAGTAGCTGGCATGCAACTTGCAAGGGCTAGTGTTGTATCCCACATACTGGGTCTAGGGCACTCTAGGGTTAGGTTAGGTTACGTTGTTTGGTTAGGTTAATATACTAGGTCTCGGAAACAAGATTCGTAGTTGCGGTAGCAGCGGTAGTATTTACATCAAAACTATAGTTAACTATCAAAACTATTCTTCCACAGTGGAATCTAGGCTATGTGAGTATATTATAAGGATTCCATAGAGCTTCACTTTCCCTAATAAATTATGTATAATAACGATGAGAGTCTTTTCAAAAAAATTACCAAAATAATTTAATAGGCCTATGCAGCGGTAAAGATATTGTGGTGACTAATATAGCCTAGTGCTAGTCCTAGTAGGCTATACATTTAGAACATTAGGCTATATCCCATACGTGACCTAAAATCCAGTTTGTCCAAACTATATGTTACTTCAGGGTGTCAAACGACGCTGTTTTTTTGAGTGATAACGCAATGAACTTTTTGTATAATGATAACAGAAACTCCCCCCCCCCCAAAAAAAAAAAAGTAGGCTAGGCTAAATTGACACAATTTTGGTCTCCATATTTTCCATCTTGATTGTGTTTTTATTGCAGGAAATACTGTTTTAGACACCTAAATTCTCAAAAATAAAAATCTGGGGGGCATGCCCCCGGACCCCCCTAGAGCTCGCGCCTTCGCCGCGCTATAATGATAACAAAATAATAAACCATAATGATAACACAATTCATATTTTGTGGATTGACACCCTGTGTTACTTTGACATAGGCCTAGGCCTACAGGGTGCCAAAACAGAAATTATCCAGTTCTGGATCATTTTTCTAAGCTTACAAGGATCAACTTTGCGCGGCGTCTGCGGGGGGTGCAGCCCCCCGCTTCATAACAGGGGGTCCGGGGGGTGTAGCCCCCCGGCCGCCGGAGAAATTTTGAGATGTGAAGGTAAATATATGCACAATACATGCTCAAAATTTATTAAAAGGAATGAATAATATTGTAAGTAAAAGGGATGTTATGTATGTTTACTGGTGTTTAATCAGGATACTAGGGGAGCTGGCTGCCTGTACTTCAGTCTCAAAGAGATGCACTTCAGGTCCACTAATATAGGCATTGAAAACAGGTTTTTAAATTATTCTTAGCAGTCCCTGTTTTAGTTTTGTAACTTTTGTCCAATAAAGATTTAATGTATATTTGTTGTTGCATTCCAAGAACTATTACATACTTAATTTATATCCTTTCATATGATACATGAGTTACTATAGAGTACTGGTTAAAATACATACCGGTACAAAGTTTCAAGAATAAACTTTGATTAGAACATTTGTTTGTCTATTATTTTCCCTGGGCCGAGTAAAAAATACCTGGGTAGGCTATTCCCATCTCGGGTTAATAGTTCTACTATTCTACGGGTTCTACGTTCCTACTGATTGTAATCAGTAGGAACGTAGAAACTTACTTTAATTTTCACAACTTTAAAAGACTCAAGATTCTGCGAGGCTAATTCCGAAAATATTCAATCAAGTCTCCGTTACCCCCATGAAGTCAGGTTATAGTAATGACAAGACATACCAATAATATATGTTAGTTAGCGGGTGTGTGGACTGTGGGGATAGTGGCAGCCCCCACTTTGGACACTAAGACTAAGTAAAGTTAGGTTAGGGTAAGGTACCGGTAATGCAAATTATCTACTCATAACATGATAAACAATTGAACAATAAACTACTGTACTATATTCCTTGAAGAAATAAAAACAAACAATTGTACATAAGGCTGCGAAAAGATTCTTTAGTGATACCCAAGTCATGGCCGGGATTCCGGGAAATCTATAAATGCACTGTAGGCGGTAGGCCTAGCTGCTGGCTGTACACTTATTAAATTGTACCGGTAATCTGGCTAAAAAGTTACCGGTATACAAAATGAGAACATAGAGGCAGGGTGCAGATCCCACTTTGGACACTAAGTTTGGACTTTGGTTAGGGTAAGTTATTGCAAATCTTCCACTCATAATATAAACTACAATAAAATAAGATACCAGTAGATAAGATACTACTGTAGCCTATTCTGCCTATAGCCTATACCTTGAAAACAAAAACAAACGGTAAGACTGCGAAAGTATTCTTCAATGACAGGTCTACCCCTATAATCCCACGGCATGACGGCAAACTGTTATTGTCATAGGCTATAGCCTAGCCAGGGTGTCGAATGACGCTGTTTTTTTGAGTGATACAACTTTCTGTATAATGATAAAAAAAAAATAATCCTAGCCTACATATTTTTATATTATTATTTTAAAAGTTAGACATCTAAAATAGGCCTAGGCTTAGGCCTACTGTGTTCCAAAACTCAAGAGTAGCCTAGGCTAGGTTAGCCTAGCCTAGCCTTAGCTACAAAAAAAAAAAAAAAAAAAATACAGGAATGTTGGTCTAGGCTAAGTTTAATATACACTTCCCAGGTCATTTTAACAGTTCTATTGCTTCTATATATCATATAATACACCATAGAGTAAGTTTTTAATAACTAGAAAAAAAGGTCATCTTCTAAATAATTACCATAATTGAGGACCTTCGCCATTCCCGGGTTAAGAGTGGGCTCTGAGTCTTAGCCTACCAGAACCAGATTCCCAGCTGCCTAGCTAACCTTATTTTTTACTGTCTTTAACCTCAAATCTTCCTTGATCTTCATTAGCCTATCAATACATTATACATAGCCCCACTAGTGGGGGCAGTCCTAAGATTGTTGGATAATGGGTTATCCTAAGCCTAATATGCCTAGCCTCAGCCTAGGCTACTCATTTCTGCTTCAAATCATCATTATCATCATAGGCCTAGGCTAATACAAGTAGGCCTAGGCTTATCTGACAAAATAATATGCTTGGCTACTTACAAAATCGCTGTTTGGTGCTTGCTAGAAGTCAGGTTTATCCAAAGTATCACCTTGAACTTATACCTTATATATAATGAGTTCCCCAAGATTAATATGCACAATTTTAGAATGTGTAGGGCACTCGCACTTCACATGAAGTCAATGTTATATTCCAGCCCCTTAATTCACTCTATTTTTCCACAAATATATCGGTAAATAACAGCTAACACATTTCCAAGTGTTCCACAGTTGATTGGCGGCAAGCTAATTTGACGTCATCATTGGATTATTCTCGGAAACACCACAATGGAAAACATTGCTGATATTCGTTCGTTGTTTTCCATTAATCCAACCACATATATACCCCTGAAAAACCAATAATTCATCATAAAACGTACTAATTTATAGCTTACCTTATGCCTCAAGGTCTTGCGCTCTTTGTCAAACACATAAAATTTATATTCATTCACTATTTTTAAGAAATTAGAGACCCCATAAAATTAGCACATACAAAAAAATATCGTGTATTTTGAGGGAGTTTAATTAAGATCAGATTAGATCAGAAAACTAACATTCAAACTTAAATTAATATTTTACATTATTCATTTCAGTGAAATTTAGTCAATATATTAAACACATGGAGTAGTTTAGTTAATATATACATAGTTTTAGATAAATACCTATTATTATCCTTTAATCTACATATTATTGAGCATTCGAGTGCCAATAAAATTACGGTAGTTGTGTTCGTCTTGACTCAGCCTTCGGCGCAATATAACATCGGAGTGTAGGGGTACATTGGTTGTTTGTTTGTTTGTTTTAGCGGACTCTCCCATCCAGGAGTTCGTTCTATGAACGATGGCTGTTTCCTTATTGTAATATATATTTGTTATATTGGTGCTAAAGTCAGTCACCTCATCCGAACCGAACAAGTTGTGTTTTCACAGTGTAAACAAATCGCTCTCATGACTCAAGCTCTGGATTTATCCGTCTATATTTACATTAGTAGCTGCATTTGGACTTCAATACAGGTGATATATAATAGTTCTAAGATCATAGCCAATGTAGAGTAAAGTGTAGAGCAAAGCAACTATCGTTTGATGAGTGTAATGTAGAAATAGAATGGCAGGTTTAGCGGGGCTCCCGGCCGCCCCGGGACAGTCACAGGCTCTTAGCCTATTTCAGTATCAATATTTTTTCAATGTTAGGTTCGGGATCACGAAGAAAATGGGCGAATTTTGGCACACTGTCTAAGGCCTATCATATTAAGCTTACGGGGCTAGCTGTGGTCCGGCTCGCTAACTAGGCTAATAGCCTATTTTCCAAAATGAGTAAAAATCAGAACAATCAGAAATACTGTAGCCTACTACAGTAACAGTAGGCTAACTCAAATATGCCTAACTTCTACAAGGCACACAGTTAAAACACAATAATTAGTATGACAGCTGTCAACATTGAACATACGCTAGGCCTAGCCTAATCATAAGATTTAGGCTAGCCTAGGCTATATAGCCTACTTACCAGTGGTGAATATTGCTCTCCCAGGTTAAGTCCATTAGAGTTCGGCATCTTGGTGGACAATATATGACTAGCCTATCTTTAAACTCGTTTCGTCTCCAGACTCCATTGGCACAAGGTCTTTAAAGCTCCACACTACGCAGAGATGGACAAAAATGACCGCTCCTTCCCCCCTTACGCTAATCTCAAAATACCCTTAAAACGCCTAGGCCTATTTTCATAAGCTCTAAATATTCACAAAGGTCCTCATATCTAAATTATAACGCATGGTACACCCAAACGTTCTAATGTGGCCGAAATACGCATGAACACTAAACATATCCGTGATTTGCACGTCAGTGGGTATCTGACAAGGATCAGCTGACGCAGTGTAAACAAAAGAGATGAGCATCGGCATCCGCGTGGCGCTCGATCATTGGGAATATAATGGGCGTATTTATTTCATCATTTATGATTCTTTTTATTATGTTATTTCCATAGACCTCCATCAAGCTTAAAAAAAACATCGGTAGCATTCAAGGAGACTACATCGGACTCTTCTTCTTCTTACCTCTGACCGAGTATAAGCTATCCTAGTGTTTACTAGCTTATACCCCTTTGAAACCCCCCTGATACTACTCTCCTTGACGCGGTTGGGGGGCTTCAGTGACTAATTTTGAGTAGTTTTTCATTCCTCATTCTATTCTTACTCTGTCCCATCTAAACGCCTGTGCAGTAATCTGGAGACAACCCTCCAAGCAAACTGCACATTTAAACAATAAGAAGAAGACCCCTTTGAAAGGACATTAGCCTAACCCAACAACCTTACCTAACCTATCTTAGTATTATGGGTGGGGGCCCCGCCCCCCCCGCTATTAGACATCTTTGACAGATTTTTGGTATATTTTTCTGTGAAAAGGGTATTTTTTCAATTTGTCAATAACGAAAATCCTCCATGCGGACTATATGGAGAAAATGTGGCGAATCTGTTGGTGCCTATTTTCCCTAATAAATTGTTTCTAATAAGGCGGATGTAGTGTCCTTGAATATTATCAAAATATCCATTAGATCCCCCCTCTAGATTAATTTGTAAATTTTTCGGTAGAAAAATGTCTGCCGAAGACCGGTTCTTCCAAAATTACAGGCTCATTATCGTTCGCCAGGAAAAACATCGACACCAAAATAGCACGAAAGGTCTAAATAATTGACAAAGAAATGGGGCGAAAGGTCTTAAAATCGATAAACTAATTGGGCAAACGCCTTAAAATCTCAAAACAAATGGGGATAAGCATGAAGGGGGACCAGAAAATCGGCCCATCTCCCCTTAAACCCAACACATATTATATAAAATGTTCATACAAAGGCAATACAATGAAGAGGTGTTGCGCCATTAACTTACGAATTCTACTGGTCGAGTGAAAGTATGCCGAGCGACAAAAACTCGCAACTGTAAACAACACTCATCATGACGTTCTGTAATTTTATTCTGGCTTAAGGGAGCTCAGACGGTGTTAATAATAATAATAATAGTTCTTAAAGCTAGCGCATGCTAAGCTAGCTAAGGATAGCTCAATAAGGCCGATTAGGCGTATTTCCATTGGGGTCCTGTACTACTACCCCCTCCCTTTGCTCATGAGGGATGGTAACGACTCAGTGCTTGTGAAAAATCTTTAATGCGCCGAGCGTGGGCGCAAACCCGGGCCTTCTGGGTGGAAGTCCGAGACGCTAGTCACTACACCAAGCGAGCCGTTGTGCAGCATAATTTACTGGTTCGGCTCAATGGTTTAAAGAGGGGGTTTAGTTTGCTCTCTAAACCTCCATCAAACTTAAAAGACCACAACACCCCCCTTCGATATAAATTTGTAAATGTATATTCCTGCTGTCTCATTCTTCTATGTACCTCAATCTGTCTCTACGTGTCATTCAACATATACTCCTCAAGCAGCTCATCTCCATCACATCCAATCTTCTTCTTTCTTGTGCCTTCAAGAGCCCATGTCTCAGCCCCATATATCACTGTTGGTACAGTACAACTATCCCTGGATACATTACACTTTTAACTCTCCATTCAGAGATTTCTCACCTTCCACATCATTCCCATTGCTCCAAAAACTTTCTTTCCTTCACATACTTTCTGTCTTACCTCCATTTCCATATCTGCGTTGCTGCTTATCACTCCTCCCAGATATATATAACGCTCCACTTGTTCAGTATTTCCCCATCCAGCCGTACATTTAGATTGATCCTACAAGCACATAGCTACCATCACTTTTACTTTTATTGACATACACCCTCAGCTTCTTCCTCCAACATACACACCAAACTCTTCGACTACTCGCTGCAGCTTCTCAGAATCTGCCACCAACGCAGTGCCATCAACAAACATCAACTGATTCAACTCCCAATCTCTACCGCTCTTTCCTACTAAACCCATCAGAAAACATGCTTTTCAAAGAAACCTAAGTCACACTTGCACACCTCAGGTCCAGCCATTACCCGTCATTATAATATTATAAATAAAGAATATATTCGACTCAAGACCCTTCTTGTCCCTGCTGGCAACACAGAACACTTAATACTCCACTGTCCAACACTGACATAACTTCACTCAGAGATCTCTGGACCCACCAAGAGAGGTGGTGGACTACCTGGACGCCGCAGGATTCCTATCTTGGGGCTACTACAAAAACAACAACTGGTTGAGTTATCCGGGACCCCATTTATAAGGTCATATCCTTGATGCAGTATCATACCACAGAAGAGTGATGAAGAGGACTTGGCATGCCGATGGAAACATATGTGAACAGATGCCACATAAAAGACTCAATGTCTCTTCATTCATTTGCCAGATACGTACACTTGCATTATTTTATTTTTTTTCAAATTCGCAGCTCCGATATTGAACGAAATAACTCGAGAAATTACATTGTCTTTAGAAATGAGATTGTTAAATTGCAAAACCGTTTATTCTCCTTAAACACTCATTCCCACAATATTTTTTCTTCAACAGGTGCTGAGAAGGAAAAGAATTGTTTAAGAATACAATTGCTAGACTTTATATTTATAATTAATTCTGCATTCACATTCTGGCTATTATTAGAAAAGATTAAGGTCAAAAAAGGTATATGGGAGTCCCAAGGAATAAATAAAATTAACCCATTTAAATATTATAGGTCCTTCCTACACTGTAAAACCGTCTAGTGTTAGTAAAAATACAATGAAAATGTCAGGTTTCTGAAGGGGTTAACCTCTGGATTACGATACCGTGTTTCTTAATTTGAAGAGTTATCACAAGGCAATTTAATTCTGCTAAAGAACTACCTTTGAAGGCCAAGCATTAATAGTAATAGTTTTACCTGTAGGCCTATATTGGATTTAATCATCTTGATTGTTCGAGGTCTACTTAAGCTGAATGATCTCGTCTAATGAAAACCAGATAAGTAATTAAATGGTTATTATGTGTATTAAAGGTATAAATGCAATTGAAATGGAGAGAATGTGTGACTATATTATTTAAGAGGTTACACATATTGGATGTAAATGTTAACAGGAAAAGGCAAGCAGATAGAAGAGAGTGCACAAAAACTATCGTGATATGCCTGGAGGGAGACTTGAAATGAAAACAAGTTAACTTATTCTAACAATTGTGCAAAACAAGTTCATTCTCAGAATCTGCTTAGTAAGAGCCTGCTAAAGAAGTCAATTACATTTACTCTTTCACAAGAAAATCGTCTGGCAATACCTTCTTATGGGTGGATGGGACTCGTTAGCCTTGGTCGGCAACTCATCTAGGGGGAGACAACCTTATACAAATCCGGGTGGATGGGACTTGTCAGCCTTGGCAGGCAACCTGTCTAGGGAGTAAACCGGATACAAATCCGTACTGCTTACTTAAGGGTAAGGCAGGTTAGTGGATGGATTAGCCGAACACCACTGTAGAAAAATAGTGCTAACAAGATACACAGAGGGCCTCGGAGTCGGACGGATCCTAAATTGAGTGGTCAATCCTGCAAGTCCTTCACTAAACGGGCTCGGGTTGTCCCTCTCACAGAAAATAGGTCCGCTTGGGGGCATTCTGTGTATGGCCACCCTCGTAAGGGGAGTAAGGCGTCCGGCAATAGATAGAAAGAATACCTTCTTGACCTTTCCTAAGCAGAATAATATCGACTGGTGGCTGCTAGAAGAATGTGAGGTCACTGGAATTGATTAATAAGTTTTATTATTCTGTGTACACATTTATGGGATTCAAGGGGTTAAATATTGTCTTACCTAACCCTTTTCAAAAGGAGATAGATTTTCGTTAGGAACAATAATCTTGAGAGAACTAATATTCAACCGATTGTCGAAAGTATTAACCCTTCCAGCATACTATGATGACTTCCTTGAATCAGTAGATTGCATATATTTCAGTTGAGGACCACCAGTGAGTATCGTAGGTTTAATGTCTTGATAGCGTAATGGTTAGTGCCTGAATTTCGGTGAGAGTATTATTATGTTCTCTCCACCAACCAACTCTACTCCTAAAATCGATTAATGAAATTAACAACCACATGTGGCAGTCCGAAGATTCGAACCTAGGATGCTCACACCGAAAATCAACACACTATGCACTGCACCACGAAGACAGTTAAAGAATACTGCACAAGCCTACGATTTATTATGCAGTTTCGAATCCTGCATACCAATCTTAGCATGTACAGTTGGTCAAAGTTCCAGCTGACCCACCCTCGCTCTGGGGCTCGCAGAATTATCTGGCAATACTGGTGTAGGAAGGCGAGTCTTACAAAGATTGGGATTGGTAGATCTGATTTCGGCTATATCATTGTTAGAACATATACTAGACAAAGGAAAGTAAGCCTGTCTCAAATAAAAATGCATACATCGCTATGCATGATCCCGAACATGCACCCAAAGTTAGTAGACTTGCTTAAATATTAAAGTTATTATATCCACTGATTGGCAACGCAAATATAACCTGCTGGCTGCCACAACATACTTTACTCGATTTTATAAGAATAGATATTTCTGTTTTATTGGTGGCTGCTTAATGAAGGAGCATTTAGTCTTCACAACGGAACATTACATAGTCTAATTTGCAGTAATATACAGGACAGACACAGGTAACACATTAATGGCAAGTGGTATTCCTGCACCACTACACCAGTATTGCCAGCTAATTCTGCGAGCCCCAGAGCGAGGGTGGGTCAGCTGGAACTTTGACCAACTGTACAATATCCCAACTGCACTATCGGAGACTATGCATAGGTGAAAGGAAATAGTAATTAATGGGGCACTTAACCCTGGGGAAGACCTCTCGATAAACTACTACTGAACTCGAATGAATTATTATGTTCTCGCCACTCTACTCCTAAGTTCAAATTCTTGGAGTACCACATGTATTCATTAATTCGGTATATTAACAAGTCAATCGACCACTTACGAGTTTTGGTCTATAAGGAAGTTGGAGCTGTGGCCATCAATATTTAGCAGAATTATCAGCTATAATATGGTCATAATACATATTATACTGTATATATACATAAAACCAAATTGATTATAGGCTACTATTTATCCATCAAAAACCCATATTATTGCAGTTTCCTTCAATATCGATGTTCACGGCTCAACTTCCTTATAGAACGAACTCACAAGTCGGGAATTGATATGGATAATGTTTACCCCTTCAATGTATAGAAAACATTAAGCTGGGTAATATGGTCCAATTTCAACCAGAATAAAGATAAAAGGACTTTCACCGTATTGAATGTAAATCCCTACATCTCCAGAACACTATTGTTTAATTTAATCCCTTCAGTAGGCCTATTATACGGGGCCGCATGCCATTAATATATTCTGGGTATTCAACAGATTGTATGCAGCTTAGGAAGGACCCTTACGAATCGCAGGTGTCCAAGCCAAGTTCATTAAGCTAGACTCCAAAGTAGTTTATTACTTAAATTAGCCAGATATCTTTAATTCTTATTTCTAAAACGGGCTAAAAAACAGCTGTAAATGTCCAATCTATTCCCTTTAACATAACCAGCTTTATAATAGAACTTTCATCGACTCGCTTTATTCCGTCAGTAATGCTAGATGGGATCTTACTTAACTTATGTCAAGAATCAAGAAATTGTAGTCTATCCAAATAAAAACGAACCCAGATACGTCCTTCCCAAGTTTAATATTATCGTCTGGGAAAGTCAATTACAAATTCATTAATCAGATTTAAGTTGCCTAAACATCTCTTCCTATTGGTCCTTTACAAGCTTATTCAGATTCAAACTAATTGAATAAGCTAATTCTTGATCCATTCACATTTCATAGCTACAAGTGAACCAGTGCTTGCCTATAGCATAACTACAAAGCTTTAGTACCCACAATTTGTTGGTCTGCATTTATCGAAGTGGCCACTGCCCGAATCTTTGCGCATTTGACCACTTGCGGGTTTCAGGCTAAAAGGAACCGTAATCATCGATATTTAACAGAAAGGCAATAAGTAAGTTTGGGATAGAACAAAAAATATGATGAATTTGATTATATCTTGTTATAAATGTACTTTAACCTTATTCTAGCTTGTAATTGTTAAAAATCAATATCTACAGCTCAAACTTACAGCCCAAAACTCGCAAGTGGTCAATTCAAGTGTCAGGCTTTAAGTCAAGTCCTCGATATATAACAAAATTTACAACTAAAATACGGTCATAGTAAATTTATAAATACAAACTACACTTTCTATCCATCAGAAACCCAAGTTATTGCATTTTTGTTCCAAGTCTGTTTACGGCTCCATCTTTTTACACGGCCAGACTTAAGAGCTCCGTATGGAACAATTGTCTGGTTATTCTGCTCTATTTGACTAACCAACTTCCTTAAAACTTTTTAACTTGAAAGTGGTTAATTGTAACATTAGTATATAATCTGGGAAAACTACTGAATGCGCAGGTCCTCCACTGTACTGGTTGGTCATCAGTTGCTTACATTAATCCAATTATTCCTATATTCAGATCAAACAAATCCAGCTAGATCGAATGGTGTAATTGTTAATTTTATTTATTTTAAAATAATGTTTTGCTAAAAATTCATTCCAGTATTTTGTATTAGTTCTTTTGGTTTTATATAGTTTAGCTAGTTTTATTATTAACTTCTTAAATTACAATTAGTGGGTTCACTGACAATTTTACTTTAACCAGTTTCTTTTCAGCAGGAAAACTAGTCTTCTCCATATTTACGCGATTACGAAGATAGAAATATATGGTCCATTATTAAATCTGTATTTTAAGAAGTTTCATATTCCAGTAACAGTAGAAAATTAAAACTATGTTCAATATACCCTCCACTAGAAAAGAAAAAATATTCTAGGTTCACCCTTCAAGGTTTAAAATATTAGTTGGGATGCCGCTGAGATTTTGGCACTATATAACTAGCTACATATTCTCATAATTATCCAGCAGACAAGTTTTACAATTGTTAATAAAGTAATTCTGGCCATTTTACCAAAAAGTTCTGAACTTTCCAGATTGACAAATTTCTTTACTAAGACTTTTAGAGTATGTTAATGCGAGACTAATTTGACTGAAAATTTACTGCGATTTACATTTTTATTTTTGTCTTTCATTTCAGAATTATATTTTGCCAAATCATTAATTTCAGTGATTTATAATTTTAGACTTTTATAAAAGTAGTTTTCAGTTTTAGTCTCTTTAGCTACATTGTTCAGACTAATAACTAAATTTTATTTAATCATTGAAATTTGCAGTAAATTAATTTAACTTTCCAGTAGCATTCACAGAACTATGTTAAAGCTTTAACTTTCCAGCAAGATTAAACCCTATTCTCAGGTTAAACCAGTCAAAAAATATTTTTAAATTTTATATTTGTCAAATTTATCCAATATTAAAGCTTAACAGCAATATGGTTTCCTTTCATCTACTGCATTCTTTAAAATAGCACCAGAATATAAGTTATGGTAGAATCACAAATGTTGTGGACAGTTATAAAATTGCTTGTTCAATAATAATATATCTTATGAAGCCTACAATATTTGCAATTACCAAAATTAAATAGAAGTATGCAGGGGTAGTATATAATTAATAATTATAAATCAATTTATTCCATTTTAAATACTCAACATAATCCTTATCAAATACATAATCCTTATCCTAAATAGAATGTAAAAATTGACATCCTAAATGTACATAAGCTAAATGAAAGATAGTGGTTTAGAAGCATTTCCTGTGGACAATGGATGGGCCAGATTCATCATATTCTTGCTTGCTAATCCACATCTGTTGGAAGGTAGAGAGGGAGGCCAGGATAGATCCACCGATCCATACGGAGTACTTGCGCTCAGGTGGGGCAATGATCTTTATCTTCATGGTGGATGGCGCTAGAGAAGTAATTTCCTTCTGCATCCTATCAGCAATACCGGGGTACATTGTGGTGCCACCAGACAGAACAGTGTTGGCGTACAAGTCCTTACGAATGTCGACGTCACACTTCATGATGGAATTGTAGGTGGTCTCGTGGATACCGCAAGATTCCATACCCAGGAAGGAAGGCTGGAAGAGGGCCTCAGGGCAGCGGAACCTCTCGTTACCGATGGTGATAACCTGACCGTCGGGAAGTTCATAAGACTTCTCCAAAGAGGAAGAGGAGGCAGCAGTGGTCATCTCTTGTTCAAAGTCTAGGGCAACATAACACAGCTTTTCCTTGATATCACGAACAATTTCTCTCTCAGCAGTGGTAGTGAAAGTGTAGCCTCGCTCTGTGAGAATCTTCATCAGGTAGTCTGTAAGGTCCCTGCCAGCCAGATCCAGACGAAGGATAGCGTGAGGAAGAGCATAACCTTCATAGATGGGTACAGTGTGAGACACGCCATCACCAGAGTCCAGTACGATACCTGTGGTACGACCAGAAGCATACAGGGACAACACAGCCTGGATGGCAACGTACATGGCGGGAGTGTTGAAAGTCTCGAACATGATCTGGGTCATCTTCTCACGGTTGGCCTTGGGGTTAAGGGGAGCTTCTGTCAACAGAACTGGGTGCTCTTCGGGGGCCACTCGCAACTCATTGTAGAAGGTGTGATGCCAGATCTTCTCCATGTCGTCCCAGTTTGTGACTATACCGTGCTCGATGGGATATTTCAGAGTCAGGATACCTCTCTTGCTCTGGGCCTCGTCACCAACGTAGGAGTCCTTCTGTCCCATACCCACCATCACACCCTGCAGAACAAGTTTACCATTAGCAAATATATAAATTATATAAAACTGATCAGACTGTAAAAGTCTGAAGTAAACTTCTATAGAAACTTTTGTTACAAGCATTTTAGACGTAGTTTGGTAATAGTTTAGTGTATGGCCTCTACCTAAAGAAAATGGATTTTTGAGGATAGACTAAACCAAATGTTCACTACTACATAGCTGGTCATTAACCTAACGTAAGGCAACCTGGGGGGCTGCTGCCCCGCCCCCCCAGACGGCAAGACCAGACCACCCCCCGCTGGTCTTGGGTTGAAAAGTGATAAAAACTCATATCTTACCTCATTATTCAAAGTTTTGCATTTGGTTTAATATACACTTCAAGTCATTTGAACAGTTCTATTGCTTCTATACACCATAGAATACACTTTTAATAACTAGAAAAAGACTTCGATTAAACAATCAAAAGATTAAAGCCAATATGCTTCTAGCTATGAGTGTATTAATGTATATACTCAGACATACCCCATATCAGGGGGTGGCCAGCTCGATACAGAGCCTGAACAGAAAAAATTAAAAGTTCCAATTTATAGGGTTCGGGACCATTTTAGAGTTCCTCGCTCCATTCTGGCTCTTCTAGTATGTGCATTTCACCTGCCCCCCCCCCCCCCTATAATTATTAGTCTATAATTATTTCATCCCAAATTTGCCTACACCTGGTAAAGTTGCAAAGAAATAAAATTAAAAAATCTGGAAAAAATTCAGTTTAGGCCTAAACTTAATACTCAGATACGTCAAATACATCCCTCTAGTAATTATCTTTCACTTCGCCATGCTATACTGTATTTCTACCAATGAGAATCTATAGTTTTTCCTGCCATACTTTCAGTAATAAGGTTTACATTGCCAGTATTCGGCATTCAATATTAAGATTTAATGACAGATTGGCAGGTCACCAAGGATCTAAGCATTGTTCAGTTACTTTAAGATAGTTATTGAACTATTTCATAATTGGTTACCATTTGCTAGTTTAACTTACAAAAGCAAACTATGCTCCTCTCTTATGAGAACTTGCCAATACGAGCTGTAAACTTTGTCCACAAGCCAACTTACCTGATGGCGGGGTCTGCCGACGATGGATGGGAACACAGCTCGTGGGGCATCGTCCCCAGCGAAGCCGGCTTTGCACATACCGGAACCATTGTCCACCACCAGCGCAGCTACCTCTTCGTCACACATTTTGAGTTACTACTGCAAAGAAGAAAAATTTGTTATGGTAATGCCAACTGTGTTAAGATTTACAATAACTATTAACTTTTATAGTTCCTTAACCCCTACAATATCTGAGACTTCCGTTTTATTGGATTTCAGCTCAATTTGGAAGATTCAAGACTCTTAGGATGGATATGGTAGCTAAAAATAAAGACAGTCTTAAGCTTTTGATTGGTAGAAGCCCTTCCTAAATTTAATATAATAGTTAATATTTTCCAGAATATAATTTAAAGTAGGGTAGGTCACCGGTACAGGAAGAGTTATAACCAAATTAATTTCTTTAGATTAAAATATTAATTTGTGGCCACCCTCTGGGATAAAGGGATATGGTAAAGCCGGTATCAGATATTATAGTCTACATTCAATCAAACATTTTTCTAGCAACATTTCTGGAATATTTTGTACTGGCATCGGAAACTAGGCCTAGACGGATTAATTTAGGTAACAAAAATATTAAGTTTCTCATAAGCTGCGAGACCAGTGTTAAGGATAAATGTTAGGCCTAGTGAAAAAGCGCTCGTGATACCGGCTTACTAGAACTTTCAAACCTATGGTCAGGCTATGCTTTGAAGTTATCTTTCCCTCTTTACGCATATTATTGGTAAGTTACCCAACCTGGCACCCAGGAGCCTTTGTAAATTTAAGTTTTGCCATGGCTAAATGCCACTAGCATACCAAATTGCACTTCAGAGAAACTTTAAAATGTAGGATTTGCAACAATAGAAGTTACAAATCTATATTAGCTTGGGGTTCCCATCATATGCTTCATTGCTAGGCTAGGCTATATAATAGTCATCCTCGGGGGGGGGGGGGGGGGGGGGGGAGAGCTAGCCCAAGATTTGTTATTCATTGGGAGCTAGGCCTATTGGGTTAGGCTAATGAAAACAAAATTCCAAGGATAAAAGTTAGGCTATAGGCCTAGAGCAATGAAGCATAGGATAGGAACCCCAAACCATTATTAGGCCTAATCGGTTTCCTATATAGTTGCAAATCCTACATTGGCCTATTGACTTGTAGCTTTAAATGAATACTAGCCTAGGCGGGGCCTAGTGGGGGTGCTCTGTTATGGCCTTGGGGCTGTTCGGCCAGGCAGCTTGGGGAACTAGCCTAGGCCTAGTGGATTCTAGATCATAATGGATAGGCGAACTGGTGCTGATTAGAGAGACTTCAATATTTGAATGTTATTCTAGAATAAGGATTTTGCAAAACTCATTAAACTAGTTTCAACCATCGAAAAAGCATTATAGCCCAAGGGCAATACAGGCTAAAGATAAACTCAATTGCCGTAACACAAACTAGATCCCCATGGCAAAATATAGATTGAATGTAGGCCTAGACCATTTTTGTTTTAACATAGCCTAAGCCTAAGAGAAAATACATCCAGGTGTTGGTAGATCGTTGGATCATGGATGATAATTTCCGATGAATAAGACTACCTCAAACCGAATAAAGTCAATAGTCACTAAAGTTCGTGCAAATTGATTTTTCAGGCCGTGTTAATGTCATCTTGCTACAATTAGCCTAGATTAGGCCTACAGTGTGTAACATTAACACAATTACGTAATTTTTATTTAATTAGTTACCATTTGCCTAGCCTATTGTCTTCAACGTTAATTTAGGCTACCTCTATTAAAATGTGTAAACACGATCTCAACCTCTTTAAAGTAGCCTAGTCTTCAAACTATATAAAATAATTAAGTTTCAGACAAAAACTAAGGTATAAAGGCGTGATGGTTCTGAAAGGGCAAGTTTGGATGTTGGGTTACCATGGAGCACCAATAGGCTAAGACACTATTAGGGCTAGGCTGTGTTCCACGTCTGAAAACCGTGGTTACGAGTGGCACAGTAGGCACTTTAATATTTGGGCCTATTATTTGTAACGCCCAGACGCGCAATTCCAATGGTCAAAATGCAAAACCATCCAGTTTATTTTGAACTGGACTACCAAAATCCAGTAGCAACTGAACGCCGATTCGATTAGTCACATGTAAAAACCGGAATGTTAAATAAATACAAATTTCCAGAATATTTCCACTGTCCGTAGGCCATCACTTTCCATTAAATTTTCAAACATTATGTTTCGGAAATATACCCAGTAAATCGATCATTACCTAGTTTTATATCACAGTCACTGACTAAGTGCGTTGCGGGACCAGCCCGATAGATGTGCTCAGCTCCGAAACCCGTGTTGAACTGACAACAACCCAGACAGCAGGGGGATCTTATACAGTACACCCCCAGTCCCCTTCCATCGACCCCCTCATACCGCTCGCTCCCCCCCCCTCCCCTCCAAGGACCCCATGTGCCCCCCCACCCCCTCGTGACGTCACCCAAAGCCACGCACCCCTCACACACCTACCACCGTATATGGTGGAGCGGAACGCACTTTCTAACCAAAAATGCCAAAATACACATCCTACCAAGCCATAAGTGGCTAGGCCTAATTCACAATACCGATCCTACGGAATATAATAGGAAAGACCATTAGGCTAAATATGCAATAGAACGCCCGATACGGCAATAAGATCATACATCTAAAAAATAGTACACTGCAAATAAACGCACTGAACATTAAACATAATTAACAGGTGTTCAGGTAGAAACTTAAACGCGCCGTACACATGAGCAAATAGATAAGGTGAAAATCCACGTACAGGTAACAACTAATTTCCCAGACTATTAATCAATGGAAACCGGTGTCAATATATATATAATGCTCAAGTTCACTTTGATAAGCACACTTTACAACACTACTCCAGGCGACAAGATACTTACAAGGATAGGGCACGAGACTGAACAACCGTGCGCCTGCTGGTGCGGATTGTGAGTGAAGGACTTCTGAAGCGGGAAACTCCAGCCCGCCCCACCTCAACTTTCTCGGGAGGGGAGGACACCAAACGTCAAACAAGTGTCAAACTATTCTGTCAATCCATCCTGGTCTAATTATACCTAGAACCAAACCTCTTAACTACAATAATATCATGGTTTACTAGTATAGCATAATTTATTACGGATATGTGTATTATAAGGATAAGTGCGTTTCCTGGAAGAAGGTTTCCCCCACCATGTGTGCCGCAGTGGCCTCGCCCGCCCCGCCCGGACAAACGTACATTGCCTTATATGGCCATCGTCGGAGACTCGGCCTCTGATTGGTCCACGCCGTTCGTTGAATGTGAGGCGGGAAGAGAAGTGAACACGCGGCTATCGTATAATTTCGTTCAGTTTCAAATTGTTTCCCAAGCCCTTATGGCACACATATTTACTTTTATCTATATATATCTCCTACAAAATTGAGCAAATAGATATATAATTCCCTTTAGAAAATGCGGATTTGGGCATAGGGATAAATGCCTATATGCCGTACTTCCAGCGCAATACGAGCTAAATATTCTAAGCTGATCATTCCGGGTGAAACAAAATGGGAACAATGACGAGAGCGAGCGTACTGGATTCACGGCTGCCAACCTCATACGGCTGCCATGGAGTCGCAGACTTTCAGAACAACCCAAATGAATAATCTCCCAGGCAAGCTTTATTCGGCCACGGACCATACTACAGTCGAGTATAGTCTAGCGGTCTGTGTCGACTTATTAGCGGTCTCCATAAGTCTTTACTCTAGGTCCGTAATCTTAAAAATTAAGTGACATGAACTTCAGGGTCTGACACATAAAATTGGGATAAGTTGGTATTTGTCGTTGCCGACACGAACAAGCGAATGTGAGAAACGAGTCAGAATTTCAGATTATAAGTAGTACGATATGCCACGAGGGTTAGGGATCGATTAAATTATATATATCGACGAGTGTTTTAAGGTTTATATTGCAAGTGCCGGCACCATGGCATGTCAGACCAGCTAGACTTGACAGGAAGAGCACAGATACATGCCCTTATTTGACATTTCCTGAAGTTATCATGTTCGCACGAGGGTGTTTTTTCTATTTCTCCGAGTTGATAAAATGCTGTTTTCTATAAATTCCGATATAATGTTAACGTATGTCTTTCCACATCCTGCTGATATGGTAGTTTTCAGTGGATAGGGACCTACCGTTATGGTTTAAAAAAGTGCATTGCCTTGCTTGCAACGGATATTTTAATTACGGACATAGGCCTACTCTTATGGGGGGGTTTTCGTCGATGTTTTGACATTCATATTTACAGTACTGAAGTTTTGAACTGGAATATAAATTATATGTAGGCTATAGGGCACATGCGGATTATTTGCCTACACCTTGTTAATATTGTCTCCAAAGTTGATATGATGTAGAATTTACGGTAGTGTCTCGATATGAATGACAAATATGTAAACTAAATATAGATAGGCCTATATCCAACTTAAGATTTTCACTTCGAAAGTTAGTACTGCCTCATATCTACCAATATAGTATACCAAAATCAAGTGTAATTTCATTTAATTTACGTTATGAAAAATTCAGATGTGGATAATCTTTTCAGTGTATTAGATACTTGAAGTGTTAAGCATTCTGTAGTGTCATTATTGGTTTATATTGGACATATATTATAATTGTATTATATTAAATATTTCATGTTGAATAAATTGGTGAAAGTTGGGTGCTCTCATCTGAATGTCTGAGTTTCGATTATAAGATGACTTGTAACCTCGATCCGATAATTTCATGATAGGCAATACTGTATTCTAGAATGATAAATTATCCGGCAAGATATAACTAACCCATTTTGGAAGTACCGGTATTATACAATGTCTTTACTCTTTAGGATCAATGGTAGGATCGCAGTAAGTAGTCTATAACAAATAACTTGCGAGGCAATAAATACCCTATGAAACCTTTTAATATATAACCACTAAATCATATCCCAAGGTAACTGCAACTATTATTTTTATCGGCGGTAGTTGTTACAGGTAAGATTTTTTGTTTTTCATAATCGCCAATATTCTCGGATAGATGCAAAAATCGGGAAAATATAGCCTAATTATGAAGTCGTTATGAGCAATAATCAAAGATAGAAAGAAAACAAATCCTAATCGTGTTCCCACAATCCATGCACATCATACTACCCAAAAGGTGCCCTTTGCTATTTTTCCCTTATTACAGACGAGTACAATCACGCTAATAAGTGATGTCTCGGCACCAAGTATGTTTTGATCAATAATTGGTAGCAGCAATATTTAAGCTTCACTTCTTCATATCGAGTGAAATATACAAACATGTTCCTACACTTACCCACCCTATTCAACATCTGACGGCATTAATACAGCACAGAGCCAGCCAAACGTAATGACAGCTGGGACATGACTTATTAGCGCGACCGTACAAAGGAGAGCTAATAACATTGTATTGATCTTCACTAGGCTACGTGAAATTTGAACCTCACAGAGAAAGAGAGAAACAACAAAAGAGTACTGATATAACCCGAAATACAGTATGACTACGATGTGTTCTTCCCAAAAGACTGAGGTTCGAATCCCTGGGGTAGGAGGCGAAGAGAGAGTGGGGAGGTGGTTTTAGTGATTACGATGGGTCACGTGGTTCAGGGACAGAGGAAGGAGGGGCGGAGGAAAGGGAGGAGGAGGAGGATCACGAGTGGAAGGGAGGATAGGGGGAGGAGGGAGAATAGTAGGATAGTGAAGTGGTATCACACGAGAGCTTTAATCGTCAACTCTCCGCAACTTCATTGTGTCATAATATTGAGACTATCTTTCACTACTATTAGCAACTAGTATGGTAGATTATAATAGATGACAAAACATATATATAAGTGTATTTTACGGCGGTCAGATATGAATTATGGAAGAAAGTTCAGGAAAAGGCGTTCGTGTGATACCTGATCTACCTTTTACTCCACCCATTGACTGGAAATCCTACCTATTAACCCCTTCAGCTCTGGTCTTCTTGATAATTACTATAGCTATTAGTAGACGGCTATTTTCGTATTAAGGAAGGCTCTTTAAGATTAGCAGCACTTAAAACTATCGGGAAAAGCTGAACTTGTTTGCTCCACGTACGGTGTGTATATCCATGTCAACTTTGTTTATAGTAAGGCCAAGCTTAACCCTCTGTCTCCCACAGGTCCCTCCTAGGCTGCAGATTATCGTCTACTGATAGCCACCATGTATCCACACAAGAAAGGAGACGTCGGCTAAGGGTTGAGCACTATCATGTGTGTATATTAGGAATGGTGAAATATAGATACACCCAAGTTAGGATAAACAGTAAACAGTAGGATACGATGGTTCGTTATAAAAGTAGCTTTTTAGGTACCGGTATATGAATAAAGCACAGCATTACTTATGGAACTACACACACACAACCCTAACTTTATACGCAACACTACACGTATAAAACTACACACACAAACACATACAACACATATACACACACACACGCGCATTATATTCGCAACACTACAATTATATAACTACACACACACACATTATAAACCGTGGACTGTGTGGTCAAGCGAGAGGATAGTAATGGGTCTAGAACTTTGTAAGTTAAAATAGGACTTCAGAGTCTATCAACCCTATTGGATTATTAAGCCAGCACACTAAGTCAAGAATAACGTCAGGACTGGAGCCTCTCTGCGAAAACTCCAGTCCCTTGGGTCTAGAAACCCAGTACACTGTACTGTATAATTATGCAGGCCGAATACAAGGCAGATCCTTCTCACCAAGAGAAGGTACTAAGCAAACAAAAAGAGGTATGACGATTTAGCTTAACACCAACGTTTATTTTAGTAATGACGTGAGCAGAAGGGGCCCTGGAGAGATTTTTTTTTTCAATTACTTTATTTTTTTATAATTGTTATATGAATGCACCGTCGATGCGTTACATGTGCACTTGAACAATATATATATATATATATATATATATATATATATATATATATATATATATATATATAGGCTATAATGCAGCAAAGATACATTACAAATTCCCCTTCAGGAAGATGACGCTCTTTTCTGAATTATATTCTTGCAAACGTTAGGCGATTTTGTTCAGCCCAGAAAGTGATCCCTAGAAAGTAATGGGAATATCTCAATTATCAACCAACCATTACCTTCCCGCAGCCGCAGGTCCTTCCTAAGCTGCATGATAGCGTCTAGAGAGAGAGAGAGGAGTGGTCACATGGCTTATAGGAGTCGCTATAGTGAGAGTCCGGTGGTCCTAATATCGGGGTCGAGGATGAGCGAGAGAGAGAGAGAGAGAGACGGAGGGGGTTACGATACACTGGCCACACAAACCTTCCGATCCAAGCAAGGTTCCCACCATTTAATTCTAGTAAAGATGACAAGACAGCTACAGACTCCAACCAAAGGATAGTAGAAGAAAGTATAAGGTATCAGGGGGGGGGGGGGTGCATTTTTTTATTTTTTATTATTGTTTCTCCTACCATCGATGTTTAAAGCCCACCAATATCAACAATAATTATGTGGTTGTTTGTACAATGTCAGACGCTAATTTTGACCTATTATGTGAGCTGGAATAGCATAAATGTAGGTCTAAATAGCTGTCAATTGTTTGCTTGTCTCTTCGTAAATTGACCACTTGCGAGTTTCAGGCTATACGGAAGTTGAAGCTGTAGACATCGATATTAATCAATCAAATGAAACATACTTTTTATCCATCTGTGACCTACACTATTATTTAATTTATGTTCAATATTTATGTTTACAGGTCCAACTTCCTTACAGCCGGAAACTCGCAAGTGGTCAATTGACTAGCGAGTTTCATTCTATAATGAAGTTGTAACTGTAAACAACGATATAAAATAGAAATGCAATAATAATGTAGGTTTATGAAGGTTAAACAGTGTGTTGAATTGGGTTTTATGTATATTATTAATACTACAACCGTATTTTGGCTGATAATTCTGCTAAATATCGATGTCTACAGCTCCAACTTCCTTATAGAATGAAACTCCCAAGTGGTCAATTGCATTGTCCCCACCGTGAATACTCCGCTGTTATGATTAAACGAAATATGTGGAAATTTTGACATTGCATAGCTGTAGAGGCATATTTGCATAGATTCCCGATAAGTGAAAATAAAAATCATAGAAGTGCTATTGAGTTTTTTGTTTCTCCTGCATGTCTATGATGTTTCTTCAATACTCTTACACGGTAGCCTTGTCCGTTTCCTATTCATTCAGGTGTGACTTTAACCTCATGACACAGGGACAAGTGGCTTAATTCTCCAATTTTGGTAATGTACAATATTACCGAAAATTAGGGGACGGTGTGAAATAAGCTGTGGCAAAATATCATACTGATCCAACTGTTTGTTAGTAAGTTATTCCCGACAAATTGTGTAACACGGCCTCTGAAATCCATAGTAGGTAGTTTGCAGCGAAAGCCACAGAACCATCTCTCTCTCTCTCTCGCTCTCTCTCTAATAATTAGATTAACTAGTAATATCGTCCTTAATTAAAGTCCAGTAATTAATTCCCACCTGCCCGCGCCCCCCCCCCCTCCCCAACTCCCATCAGAATCACCATACCTGACAAGCACCATTTTTATACTGCTGGTGAAATTAACCCCTTCAGCAACATGACGTAATTTTCCTCATATTCGGGCTACCATTAGGCGCCTTTCTTTAGCTTTTAATCTTGCTCTTGGACTCAAATGGGTAAATACAATCTCAATAAACCCTCTTACCTCTCTTCTTAAATTGCATAAAATCATATAATTTTCGCCAGAATCAAAGTTAAAAAGGCGTCATAGTGCTGAAGTGGTTAAGGTTGAGGCAAATATGAACTGTAGTCATGAATCATATTTTGGTCAACATTAGTCTCTTTTATATCTGCAGACGGTAAATTGTTGTTCTCATCGTTATTATTCGGCTACTATATAAGATGCCAGCGACATCCTTTTCAATATATTCTGGCAACTATTATACGATTTGATTATGCTTAGGAAGGACGTCTACCAATGAAAAGGCTACATACTATCTCAATTTAGCCTTTTAGCTACCATATATCCTTCCTAAGCTTCATAACATTGTTTAAATGTAACTGATATCAAACATAAAAGACGTCACCGGTACAGGAAGGGATAAAACTTGGCATTTAGTATGACGCAGAAACAATAATATCATAGTTTTCCATTAAATAACGGAAAATTAGCTGCTAGGGACTGCATTATATGTTAGATGAACACTAACAAGACGTCACTATGCCATCCAAACATTGCTGTAGTGAAATGACGGCTAATGGGAAATACACCCATTAAAAAACAAGTAAATACAGTCCTTTCAAAGTACAGGGCTAGCCAAATATAATACACCTGGGCCGGTTTTATCTTTAATTGGCTATATTTGGCTATAATTTGAGTTTTGATTGGTAATACATCATCCACCGTCTACATATATGTGTGTGTGTGTGTGTGTGTGCCTCTTCATGCGCCGTCTACATTGTGTGTGTGTGTGTGTACCTTTTCATGTACCGTCTACATATATGTATTAATAATAATAATAATCGGTTTATTTCAAGCCGGCAGCCAATGGGGCTGAAAATACACAGACTTAACCTAGATCTTATCCTAATGGATCAACAGACTGATCCTGGCAGCTAACGAGAGCGCCTACATACTCCCAAGGGAGTAGGACGTGGGCAGGAGACTTTGTGGGTCCCCCGAGACGATCCGCCCAGATCTTGCCTTCACGGCCAAGGAAAGTTTTTGAGAGAACTTCCCCTGCCGGCGCGTGGGATTGAACCCCCGACACCAGAGCTAGCGCTCCCAATACAGAGTACTAAGCGCGCTAGGCCACCATAACAGTGAATGTGTGTGTGTGTGTGTGTGTATGTATGTGTGTGCGCGCGCGTGTGTACCTTTCCATGCACCGTCTACATGTGTGTCAGTGTCGGGGGCAGTACATTATCGATTTTCCACTACCTCACCCGAACAGATGTGTGTGTGTGTGTGTGTTATTAAAATATCGTGTCCCTTGTTCATTGACTTGCTGTTGTTGTTGTTGTTGTTTATGTGTGTGTGCCAGTTTATGCTATTAAAATCTCGTTAACGTTATTCATCGACTTGTTATTGGATGTAGTGACGTTATGTGTGTGTATGTGTGTGCCACTTTGTACCATTTAAATATCCTGTCATATGTTTTCATTGGCTGTTGTTGTTTTTAGCTGTAAGGTCATGTGGGCTAATTCCTGGTGTTATATGTGCCTTTGTAATGTATAGTATAATTATGTAACTATTTTAAATATATCCATACAAACCAATCTCTCTCTCTCTCTCTCTCTTGTATGTTCTTCCCTCCTCTCCCTTTAAACCACCTCACCCCCTTCCCCCCCCCCACTCCCCGCCCCTACCGCCCCCCCCCCCCCCATTTCTCTCCAACCCCTTCCATATTTAATTACACATCGGTACCATCTTCCCTCGTCTACTCTTATTCTATCTCCTTCTCTTTAATTCCCTTTCCCTCTTCATTCTTTTCATTTCTTCCACTTCTACTTCTATTCTACCAACTCCTTCCCTATTCTACCATTCACCCCCCCCCCCCCCATTTCCTTCCCTCCATGTTTCCTTTTATTCTTCCCTTCTTTCCTTCTTTTCCCTCCTATTCTTCCCGCTTCCTTCATTCTTCCTGTCATCCCCCCTCCCTCCCTCCTTTCTTCCCCTTCCCTCCTATTCCTTCAGTCTCCCTTTCCTTCCCTTCCCTCCCATTTCTTCTTCCTTCATTCTTTCCTCCATTTCCCCCCACCTTTCCTTCCCTTCCCTCCCATTCCCTCTCCTCCTTCAGGCATTCTGTCATTCTTTCCCTCTGTCCTTCCCTTCCCTCCCATTTCTTCTTCCTACTTTCCTTCCCTCCATTCCCCCCTCTTCCTCCACCCCTGTGGCCTCTTCCTTCATATTCCTCGCTTTCTCTTACGTTTCCCTTTTCTTCTTTCATTGGCTTACCTCTCCATATCCTTCTTGCTTCTTCCCATTATCTCTCTCTCTCTCTCTCTCTCTCTCTCTCTCTCTCTCTCTCTCTCTCTCTCTCTCACACACATAAGCAAAAATAATATGCGAGCGTCCGTGATTTTTAAAGAGCGAATGTCTGACCATATTTTCCAATGCTGGTACAGGAATACTCCCCCCCCCCCATTGATTTCCGGATAACCCAACCAGCAGACCAGTTCAACTAGTAGACCTCAACCAGTGCCAAATTCACCAGGACCAACTATACCCGTGCTGCATTGGATTTTTTAGTTACCTATATATAATCGGTTGTCTCCTAGTTTAAAGTTTTCATCATTAACCATATATTTCGCTACAAAATCTTCATAATAGCTGGGTAATCTTATCAATTTACCGTCAAATCTCAACCAATTGACCAAGGCCAGCTAAACCAGAGTTAAATTGAAGTTCTTACCTAATCTACCTAACTTAACCAGTAGGCTACATCTCAACCAGTGCCAATTTAACAAGACCCAACTTAACCAGAGCCAAATTATAGTTCCTATCTAACTGCAAACAGGGCTAAGAGCCGTTAGTATCGATATCCTTTAGTAGCACCAGGGAATGTGGTAACGGGTCCTCTCTCTCTCTCTCTCTCTCTCTCTCTCTCTCTCTAAACATTCACCGACAAACACAAACTCACACCGCAAAATAGTAGCCTACATAGATTACACCCACCTATATATAAAACACTACATACTACACATATTGCACACAGATGCACACACATACAGTCAAAAAAAAACTTCATCTTCTCTCAATATTCTTGGTGTCTCTTTTTCTTCTGCTCTCATTTGGAAGGACCATATTACCAGTCTTGCTAAGGCAGCCTCCCAGAAGCTGGGTGTGCTCAACCGCCTTAGGGGGTTCTTTTCCCCAGCACAGCTTCTTGCTCTGTACAGGGGCATAGTGTGTCCTTGTATTGAGTATTGTTCACATGTGTGGGGAGGTTCCTCTCACACCGCTCTCCTAGACAAAGTTGAAAGGGAGGCCTTTCGTATCATTAACTCCCGTCTACTCACCAACTCTCTGCAATCGCTCTCTCTCCGCCGCAATGTTGCATCTCTCTCGCTATTCTATCGCTACTATAATAATCAGTGTTCCTCAGAGCTTTCCCAGTGCATACCACCTCCTTTACGTAGGGCACGTGGTACCCGTCTTGCAACTCAATCCCACCCCTACTCTGTGCAACTCTCTAACCCAAGAGTGAAACGTTACTCTCAAACTTTCTTCTACTCAACAGCTGAGCTCTGGAACTCTCTCCCAGAATCAGTCATTCCCTCTTCGTATGACTTAAATTACTTCAAACTCCGTGTGTCCAGGCATTTTGGCTCGATCGTCCCTTGATTTTGGCCCTGTCACTCTTTCTACTATGGGGGAGTCACTCGCTATAGGCAATTCTGCCTTTTGCCTCCCTCAATCACATAGAAAAAAAATATATATACATATACATCTTACATATATAATTATACAGTACACTAAACTTCACACACAAATACAAACACACTCATACAGTACAAACATACTTTTTTCGCTCTCTTAAACACACCCTATACAATGAAACGCATCCACACACACATACACACACACCTTTCGTTCTGTTACCTACCAAACCCCCCCCCCCCCCAACCACCACCACCTTCCTATGACCACCATCCCTCTTCTGTCTGTCTATCTGTCTGTCCCGTTTCCTAATCTACTTTCATCCCCACCCCTTCCTACCCACCTGTTTCCTTACACACACACACACACACACACACACACATACACACACTCATATACACACATACACTATCTCTCTCTCTCATTCTCTTTTCAAACTCTCTCACTCTCTTTGTCTCTTTTTGTGTTTTGCTCTCTCATTCTCTTCACACACACACACACACACACACACACACACACTCCCCCCCCCCCCCCCTTCTCTCACTCACTCTCACACTCTCTCTCACACACACTCTCTCTTTCTCTCTCACCCCAGGATAAATCAGGGGGGTGCAGACAATATCCTCCTTATATAATCAATTTGTACACAACCGCTCCGGCCAAAATCCCCAAAGCTGATTGTGGGCATTAGCCGCAAATAATCGTATCTATAAAAATAATAAGGATAAGTACTACGACTACTATTTATTATTATTTTTTTTTTCTTCTTATTATTGTTATTGCCCTTGCTGTTGTTGTTGTTGTTGTTGTTGTTGTTGTTGTTGTTCGTCTCCTTGCCCCTCCTCCTTAACTTCTTCTTCTTCGTCCTCTACTACCGTACTACTACTCATATATATAATAACAATAGTAATAATTATAATAATATGAATACTAATAATTACAATAATAATAATAAATAATAAAAACAAACCTTAGCGTGGAGAGGGTCACAGGGTCCATTAATTTAAAGGTCGAGGACTATATAACAACACGTCGCCCATTCATCATACGCGATTTACTCTGCATTTTGATGTGGCTGTTACTAGACATTAATACAGCACAGAGCAAACCAAACGTAATGACAGCTGAGACTTGACTTATTAGCGCTACCGTACTTAGAGCGCCTTTTAATACTAATGTTAGCCAGAATGAAATAAACACATACGTCATTGTATGCCTGGAACAGTCCTTGATTTTAGCCCCGTCACTCTTTCAACTCTGGGGGAGGCACTCGTCAAAGGCAGTTTTGCCTTTGGTTTCCCTCATCCACATAGACAACAAAATAAAGTACTGAGAGTGTTAATCAACAATGATAAGGCGTGAAGAATACATTAAGCTGTAGCGAAACATGACACCATGGGAACTAAGGGGGTTGACACTTGACAAAAAGATGGTCTAGCACAGCTGTTGTTTATAAGAGGCAAAGTAGAGGACTTACTCTGGGTACGGAAGTAGTTGTAGTAGAGGAAGCCTAGACCAAGGTTTATAGTATTCATGGACCTTGGCCTAGACCACGATCTACATACATATACTGTAGATCGTGGCCTGTATAGAGAGCTCTGTTCCACTGATATGCTCATGCGCGACGACTTTGATTTTCTTCTATGATTATATTATATTATTATTTGACTAACCCAACCTAAGCTAAAAGATTAGTTTTAGCGTATGTATGTAAGTGTGCGTGTGTGTGTATGTGTGTATGTCTAGAAACCATTCCAGGACACCATCAAACAGGCACAGAATGGGTGGAAGTATATTCATGACATAGAAACCAAGGCAACTCACCGACATACAAAAATAATGGATGAAAAGAAATATTCGGGTATAACGCATATTTTTGTTCTTGTTTCCTTTGTGAGCATAAAGGCAAGCCGACTATGGAGAGAGCCTATCAATTGGGGAACTGAATAAGTGATTGAATTGTCTATTGTAGAGATTGAAGGCTGTACCGGTGCCATTGAAATAAGAGGAGAAAGTAGGGAGTATTGGGAGAATGAAAAGCCATGAACAAAATAATATGCTACATGCAAAAATATGTAAATTAATAAAAATAAGCATAATCAAATTATTGTGATATTATATGACCAACTTAGATATACTGAAATGGTAGCAGTAGAGTACCTTACAATAAATATAAAAAATAAATAGTGCCTCTATCATTCCTATCATAGTTTAACTTTGAATTATTATGTTTTTTACATCAACCAACTTCACATCTAAACTCAATTAATGAAATCAACAAATACATGTGGCCCTCCGAGGATTCGAACCTAGGATACTCACATCGAAATTCTGCGCACTATGCATTACGCTACCATAGTCTAGGGATCGCGGCTGACAAGAACGCAATATACTACGTGAAAAAAGAAAGAAGGGAAAGAAATACAATATATACATTAAAGCAAATACAATATATACATTAAAGCAAATACAGTTCATCTCTTCTCTTCTAATAACTGCAGCAAAGAGCTCTATGGCTGGGACACATGGCTCTATGAGGCTATCCCCTTCAATACAGAGTTCCATGTGTTATTTATACATGCATTCACGTATATATACCAACGCTTCCTGTGTGGTGTAATGGTTAGAGTGCTTAAATCATGTATGTCGTAACCCAGGTTCGAATCCCGGTGGATCACATGCTTGCTTTCATTAATTTCATTGGGAGGTGTTTGGTGTTGGAGTGAAATTAATAAAAATATATTGTAGTAAACTTATTAAGGTAGTGTTTTTTCTGGACCTCCTTCTCCCTCATGTTTAGCCCCATTACTTTGGGATTGTAAGACGTTTGCCCTATTAGTTTGGCGATTTCAAAATCTTTCACACCATTTTGTTTGTCAAATTTAAGACCTTTCATACCATTTAGGTGTCGATTTTTCCTGGCCAGGAATAGCGATCCTGCAATTCTGAAGGATTCGGTCGTCGGTTGGGACCTTTTCCTACCGAATAATGCACTCAATTATCTCGATGGGGTGTCTTGGGAGTATATTTTAAAGCTTGATGGAGGTCTAGAGAGCAAATTAAAAAATAACAATACAAAATTAAAAAAATAAATACAATACATACGTAGGCTACATAAATAAATACAATACATACGTAGGCTACATAAATAAATACAGTACATACGTAGGCTACATAAATAAAATACAATACATACTTAGGCTACATAAATAAATACAATACATACGTAGGCTACATAAATAAATACAATACATACGTAGGCTACATAAATAAATACAATACATACGTAGGCTACATAAATAAATAAAATACATACGTAGGCTACATAAATAAATACAATACATACGTGCTACATAAATAAATACAATACATACGTAGGCTACATAAATAAATACAATACATACGTAGGCTACATAAATAAATACAATACATACGTAGGCTACATAAATAAATACAATACATACGTAGGCTACATAAATAAATACAATACATACGTAGGCTACATAAATAAATACAATACATACGTAGGCTACATAAATAAATACAATACATACGTAGGCTACATAAATAAATACAATACATACGTAGACTACATAAATAAATACAATACATACATAGGCTACATAAATAAATACAATACATACGTAGGCTACATAAATAAATACAATACATACGTAGACTACATAAATAAATACAATACATACGTAGGCTACATAAATAAATACAATACATACATAGGCTACATAAATAAATACAATACATACGTAGGCTACATAAATAAATACAGTACATACGTAGGCTACATAAATAAATACAATACATACGTAGGCTACATAAATAAATACAATACATACGTAGGCTACATAAATAAATACAATACATACGTAGGCTACATAAATAAATACAATACATACGTAGGCTACATAAATAAATACAATACATACGTAGACTACATAAATAAATACAATACATACATAGGCTACATAAATAAATACAATACATACGTAGGCTACATAAATAAATACAATACATACGTAGGCTACATAAATAAATACAATACATACGTAGGCTACATAAATAAATACAATACATACGTAGGCTACATAAATAAATACAATACATACGTAGGCTACATAAATAAATACAATACATACGTAGGCTACATAAATAAATACAATACATACGTAGGCTACATAAATAAATACACTACATACGTAGGCTACATAAATAAATACAATACATACGTAGGCTACATAAATAAATACACTACATACGTAGGCTACATAAATAAATACAATACATACGTAGGCTACATAAATAAATACACTACATACGTAGGCTACATAAATAAATACAATACATACGTAGGCTACATAAATAAATACACTACATACGTAGGCTACATAAATAAATACAATACATACGTAGGCTACATAAATAAATACACTACATACGTAGGCTACATAAATAAATACAATACATATGTAGGCTACATAAATAAATACAATACATACGTAGACTACATAAATAAATAAATGAAAAATAAGAATCTCCCCCAAATGACCAAGGCTGTAGGTGTGTTTGTCTCAATGTATAATTAATTATACGTGTTAGTTTTACGATATACTGTATATATATATATATATATAATTATATATATAGATAGTTGGAGGCTTCAGATTGTATCATAATATTAATGACCGCAATTTTACCATACCCAAGTTAAAGGATTTCAACGGGGCATTAGAAAGGTAGACCAGGTGGGTATTATGGAATCTATAATTATATACCTGTTAATCACATGCTTTCCTTATTTATTTATTTTTTTTTTTTTTGGGGGGGGGGGGAGGTGGAGTTGAAGTGAAAAAACAAAACAAAATATAAATATATACCGTATATATATATATATTATATATATATATATATATATATATATATATATATTTATATTTTGTTATGTTTTTTCACTTCAACTCCAACCCCCCCCCCCCCCCAAAACAAAATAAAATAAAATAAGGAAAGCATGTGATTAACAGGTATATAATTATAGATTCCATAATACCCACCTGGTCTACCTTTCTAATGCCCCGTTGAAATCCTTTAACTTGGGTATGGTAAAATTGCGGTCATTAATATTATGATACAATCTGAAGCCTCCAACTAATTAAGGGGTACTACTCGCTTTTTCTGGACCCCCTTCTCCCTCATGTTTAGCATATTAGGTTTGAGGTTCTAAGATGTTCGTTCCGTTAGTTTGGCGATTTGAGACCTTTTGCCCCATTTTTGTGTCAATATTAAGACCTTTCGTGTCATTTAGGTGTCGAATTTTTCCTGGCGAGTGGAAGCGAGCCTGTAATTTTAAAAGGAACCAGCCTTCGGCCGAGAAATTATTCTATCGAAAAATGTACAAATTTATCTTGAAAGGGGATCTAGGGGGTGCTTGATGGAGGTCTAGCGAGTTAAAACATAAATATATAGACCAAAAAACAAGCACTACCCCCCTTACACGAGCCTCAGACATGCACACATCTGGCAATGCATCATTAACCCTTTGAGTACCAGTGACGTGTGTGCTATATTTCATTCAGGCTATATTTTGACGATATTATGCAGCTTAGAAAGGATCTGTGGTAGTTAAAAGGGTTGGTTGAGATATATTGAAGCCTTATTGTTGCTAGAGGTCCTTCCTAAGCTGTATACAATCGTATAATAGTTGCCAGCATGTAATAAAAAGGACGTCCCTGGTACAGAAGGGGTTAAATAATTCACAAGGGATTGGCGTTCTCAAAAGGGGGTTCCAGTCCTAACGCTATTACAGTGTGCTGGCTTAATAATCCAGAATGGTTGATAGCCTCCGAAGTCATATTTTAACTAACTAACTAGGCATACTGTGCATAGATGTGTGTGAAATTTTGTGTTTTATGTTGTGATGTCCCTGTTCGGGCTCTGTCTCGAGTCGGCCACCCCCATAAAAACAATTAAAAAAAGGAAAACTGGGGAAGGTGCCAGAGTATATACATACATACATACATACATACATACATACATACTTAATTCAGCCTGAGACAGCTTCGAATGTGTATGTAATTGCACATATCTGAGGACAACATATTTTCTTAAAACTTTACATCGTGCTCTATCACATAATTATATAAATTATTATGTGCTCTCCACTAACCAACCTTACTCCTAAACTCGATTAATGAAATTAACAAACACATGTGGCAGTCCGGGGATTCGAACCTAGGACGCTCACACCGAAAATCAACACACTTATGCATTGCACCACGAAGACAGTTAAGACATACATACGTGCAGTGTCCACACATCGTACACACAAACACAGACAAGGAAAGGATAGACAAGGAGGACTTTATCGAGGGAGATAAAGGGAAGACTAGAGGACATAGTTGCAAGTTAAAGAAAGGCAGATGTAAAGGAGATGTGAGGAAATTCAGCTTTCCATATACAGGTAGAAGTATTAATATGTGGAATCAGTTGGATGATGAAGTGGTGGGTGCGGGGAATATCCAAATTTTTAAAGCCAAATTAGATAACAGAATCTTTGGAAGCCGGACAATACGAGCCTAAAAACTCAAATCCTGTATACTACAATTAGGTGAGTACAATTAGGTGAGTACACACACATCTATTGTTGCTGCTAGTTCAGTCATCCTTGAAAATAACAGGACTATTGAATGTAAATATTGCAAATCTCTCGGCCTAAGTCTTGCAAATCTCGTGCATTTTCGAACCTCACGAATTTTGCAAAGTTCATGACCCTTTGCAAATGTAACAAGACTAAAGATTGTAAGTGAAAGATAGAGGAAGACCCGAACCTACAGACATACAGACAGACAGACTCCCCTAACCCCCTCTTACCCCATACTCTCCCCCCCCCCCCCAACCCCTCTTACACCGACCACCTCCACAGTTTTCTAGCACATATTAATCTGGTATGTCAATCACAATATATTTCCTTACATTCTTGATTTCATGGCGTGGATACAAAATAATGTGGCCAACTGTTATTGTATGTTGGTGCCTTTCTTCCTTTCACTGTAGCATTCACCTGACGATTTTATTCAGCTTGAGGAACACATGCGAGAGTTTGAAGGTTGATATTTTTGTTCACGCCCTTGATGCCCTAAGGTCCTTCCTAAGCTTGATAATATCGTCGGTTACTCAAACTATAATTAAAATGACCCCAGTGTATCTAAGGGGCGACTGGATGATAGAAGGAGACATGCACATCCAGATTCCCGACCATTCCAGACAGACCTCCCGACCCCCTCTTCCCCCCACCCACCCATCCTCCCTCCTAACCCCCCAATCTCTCCCTACCACCCAATCTCTCCCCCTAAAACCCCTATTCCTCCCCTACCAACCAACCCATCATCCCTCCTAACCCCCTAATCTTCCCATCATCCCTCCTAACCCCCTAATCTTCCCCTCTAACAACTACCCCAATATCTTCCCATCCCCCCCCCCCCCCACCAACCCTCTCCCCCCCCCCCCCAGCAATGTATTTCTGGATTCCCTGGTGACGTAGGAGAGAGAGAGAGAGAGAGAGAGAGAGAGAGAGAGAGAGAGAGAGAGAGAGAGGGGGGGGGGTCTGCAGACGGTGGGTGACGGGTGAGTGACGGGAAGGTGACAGGCAGGGCACGAGAGGGGCCCCGTGCCATATCGGTCACAAACCAATGGGGCCCCGAGCCAAAGCGGCCGCGTTCGACATTGTGACGCGGTATATGCCTGAAGTCTGGACAGGCTATTATTATTATTATTTTTTTTTTTTATTATTATCATCAATTTAGGGATACATGGAGGGATAGACAGACTAATGAGGAAGTAAGAAGGAGGTGTGGTGTGGAAGTAGATGTGCTGGAAAGTGTGAAAAGGAACAACTTGAGATGGTTCGGCCATATGGAACGTATGGAAAGCGAGAGAATGACTAAGAGGGTGTACGAGAGCGAGGTGGAGGGACAGAGAGGGAGAGGTAGACCGAAAGAGAGGTGGAAGGATGGAGTGAGGAAGTATGCGAACAAAGGCGGTGCTGGTTGGGGGGAGGGGCGTCCACTGACCGGGGACAGAGGTGCATGGGGGCGGTTCGTTCGTGACCACCCCTTCGGGGATCACGGCGTCAGGCAATAGATAGATAGATAGATCAATTTAGGGCGATCACGGTAAATTATCCTAGACATAATTAATAGGGAGATTAAGTTGAGTCCTCGACAGCTTCGAAAATGCGTGTATCAGCATTATAGGGGAGTTGTGGTGGACCCCATTCTCATGTTCAGCCCCATTAGTTTTGATATTTAAAGACATTCGCCCCTTTAGTTTGGCGATTTTAAGACCTTTCGTGCCATATACAGTAGGTATAATTTCTTTCCTGACGCGCAAGCGATAACCAGCCTATAATTAGAAAGCAATCGGCCTTCGGCCAGGGCTTTTTCTACCGAAAAATGCACAAATCTATCTTGGAGGTATTATATTTATCTTATTGCAGGTCTAGGGAGGAAACTAGAAAATAATATGTAGTAAATATATAAATATGTATATAAATAGCTAAATATCTGCCCATAATGAACGTCACTGTACGTACCCACATTAAAAGACTTCGACGGGGTATTAGAAAGGTAGACCAGGTGGGTACTGTACACTCGGATGCCATAGTCTGTAACCCACTCCTAAGGTAGACCAGGTGGGTACTGTACACTCGGATGCCATAGTCTATAGCCCACTCCTAAGGTAGACCAGGTGGGTACTGTACACTCGGATGCCATAGTCTGTAACCCACTCCTAAGGTAGACCAGGTGGGTACTGTACACTCGGATGCCATAGTCTGTAACCCACTCCTAAGGTAGACCAGGTGAGTACTGTACACTCGGATGCCATAGTCTATAGCCCACTCCTAAGAATTCGTGTAACCTCTATGTTTCACTCTATGCATTTTGACTATCTGAGTTGGTGTATTAATATCACTCGCTTCTCAATAAATAGTACATATAGTTTTGTACTTGATGTATAGGAAACTATATTTATATACTCGTTTCCAGAGATATACTTCCATAAATAGAAATAGGTGACTTCCACGAATATTTATGAGCGGTTACAGCTACATAAACTTATACACACAAACACATACTTCCACGTCCGCCTATAACCACATCTTTAAATACATAATACTATTTATATACATGAACAGAAGTGTATTTCTATTGAAAAAAGAAAAAAAAAAAAAAAAAAAAGGAGACAATCAAACCATCTTTAAATGAACTGAACCCTTATGAATCGAAACTGAAATGGACCGTGTTTAATACCGGTTCTATTGGTATTATGTTCACGATTCATTGTGTGCAAGGGACTGGAGTTCTCGAAAAAGGGGCTCCAGTCCTGACGCTATTCTTGACTTACAGTGTGCTGGCTTAATAATCCAGATCGGTTGATAGCCTCTGAAGTCCTATTTTAACTAACTAACTCATTGTGTGTGTGTGTGTGTGTGTGTTGCATGAAGGAATTTGTTTGTTCTCCATAACCTCTATATAACCCTGAATTGCTTCCAGTAAATCCTTATGTATATGCTGTAGGTATTTTATTTTATTTTAGTTTTAGTCACGTATCCCATCCACTTCCTCGTTTTCTATATAGGTTAATCCCCGCTCCCTATATAGCGTTTGTTGACCCTTACTCTTAGATTAATCCACCTAAATCCTCATCCAACGATTGGCTGAATAGAGGGCCAGGTTAAGGCAGAGATAGATAGATAGCTAGCTAGATAGATAGAGAGAGAGAAAGAGAAAAATAGATAGATAGATAGATAGATAGAGATCGTTAGTTAGAATAGATAGATATATATATAGATAGATAGATAGATAGATAGAGAGAGAGAGTATTTTCATAATCCATTAATCTATTTTTTATTAATATCACCACAACACCAAACACCTCCAATTAAATTAATGAAAGCATATATATTATAAGCATATATATTATAAGCATATATATTATAAGCATATATATTATAAGCATATATATTATAAGCATATATATTATAAGCATATATATTATAAGCATATATATTATAAGCATATATAGAAAAATCAGCTGCTAATAGATTACATTTTCCGACAGTTAACCCTCTCAAGATTATGACGCATTTTGAGAGTTTATTCTGGCTAGCACGAGACGATTTTATGCAGCTTAGGAAGGATCTGTGGCATTCATAATGGTAAAGACTATCTCAATTAACCCTCTGACTTCCACATACCCTTCCTAATCTGAATAGAATCGTCTAATAATAGCCAGAAAATGGAAAAGAAATGCGTAATCAGATCTCGTAAGGGCTAAAATATAACACATAAATAAATAGATAAATAAACAATAATAACCAAAGATAGAATGACTTAGGTGGTTGTTTATCTGTTCTGCTTTAACCCTTTTACTATACTAGGACGCATCATTGCATTATAATCTGGCTATTGTTAGACGATTTTATTCAGTTTACGAAGATGTTTTTGGAGTGAGACGGCAAATTGAGATAGCTTTTTTCCCTCAGATTCCTAGATATCCTTCCTAAGCTGTATAAAGTCACCTAATAATAATCTTAATATAATATGTAGCTGTGTATCCTAATATAATGAAGAACTGAGTCCACGAATACTGAAAGTATTAATACCGAAGTTAAGCCGGTGTCACACGAGCCCATTTTCCGGCAATTTTCTACGAATAAGTTTGTTCGCGTACTATTTTGAGGCTGTTTCGCATTGGCATCGGAAACTCGACCGAAGGCAGATTATGCTACGTAGTTTAATTCTTACGGAACTTAAAGTTTGAAGCTTTCAGACAACAATTGTCCGTAAAAATAGACGGGAAAAGCGAAATTGCTCCCCCCAAGTTGCCGGGAATGAGGTGGTGTGACTCCTGCCGTAGCAACATGTGGTGAGTAGGGTAGCCACATGAAGCCTTTCCACCAGCCCCCCTTCCTCCCTCCTCCTCCGGACTTCCTCACTCCTAGTTTCTTCCTTTTACTTCTCTTTTCTTCTTTTTCGTCAACATTTTCCCTTTCTTCTGTTTATTTGTTCTTCTTCTTCTTCTTCTTCGGCGTTATCTTCTTCATTGTCAGTATCATCATCATAATCTTCATTGTCATCATCGCTATCATCATCATCACCACCATCATAATTTTATCTTCCTCCTGATAATCTCTCTCTTCCTTATCCTCCCTCCTATCCTTCCTCCTTCTCCTCCTCCTCTTCCCTTTCCTTCTTCTCCTCCTCGTTCTACTTCTCCATTTTCTCCTCCTCCAGGTATTCTCTTTGTTTCATTATCCACCAATGTATCCTCCACTTCGTTCTCTTCTTCTTCTTCTTCTCCTAATTCTACTTTTCCCTCCTCCTCCTTCTATTCCTCCTCTTCTTCTTCTCCTCCACCTACTCTCTTCCTCCTCCTCCTCCCTCTCGGATAATCTGCGTCTTCCTCTTCCGCTAAGGACTTTCTAATCTATTGGGTCTGAAAAAAACTAGCATTCCTCAGCAACTACGTGAATAAAACGGTTTCTTTCATTTCCCAGTTTGCCGCGGGAGTGCCACATAAAATCGTATAGCACAACATTGCATAGTCTTCATAGCATATTCTGAAATAGCGTAGATTACATAACGCAGTCTAAATAGCATAGTGCGACCATAAAATAACATAAAATCGTATAACGCACATATGTATGTATAAGAATGTTAACAGGTGTAAGCATATTGTGTGTAAACTTGGAAAGGTCTATAGGTAGCCTATCAGAAGATCAAACATATTTTCTCATATCATATCTATCTATCTATCTATCCATATATCTATCTATCTATCTATCTATCTATTTATCTATCTATCTATCTTATCATGGCCTTACATAATTTACGAATATTTGAATATATATTGTTATTTTCATCCTGTTCACCCACATTCTCATGGTTTACTTTTTGTGTGCAGTATTGTCCATGGCAACTACGCCCATGGTTATATATGGGCGGGGATTGAGAGAGAGAGAGAGAGAAAGAGAGAGATAGAGAGAGAGAGGAGTGAGTGAGTGAGTGTGGTCAAACGAATAAGAAAGCATAAGAGAGAATGGAAATATAAAGAGAGAGAGAGAGAGAGAGAGAGGGGGGAGGGGGGATTACACCACACATAACAAGAGGATAACATTATTACTGAACGTTTTGAGGACATCCTCCCTTGACAAAGATTCTACTTTAGTCTGACTCGCATGAACCGATTGTATTCAGTTTAGGAAGGATATATAGCCTACTACTTAAGGATTCATTGAGTCACTTGAGATTATTTCTAGTCTTTTCATTCCTAGAGTCCTTTCCTAAGCTGAATAAGATCACCTAACAGTAGCCAGAAGTTCCGCATCCAATGAGAAGGAGGTCCCCCGTACTAAAGGGGTTAAGAGACCTGCACTGATGGTGTCACACTACTTGCAACGCCCCCTTCCTGTCTCAAACGGAGATATGTATTTTATATAATATATATATATATATATATATATATATATATATATATATATATATATATATATATATATATATATATTCTTGTTTCCTCCCTAGACCTCCATCAAGCTTAAACAAAATAAAAAGAGAGAGAGAGAGTGAGTGTGAGAGAAAACTATATTCACCTTCGAGATATACTGTATAATTATGCATAGGTCTTGATGGGGATTTGAACCCGAGTAGTTCCTCACATGGTGCAGGGCCTTACCAACCACTGTAGGTTTCACATTAGGATCAGTCTTGCTAATCATTTTTATTGCACAAAGTTGCAGATGTGTGTTTGCCGGTCCAGCTGTGTGTGCATTACAGCAGATGTGAGATCTGCCAGGCTATCACGGTCATATCACCGCCATCTGGAGGTAGCAAGGGGGACATCTTATTTACAGTAGTCGCCATTTTATATATCTTTGTGTTACGCCTTCACAATTAGTTAGTTAAAATAGGACTTCACAGGCTGTCAACCCTTCTGGATTATTAAGCCAGCACACTGTAAGTCAAGAATAGCGTCAGGACTGAAAGCCCCTTTTCGAGAACTTCAGTCCCTTGCCTTCACAAGTCATAGTAAGTATACACCCATTTGAATATGTCAGCATTTTAAACCAAACTCTGTAGCTTTTGGAACTTTGTATAGTAGTACAGTATATAGAACTATATTATCTCGTCTGAGTTCGGTAAGCAACACTCATTCTTAAGCCGGTATCACACGAGAGCTTTTATAGTCAACATTCGATGATCAACATTTTCCTGGCAACATTTCTGGAATAATTTGCACTGGTATCGGAAACTAGACTAACGATAGATGAATTTAGGTGACCGAAATATGTTGCATATGGACTTCATAAGCTGCCAGACTAGTGTTGAGGATAAATGTTGAGGGAAAAAGCGCTCGTATGATACCGGCTTTACAGTATTCTTTCCAGACACGATGGCACCTTTATATCCATTGTCCAGGCTAAAGTTAGACGATTTCATGCAGTTTAGAAAGGACTTATGTTATTCAGAGGGTTTATTGAGATCGTATTTACCCATTTGAGCCTTAAAGGTAGATTATAAACTACAGAAAATCGTCTAATGGTAACCAGAGTAAGATGGAAAATACGTCATCGTGCTGAAGGGGTTAAGAATATGGTCGCTCTAATAAGTCATGTCCCAGCTGTCATTATGTTTGGCTCGCTCTGTACTGTAATAATGTCTGCCAGATGTTGAATAGGGTGGGTAAATGTAGGAATAGGGGTGTATATCCCCCTAGAAATAAATAAATTAAGTTTAGATATTGCTGCAACAAATTTAAAAATCAAAATGTACTTGGTGCCGAGACATCACTTATTAGGCCGATTGTACAGCCAAGTTGGATATACTCAGAATATATGCTGGTATATTTGTTTAGTTACTTAAAATAGGACTTCAGAGGCTATCAACCGTTCTGGATTATTAAGCCAGCACACTGTAATTCAAGAATAGCGTCAGGACTGGAGCCCCTTTTGGAGAGCTCCAGTCCCTTGTTGGTCTACATAATGGCGCCTGTGATGATGATAAAGGTACACATGTCCGAGTGTTGTGTAGCGTCAGCTGGTGTAGGGTCAGGTTACCTATCCCCCCGCCCCCTCCCACAGTCACCAGCTGTCTGTCTCACACCGCCCACCACCCACCCATAATTTGGCTACTGCAACATATTATACTCTCTCTCCCTGAATCCATTTTCCCTAATCCTATGACATAAATTGATTCAAAAGCCCGTGTGTCCAGGCATTTTGGCTCGAACATTCCTTGAGTTTGGCCCCGTCACTCTTTCAACTCTGGGAGAGGCACTCGTCACAGGCATTTCTGCCTTTTGTCTCCATCATCCATAAAAAAAAAACACACAAGCAAAACAAAAAACACACACACCAGTATCACCAAGCAGTAGGCCTATAGTGACAATAATGGTGTAACAGATTGTTCTGATCTCCTTAACTGTACCTCTAATCCTAGCCACTCATATGCTCATGACTATCCCACACAATTCTACTAATTGTGTCCTTCTAGATGGGTTGTATGGCGTCAGCTGGTGTAGGTTATGTCCCCTCCCCCCTCCAGCTGTCTTTTTCCCACACCACCCATCGAACATTAACCCTTTGAGTACCAGCGACATGTATTATAATTAATTCTAGCCATATTTAGACTATACTATGCAGCTTAGGAAGGATCTGTGGTAGTTAAAACGGTTGGTTGAGACAGTGTGAAGCCTTATTATTGCTAGAGGTCCTTCCTAAGCTAAATAAAAATCCGTTAACAGTTGCCAGAATAAGGTACTGAATGGGTTAACCCTCTCCGACATATGACGCGATTTTGAGCCTATTAGGGATACTTTAAAGCCTTGGTGTCCATCAGGGGTATTTAGAAACCTTTAGTTTAGTTACTTTAACCTCTGCAGTTGTCTTTGAGTTAGCTGTGGGCAGAATACTTATTTTGGAGAGGTAATTATAGGAGTGAGAGAATTATATTTCTTATTGCTAATCTGACAACCTCTGCGTCATATGAGTCTGAAGGGGTTAATGGGAAGTTTGGTTGTTCTGGACCCCCTTCTCCCTCATGTTTAGCCCCATTAATTTTGAGATGTTAAGACGTTCGCCCCATTAGTTTGGTGATTTCTTCTTATGTGTCTAGTTCAGTATATCAACTTACTGGCATTAATGCTGGCGAGATTAAAATTACGTACATACAAAAACAGTGGTTTCTATATATTCTTAAACTAAATAAATTAAATAACATGGTGTACTCTGTCTTACACTACTACGACTAAACTCAACTCATACAATAACATAGCAGTATAACACATGGTAAGCAACTATGCTCAAAATAAAGCAACATCTTCCATTGGCAGATCTCGCGAACCCTGGTATACAAGCTCCAACTTTGGTACTGTACAGTCGGCCAAATAAGTGATGTCGCGGCACCAAGTATATTTCCATCATTAATTGGTATCAGCACTATCTACTGTAAGCATTAAGTCATCGTTTCGATTGAGATATACAAACATGTCCCTTTCTTTACACCCTATTTAACATCTGACAGACATTAATACAACACACAGCGAACAAAGCGTAATGGCAGCGGAGAGGACTTATTTGACCACTGAACTATCAAACGGTTTGTATTGTCGAAAGCATGTCAAAGGAGTATTAAGACTTCAAGGTTATAACGTTGTTCGCTGCAGCTCAGCTAAGCTTTTGGTAGGTGACAATAGTCCTGTAGGTCATAATATTCCTGAGGGGCGGATATGTACAGTCGGCTAAATAAGTAATGTCTCAAGTGTCATTATGTTTGGTTGTCTCTGTGCTGTATTTATATCTGCCTGATGTTGAAAAAGGTCTGTAAGTTTAGAAGCGTATTTGTAGATCTCCCTCTAGCATTAGACCAAATTTGTATTGATTTTTTTTTTTTTTTCTATATTCCAACTACTCCCTCTCGGGCATAGGTTGAGAGCCTGTACAGTACCTTGTTCCAGCCTGGGGAGTGAGACATGTGAAGCATCCATCATGGCTCGAAGCAGCTCCATCTCTGAAGCGGCTGGTTGTTTCGTTCAAGTGCTTCACCGTCTCACCCTCCAGACTCAGACCCTCACTCTCAGAACGCCACCTATTGAGCAGTGAACTCACTAGGCATTGTCCCCCTGTAACATATTTTGAATATGGGAATATTCATACAGTGTTATTTAATCAGGGAACAATGAGGGTATTTTTTTTGGCATTTCGGTGGGCTTTGTGGTAATGCACTAATACTAGGTACAGCACAAATTCAATCCCAATATTGACATATCGGGATTTGAACCCGGGTCCATTGGATTACCAATCCAGTGGCATGATCACTCCACCACACCTCCCCTTAGACTTGGTGCGCTGACATCACTTATTTGGCCGACTGTACTAGGCCTTCCTTTGGTCACCAACTGGAAAGAAAGAGAAGATCGGCAGGACACATCAACTACAATGGTATTACGATGCATAGTGTGCTAGGAAAGGTCTTTGCTTCAAATTCTACTGATACAAATTCAAGGCCTCCTTTTAGTAGATCAGAGACCTGTGTAATCTGGATTCATACTCAATACAACTAGAGGGGCATACAAGAGAGTGTGTAACTCTACCTACGCTGGTGGAGGTATGCGCTCTACCGATCTTCTCCTAAATGCAATCACTTTTTCCTTGTCACATATCCTATCTGCCCACCAAGTTGGTTCATAACTTTGCGAGCCGTCTATGCTGGCGGAGGTATTCGCTCTACTGATCACCTAAATGTAATACATGTTTCCTTGGCATCTTGCCCACTAACTTTCATACAAATAGGTTCATAATTTGTTTTAGATATCTTGTTTACAGACAAACAGACACAAACGGAGACTATAATTTAGCCTCCATCCAACTTCGTTGATGGAGTTAATAAAGCAATGCCAGCAGGGACTGCGTGCACATTATGTAAATCTAAATAATTTAAATATAGCCTGCTTTGATTCAGTGCAGAAACTATGGGTAGGCTAAGGGAGTGGAAAGTATTGCTTCCCTATTATATAATCGACCTTGTTCACGTGAATAACCCTGAGTAGAGGAGAATCAGAGACAAAGTGGGAATCCACAAAAGTCATGGCTGAAACGTGAGTTATACTTGGGATGAAAATAATTGTAGCACGCAGGGCCAGGATAGGGAACCATCCATGGGTAATTGTTTTCATTCGTTGCCAGGTCACGAGCTTTCAACGATTTTGATGCTTATGTGTTGACACTTGTTTGTGAAAATATAAATTTCCTTTAATATGATAGGCTATATTTAGATTATTGTTATATAAACAAATAACAAAACAGCTACCTGCTAGCTAGTTTAACTCCTGTGTAGGCTAGTCATGAATACATAGGCTATACACATATATAACATACATGCATTAAATACATTGATGTAGTATTTAACACCGTGAACTCTCTTGATTAACAGGGGTAGGTCGTGCCTTTGTTACAGGGAATTAACTAGACATTTGCCGTCTACCAATGGCTGCTCCAACTCTTGCCGTCTACCAAATGGCACGGCGCGGGATCGAACTGCCGACCCTTCGATCAGCAGTCAGATGTGCTACTTAGAAACTATTCGTCTAATAAATAAAGTAATGCTACCCTCTATAAAAAAACAAAACAACATAGTATGGCATGTAAGTGGGTGTGCAACCATAATATAACTATCAAACTGAACAAAAGACATATACTGAATGATCAGTTCAATAGACTTTCACTCCGTGCTTTCACTTCCAAAAGACTGCATAAAGCTAAATAAAGATATCGTATGTTAGCTGAAACATCGTAACTTATCAAGGGGTACAGTACGTACGAGAAGTGATGATGATTAGGCTATGCGTTATTGTTCTACCGAATTAATGCTGTTATACTGAATGTCACATAAAAACTGGTTTAATTAATTTACATTACCTATATCTCTCACTCAATAACTGCACTATTTTTCCCCACGAACTGTGGCGCAGTTTTTGGTAATCTGAATATCTGCTTTTATTATTTTCGCCAAATCAATAGCCCTGTAGGTATTAATAAATTAATTTCGACATCTCTGAACCTTCATCACGTAATAATAAATGGTAAATACACACGAAAATGATCAGTATTACCACGAATAGGCGAAAATAATCTAAAAACCTTAGAGCAAGACTAGACTAGAGAAATTGCGCCAAATTTGCTCGCAAGCTGCCAGTGCCAGAGCGCGTGAGATGAACAAGGCGGCGGATGAAGTATATTTTGTCGGTGAAATGTGAGTTTAATACTACTTCAAACATATTCTGAAGTTGACCATGGGCTTGGGAATACTCCGTGATCAATATATTCCCCATAGAACAGCACTGCTCATCAAATTGACCGAATTGAACACCTACAGTAGGAGGTGAACTCGAGGTAAGGTATTGTTCAGCGGCCGCGTTATCGTAATACTGTACAAGACATGGGTGGTATTCTTAAAAAAATATTTCCCTTTGCAGCACCTGATGCCTAACGAATATTGTGGGAGTGAGCGTTGTCTACAGATATTAGATGGATTAGCCTTTCAATTTCTAAGGGTAACGTTATTTTTCAGCTTAGCCTATTTCATCCCTTAACAGGCCACGAAGAGAAAACAATGTTTAAGAAGATCCTGCAGTGAAAGAATGGTGCCATCTTGTATCTTTAACCACCATTTTGGTGCCTCAACTATCAAAGATAGGCCTAGATGTTTTTAGTTTATTTTTGATCATGGAAAATATATACCGTACGTATATAGCCTAAGCCTATCCAAAGACCAAACTAGGCCTATGCATTCTGTATGGGTATTCCCAAATGTTTATTATGGATATTGAGATTTATTTAATGTAAAGAGAGGAAAATAATCACCAGTGGCACCAAGATGGCGAAGGTTGGCCGATCCCTGTTAATTTATGATTTCCAATCGTAGCCTATTATTTTGCTGTCACGGAATATACGATTGCTTGGCTGACGTCGGACCAGATTCTTGTACTTATAACTGTCTTGATGGTGTAATGGTTAGAGTGTTTAAGATCTGTATGTGGTAACCCAGGTTCAAATCCCGGTAGGATCACATGCTTTGGGAGTGAAATTAATACATTAGATTATAAGGTAAAGGTCCACCAATTTTAGGGGGTGGTTCCCGTTTGTGGTTTTAATTATTTTCACACTGTACGCTATGTGTATTTAGCTTTTGGCATTAGTGCACTGTGTAGGCTAATTCGCATCTTGATATTCAAACCGTTCCTATTTTCTGTAATATTTCACTATTTCAGACGTGTGCTACATTAGTAATAAAAAAAGTACCTTACCAAAACCTTGCTCAAGAGTTAACTTAATCTCTCTCTCTCTCTCTCTATATATATATATATATATATATATACAGTATATATATATATATATATATATATATATATATATATATATATATATATATATATATATATATATATATATATATATATATATATATATATATATATATATATATATATATATATATATATATATATATTATTCCCGTTCATCTATTTTAGTGATTAATTAGTGTATCTCCAAGAGTCTTCAGACCCATCTACCCTTGCATCTACCTACCTCATGGACTGGGCTAAACAATACTTATCCAATATAAAGTTATATATTCGTATGCGCATTGACTCTCGCAGCCCTGACGCTCAAACGTTTAAAATATGACTAAATAAATAATAGTTGTGCTGATGTGAAACGACCTATGACTCATGAACTTACTGATGCGCAGAAAGACGTTTGCCTTTAAAACCCGAAACCCAACCAGTGAAGATGGAAACCGGGCGGGTGGGGAGACTTGGAGAAAAGACAGGTTGAGAGGTCACAGATAATGGCTGGCTGTCTAGACGTTAACTATCGCCTTATTCCTGCAATTACTCCACCTTAAAGTTCGCACACTGAATCATGTGGCTGAGAAGGGGAGTTAATTTTCATGGACTGATTACTTGCAATATTCCTAAGCCTCACTTACTTATTTGTGTTTAAGTTTTGCAGGCTAGGCCTTTTTTTTTTTTTTTTTTTTTTTTTTTTTTATGGACTAATTTTGCCTGATTATGGCCACATTAGCTTAAATACTGTATGTGAAAAAGGGTAAGCCTATGAAAATGTTCAGATGAAACACCCCGTGACGTTTCAGTATACAGCTTACTAATGCCGAAGTTGTTGTTGTTGTTCCCCAAGCTGCCTGGCCGAACAGCCCCAAGGCCCCGAGCAATTCCAAGGCCATAACCGCCGACCACAATAAAGCCTGGGTGACCGAAGCCACTCCATGGCGGGGAGCTGAGGAGGGTGCGGAAACGCCCGGGAAACCAAAGCCCCACCCAGGGCCCTGTGCCCCTCAGCAATTATGAAGAGAAAGTTGAGGGGCAAGGGAAAATTGTGACGCTTTGGCTTCCAATCTTGGTAGATTGGGAGGTCAATCCACGGAAAAGACGCCGTCACTTGAGATCTAGAAAATATATAAGTTAAAGGAACAGTCAGAGTAAGCTATGGGTATGGCAGAGATTGCTCAGTTCTCACTCTGATAGACCAGCCCATCACCACATGCCTAATGCCGAAGTGGTAACGTATGTCGTAAATACTTCCATTCTCCCGTTGTACCAGTTCGATCGGAAAAAGCTGTAAAGTGAAACATTGTAACGGCAAAGCCTTAGTCTCACATGGTGTATTATTTAATCCAGCCTAAAGGGATTATAAAGAACACTAGTGGTAGTATGCAGTGCGGTAATATTGTCTGACGTTGAATAGCCCATCATATTGCACAGTATAACTATAATGTCCCATCAACAATGCCAGTAAAGCATTTTGCTACAAAAGTACCGGTAGCCTGTAAAATACGATGAAGAATAGGCTTACAAGTTGTACAGACAGTAATTTTGCTTCTATTATTTAACCTATTGTATCTATTGTAGAATTCGCCACGCTCATAGTAGCCAGGACCCAGATTCACTAACGGTCGTAGCGTGCGATGTCGTACAGCAACCTACGATCGTTCCTAAGGGAGTGCGGAAGGTGTATTCACGAACGCATCGTTGAGCTCCCTTACGGCTCCCTTTCGGTTATTTTCACCGAAGCTTCTCTTGACCAATCAGGCGCTTGGCCTTTGTAAATAAACAATATGTCACCCACATGACTGAAGCGCCAAGAAGAACCTAATATACTTTAATTTATGAGCTTGTCATTGTTTAGCATGGTTAATTCGATCCACCACAGCCAGCAGGAAGAAGAATAGAGTATCTTGTGAATTGATAAGAAATTAGCCTAGCTAGGCTACAGGGAAGCCTGTTAGTGGCCCAAGTTAAAGGATTTTCGACGGATTGATCATTGATAATCATATGTTAGGCTAGTTGGGAGTGTATTATTTATACCTTAACCACAGTATATTGTTCTACTTTACCATGTCTACACCTAGACAGGGCGAGCCAATCCAAAATGCCAGACTTTACTATGTCTATGCCTACACAGGCAGTTCTAGCCAAGCCAAAATGCCAGACTTAGCCTAGGCCTAATTTTTCAAAATAGGCCTAGGGTAATTTTTTGGTATTCACAACACCTCAAGGCCTATCTACCTTTTCAAAATAGGCCTAGCATAGGCCTCCTCAATCTATTATCCAACAGTTGGCCATGGGAAATAATGATAGGTTGAGGGGGGCTTTGTCCCCCTCACCTCCCATGACTTCTTGCCATCATCAAATATATTACGAGCATGGGACTAATAACAGCTAGTTAACAATGAGGACGGTATGCCTGCAAACACCATCTTAACCTGCTAGGCTACACCAAGGTAGGCATTGCTAGCCTAACCAAAATACCATACGAGGCCTAACTTTTCTAGCCTAAATAGCCCTAACTTTTTCAAAATAAACCTAGATTATATCCTAGGCTAGGCTAAAAAATATTCACAACACCATATAGGCTAGCCTATTATTTTTTGTTTAGACTATGCCTAGGGTAATAAATTCTTTTCATAATTTTGTTCCTGTGATACTTTCAAATTTGTTGAGGAAATAGGCCACCCTAATCTAACCCAGCTAGGCATTGCTAGCCTAACCAAAATACCATACATAGCCTAGGCCTAACTTGTCTAGCCTAAATAGCCCTAACTTTTTCAAAATAAACCTAGGTTATAGCCTAGGCTAGGCTAAACAAAATTATTCACACAGCGTTTATTATTTATTCATTTTTTAGGCTAGGCCTAGGGTAATTCTTTTCATAATTTTGTTCCTGTGATACTTTCAAATTTGTTGAGGAAATAGGCTACCCTAATCTAACCCAGCTAGGCATTGCTAGCCTAACCAAAATACCATACATAGGCCTAACTTGTCTAGCCTAAATAGCCCTAACTTTTTCAAAATAAACCTAGGTTATAGCCTAGGCTAGGCTAAACAAAATTATTCACACAGCGTTTATTATTTATTCATTTTTTAGGCTAGGCCTAGGGTAATTCTTTTCATCATTTTGTTCCTGTGATACTTTCAAATTTGTTGAGGAATAGGCTACCCTAATCTAACTCAGAGGTGGTGGGGAGTTGGAATAAAACATTTCCGCAATAAATGAGGGTTAAAATCTACTAATGGTAGGCTACGTGTTGTCGCAGAACATGAATTTGTGCATCAATTAACCTTGACTAGGTCTAGGCTGGCATATGTAGGCTATTCATAGCTTAATTCGGCCTGTCATAAGACATTAAGGATACAAATATATTCATACTTTGTATTAAATGCCTAAATGGTGTTGTAAACACAAGTTAACAATCATATTGCGCTATTATTGCCTCAATAATGACTTAGTGTGTCATAAAGAGCTATACTGCAGACGAATTTGTTATGGTCGCGGGTTGTGTTATCGATATTTGTGTACCTATATCCGGGTCAAATTCATGTAATGGTGGTCTGGACCACCCTTTGCGAAAGGGGATTTTAGGGTCTTCCTACGATCAAAGATGGCTGCTACGACGCTTCGTGAATACCAGCGTTGAGACGTAAGGGAACGGTAAGGGAGTTTTCGGATCGTACGACCGTTAGTGAATCTGGGTCCAGATGAGCACGTCACACTTCGGTGTGTGCATATTGTGTGGGGGTGCATGTGGAATATTATTGTAATGTTGGAGTGGCTGTGGATGTGAATGTTGTCTGTTATTAGCTCGACCCTGCTGATCAAATGCTAGTTTTTTTCTCGTAATTTTGGAGATCAGTTTGTAATATGGATAATTGATACAGTCAGTTAAAGTTACATAGTTCCGATTATCTTATACTGTGCTGTGCAGTTGCGGTCAAAAGTTTGTAAGCTATCTTGGGCTCAATTAAATATCTTTATTTCATTCTGTACTTGATACTTGCATTTCGGAGGCCCATTTTATTTGTTCGAGGTTTCAAAATGCCTGAGAATTAATGACCGTGACTGTACATATGTGTTTTATTATATAGTAAGACTTGTGGAGTTACTGTACCGTATCTGTGGTATCAGTAGGCCACCATATAAACCTCCTGTAGCCCATATAAGATAAGTGCTATCGCTATCAAAAGCTAAACGACCGCAGACCTCACAGGTCCAACAAACAACCAGGACTCATAACAACCGCAATTATTGATCCATCTCTCTCGTTATCGGTGTCTAAACTAGAGGCCATAGATTGGTGTACTCTCCTCACCCGCTGTTATTGTCCATAGATAGGCTGCTCTCTCCTGATACACACTGGTATCGACCGCATAAATACTATCTCTGTAAACAAGCTGCTGGTGAGATTGATCATGGCTTATGGTATTCTTAAATGTGTGGGAAGGATGTTGCCTACCCCATATGTAGTGAAACCTATTGGGCAGGGTGTTTCATTATGAAAAATACCTTATAACCACATTTTCCAAGGGAACCACGTATTATATATTTGTTCACTGTGGTAGCTAAGTGTAGCCCTTTTTTTATTGTCGAATACGAGAGGACTTTCCCGAGCTTATGAGGGATAAGGGGTCCAGAAAAAAAAAATATATCATACAATGTTTATGTTAGTCACATACCCGGTAAACATTTAACTCTATAAATAGTTACACATACAATTTCTGCTTAATCATTAATAAATAACATCATGTCATATCAGGGAGTGTGCCCATTACGTCATTCCAACGTATTCATGTCGGAAAAAATTTAGTTTCGTAAACAGTTGCAGGAAGTCAATTTACAATGAATATAGACTTGTGTTGTAAAGTACACGATAACAATTTGTGAAATGTTTGTGCACATTGCCTCATTTCAACATACCCGATATTTATATGTCTTTCGCAATGCACCATGTTATTGTTTGTTTGAATCGACATACGACAGATCACCCAGTTATGAATATAAATATATCAAATTTGTAATATAACTTACAATATTTAGCACAACACCCCTTGTATAAATTTTTGCAAAGAGGTTCCTTAAATGATACAAAAGCTAAGCATCGTAAGGATTTGCACTAAAATCATACATCAGTCACCCATTAAAAGAAATAAGAATAGTTTATTATTATTATTTAAGATATATTTGCCTTTAAAGGGGTAGTCCTCGTTTTTTCTGGACCCCCGTCTCCCTCATGTTTAGTATAATATAATAGTTTTAGGATTTTTAGACGTTCGTTCCGTTTGTTTGGCGATTTTGAGACCTTTCGCCTAATTTCTTTGTCTAAATTAAGACGTTTCGTGCCATTTAGGTGTCGATTTTTCCTTGGCGAGCGATAGCAAGCCTGTAATTTCAGAAGAAACCGGCCTTTGGCCGGAACATTTTTCTACTGACAAATGTACAAATTAATCTGGGAGGTCTAGCGAGAACATTAAAAATATATATAAATAAATATATACAGTAGGCCAAAAACCAAGCCTTACCCCCTCAACTCAAGAACTCGCAAATACCTAAGGGAGTGGCTTAACTAGCTGACAGAAATATGTACGTAAAGTTGTAAACTGATCATAAAATTGCAAGAAACATTTAAACTGCTAGATTTAAGAGGTATTTTGTTTCTCAAGTTTGGCAGTGCAGAAATGTTAAAGTTTTCGTGGAGATTTCTTCTTTACTATTAGTTGAGATGACTTGAGAACAAATTTAGAAAGGAAAATAAAATGTACAAACTGAGATGTGCATGTATTTCCATCCAGTTGGAGTGACTTTGGAATATTAACCCCTTCTGTACCGGTGACGGTCTTTTAACTATATTATGGCTACTATTAGACAATTATATTCAGTTTAAATTGAGCCTTCAGCAATTAACAGGCTTCGAACTATCGCTCTCGACAATTTTTACTACCACGGATCCTTCTCAAACTGCAAAAAAATCGTCTAAATATAGGTAGAATAAAATATAAAAGACGTCTCCGGTACAGAAGGGGTTAATAAGTTATTCCATAGATTTGGACACATTATTAGGCTTATTCTTTGATTGTCGGATCAATTATTATTAAATAGGCTACTGGGTCCGAAATTTGGTCAAAGTTCGATTTATTGAGTAGGCCTATGTTAATAATTGTCGTTCGTAATATGTTTGATGGTTATATTTGAACTACTACGATATTTAATACCGTACCAGAACGTTTATAATTTTCGAAGCTTTCTTTAGTCTAATGCTCCACTGAACTACATTGGGTTGATGTCGATGGTGGTGATGATAATGCTGCTGCTGCTGCTGATTACATCGATTTAGATGATAGCGCTGAAGATTATATACAGCATATATATATATATATATATATATATATATATATATATATATATATACACATATGAGGAGGCCAGTGCCATATTGGTAACGAGGGAGTTTGATAAGGAAGACAGTAGACAGAGTTACAAGTACAAGTTAATTCCCATCCATTCATACGCAGACGACTCAACCTTACACTACTCCATTAGTTTTTCAGAACGCCCCAGCCAGCAATCCCTCAACGACAAACGTAATGAAGCCATAGAACTCTTAAATTCTGATCTAAATACTATTTCCAATTGGGGCAGAGAAAACCTTGTTAACTTTAATGCTTCCAAAACCCAATTTCTCCATCTATCTACCCGTCAGGATCTCCCAGCGGACTATCCCTTATTCTTCAACAATACACAAATTGACCCTTCATCTTCTCTCAATATTCTTGGTGTCTCTTTTTCTTCTGCTCTCATTTGGAAGGACCATATTACCAGTCTTGCTAAGGCAGCCTCCCAGAAGCTGGGTGTGCCTTAGGGGGTTCTTTTCCCCTGCACAGCTTCTTGCTCTGTACAGGGGCATAGTGCGCCCTTGTATTGAGTATTGTTCACATGTGTGGGGAGGTTCCTCTCACACCGCTCTCCTAGACAAAGTTGAAAGGAAGGCCTTTCGTATCATTAACTCCCGTCCACTCACCAACTCTGCAATCTCTCTCTCTCCGCCGCAATGTTGCATCTCTCTCGCTATTCTATCGCTACTATAATAATCAGTGTTCCTCAGAGCTATCCCAGTGCATACCACCTCCTTTACGTAGGGCACGTGGTACCCGTCTTGCAACTCAATCCCACCCCTACTCTGTGCAACTCTCCAACCCAAGAGTGAAACGTTACTCTCAAACTTTCTTCTACTCAACATCTGAGCTCTGGAACTCTCCCAGAATCGGTCTTTCCCTCTTCCTATGACTTAAATTGCTTCAAACTCCGTGTGTCCAGGCATTTTGGCTCGAACGTCCCTTGATTTTGGCCCTGTCACTCTTTCAACTATGGGGGAGGCACTCGCTATAGGCAGTTATGCCTTTTGCCTCCCTCAATCACATAGAAAAAAAAAAAAAAGTATTTTACATACCGGTAGTATTTTAATGTGCTAAAACACATTTGTACTGTTGTGCTTTACAGTTGAGAGAGAGAGAGAGAGAGAGAGAGAGAGAGAGATAGAGAGAGAGGGAGGGGGGGGGGATCATATGTCTTTTCTTGCATATGCATAAAAGATCACTGTGACCTTCAGCAATTCCGTAGGGATTATCCGTCTCTAAAAACACTCACCTACATACACACAACGCAGACACACAACTATATACACACACACACACACACACACACACACACACACACACACACACACACAAAACATATACGTACAAACACATAGGCTAAACATGTATACATACATACAGTATATTCCACTACATGCACAGTACACAGTTAAAAACACATAGACCTAAAGTAATAACACACAGGCGAACACACGCACTCATTGCTTACATACGTTGCACACACACTATATAGCCTAAATTCACTCATAAATAAACACACTGCGTAATTACATACACAATCACACATTATAGCCTCTAAACACTCATAAACACACTGCCTAATCTATATATTTTATTAATTTCACCCCAACACCAAACACCTCCAATGAAATTAATTAAAGCATACTGTATAATGTGATCCACCGGGATTCGAACCACAGATTTGTAAACACTCTAACCAGAGAGAGAGTGAGAGGGAGAGTTGAAGGTCATGCCACAAGCTTTCTCTCAGTTAGCCTACCTCAATTTTTTTTTTTTTTTTTTTTTTTTGGTAACCCAAGAAGATTAGGCTACCCTTGGGAATGTTAGTATTTTGAGGGAGAGTCGATGTTTTACCCAAATGCTCTGTGTTTTAAGCCTCTCAGTAAGATTAAGGCTTTTTATCTTATGGGGAGTCATTGGAGCAAGATTTCTGGCTATTATTTTGGGCAATTGAATACGTGCATCTGAAGTGAAGCCATTGATCTCGGGAGCTGATGAGTGATTGTGTGCTTGCCTTTTGTGGGCGAATTGTTATGTGTTCTGTCACCTCTTTTTCCTTTCTCGTGTCTTGCTGATCCTCCCTACCCCTTGTGGGAGTAAGGGATGGCTACTGACTGACTGAATACGTGCAAGTAATGGTCGTCTTCTGTATATCTAAAATGGCTTACTTAATAATGGGAAAGGGGTGACACCAATTTTTTTGAGTGATAGGTCAAAACAATAAAATATATACCGTACAGTACAATGCATGTATAATATCTTATGGCGGAAAATATGAACACGTTTTCTATCATCAATCCGGAATCCATCCATCAACCTGGAAGTTTAGAATATAATTTACGGTATGGTCCATTGCATAAATAATGACACACTTCAATTAAAGGGGGGGTGGGGGGTTGACTAAAATATAGTACGGTACCGGTATTGTATTGTCACGTCTGTGTTCGAGGTTAAGGCCCCAGGGGATATAATTATATATATATATATATATATATATATATATATATATATATATACTGTATATATGGTATATACTGTATATATATATATATATATATATATATAATATATAATATATATAATATATATATATATATATATATATATATTATATATATATATATATACGGTATGTATAATATACAGTATATATAATTTCCTCCCTAGCCCTCCATCAAGCCTAAAAAATATCCCCTAAAACCCCCTTTGAGATAAATTTGTGCATTTCACGGTAAAAATAGATTCCTTCTAAATTTCAGGCTCGCTATTGCTCACCAGGAAAAATTCGACACCTAAATGTCTTGAAATTTACAATAAAATGGGGCGAAAAGTCTGATGATCGCCATAGTAATGGGGCTAACGTCTTATAACTTCAAAACTAATGGGACTAAGCATGAGGGAGAAAGCCCATTAAGTAAGAAGGCCTCTGTTTAAAGTCAATAATTTAACTACAGTATCTCTCCAACCTTGGTCCCCGCCCAGGTAGTTTTTTAGAGCTATAAAACCTCATCAGAAACCATGATTTATTTCCCTTGCTTGATATTACCTTGACACACATTAATGTCTTTGATCTCAGAAGTTAAGGAAAGCTTCTTGAATTATCTTTAACCCTTTGAGTACCAGCGACGTGTGTTATATTTGATTCTAGCTTTATTTAGACGATATTATTTAGGTTGGGAAGGATCTATGGTAGTTAAATGGGTTGGTTGAGATAGTTTGAAACCTTATTATTGCTACAGGTCCTTCCTAAGCTGAATAAAATCGTCTAATAGTTGTCAGAATGTGATGAAAAAGACGTCTCTGTTAATGCATGGCTTAACTCTTTCGGTGCGGCGGCTCCTAAAGGGAAGAATATGCCCAGGCGGCTATTTTCCCGCTAATTCTACTTGATATACGTTGCCCTAGCGCCTTATCCATTGCCCTGAGACAATTGGAACAAACTCCAATGATTTTTGTTTGTCTAATTCTCCCTACAATATCACCATCCCCTTCCCTACCTCCTCACACCACCCAGGAAAATGTATCAATACTATGCTTGTTTCGTCGCTGAAAACCGACCACCACGCTTTACACTCGCTAGCAATTATATACGGTATTCTCCTCCTCCATTTGCGATAACTTGAAGATATTTATAGTTATTAGTTATTTGATCATGTTTTGTGCTTACAAGACAGTATGAGTTGTTGAAATGAAGATGATATGAACCTCATATTCGTACCTGATATACTGTATAGCTGTCCCAATTACATGGAGAATTTACCTTGTTTTCTTGATTTTCAGCTTCTAAAGCACCTCTTCATTGTACACACACCCTCCCTCAACCAATGCACTAGGCATAGTGATATATGTATTGGTGGCAAGAGACCTGGAAGCGTCTGGCAACAACCGGGTCGGGTTGATGCAACCAACTCAGCCGGTACTACCAGAACGTATATGTACGTCGGCCGCAGTGTAGCCCATTTTTACATAGGACGTTTATTTACGTCGGCTGCAGTGAAAGGGTTAAACACACACATACACACACACGAATACGCTCTTTCTCTCATTCTCTGTCTCACTCATTCATCCACTTGTCTATCTATCTATCTATCTATCTATTTATCTATATCTATCTATTTATCTCCAAGCTATTTATCCTCATCAAGAACCATGCTTGATTTTACCTTGACACGCACTAACGCCTTTGATCTCGGAAGTTAAGGAAAGCTTAGATATAATTTTGGGCTGGAAATGGTGATTATAAGTAGGATTTTTAGTTTCTTTTCCTCTGGTTTGAAGGTCTGGCAGATTATGGCTTGGGTTTCTCTATGATTATCTTAACATACACAGACGCACACGCTAATACCCACATTCATTGACGCACATACAATTTAGATTATATACACACGCACACACATACTTTACGCACACACTTTGGCATCCTGAAACACACACAGATACACACTGAATACACACACAGTTTGTGTGTTTGTATGCGTGAGAGAGAGAGAGAGAGAGAGAGAGAGAGAGCGAGCGAGAGCGAAAGCGAGCGAGCGCGCAAGAGCGAGTGTACGTGCGTGTGTGTATGAGAGAGAGAGAGTGGGTGTGTGTATGTGAGTGAGAAAGAGTGAGTGTGTATGTGTATGAGAGCGAGAGCAAGTGTGTGTGTGTGTGTACGAATATGAAAAACTGCAGGCACTCTAAATGGAGCCAGGAGTGTCTCAGCTGGCCCTCTTTGGCACTATTGTTTTGTTTACCTTCAGTTGTTTACCTTTCGTCAGCTGAAGGAGGGGAATATTTAATAGGTCCCAGTTAGTGGGTCTAAATTGAGCCGAGGCACCGTTAGCGTTTCACTGATTGGGTTAATTTTACTTGATGAGGGGAATAGAGAGAGAGAGTGAGAGTGAGTGAGTGAGTGAGTATGTGAGTATGTGTGTGTGTGTGTGTGTGTGTGTCTGTCATGAGGGAGAAGAGGGTCCAGACAAAAACAAAATCTCCCCTCTAGTTAAGTTATATAAGATAGCTAAACTGAAGACCGATGGAATGGGCGGGACTTGAAGACAGTACCAGGGTCCATATTTGGGTCTTGCTGGGTACTCCTTGATCAATGGAAGATTGTACAGTCGGCCTAATAAGTGACGTCTCGGCACCAAGTATAATTTGTTCTATAATTTGTTTCAGCAATATCTAAACAGGATTTCGTGTGAGATATACAAACATGTTCCTACACTTAGCCTATTCAACAGCTGACAGGCATAAATGCAGCACAGAGCGAACAGAACAGAGGAACGTAATGACAGCTGAGACATGACTTATTAGCGCTACCGTACAGAAAGGCAGACAGGTCAGACAGGCAATTGATAGTAGAGAAGCGAGGAAGGTTGTTGATGTAGGTTTAATATCGTATAAGAAAACAAACGTGTAAATGGAAAGAAGACGGTTTAAAAACAGAAGAAATGTGGAAGGAAAGGATAGCAAAGAAGGAGGAGGTTGTGGAATGAAGACAGGTTTAGGATAATGTTGAAACGTACTGTATTGTATAATGAAGACAACATTAAGGAAAACAAGTAGTGTCAGAACTCTAGCCAAGTAAACGAACATTATTTATATATTTATTGATTTATGTATTTTTTGTTTTGTGTTTTTGTTTTGCCAGACGGCGTAATTCCCAATGATTCCCATGAATATTAGGCGTTTGTCACGAATCGCTAGGTCAAGTTCCCCGGGCTTGACAGCTATCAATAACTTTTTGACAGTGAGGGTTCGATCCGCCGACTCTTTGATCAGCATCCAACGTTCTACTGACTATGCCACGGCTCGCGACAGTAAACGAACCTACGCCGTGTTATATAAGGCAAACAGAACGCCGATGGAGAGAGAGGGAGGGTGGATCCTAAGAGACAGTACCACAGGAACCATGTTTGGGTACTACTGGGGGGGACAGAAGGATTAAGGGGAATGGTTATTTTATATATAATAATAATAATAATAATAATAATAATAGATGGCAAACACATAATACATAAATCAATATATAAAACAACAACAACGTTAAGCCGGTATCACACGAGATCTTTTATAGTCAACATTCGATCATCAAAAATTTTCTGGCAACATTTCTAGAATATTTTGCAACGGTATCGGAAACTAGACTGATGATATATGAATTTAGGCAACAACAATATTTTATATGTTGACCTCATAAGCTGCCAGACTAGTGTTGAGTATAAATGTTGAGTGAAAAAGCGCTCGTGTGATACCGACTTAAGGCGAGTTTTATCAAGTAGACGGAGACCAACGGAATTTGGGGAGAACCCAGATCATTAATGGGGTCTTAGTAGTATTAGGTGGGGGGAAAGTTGGCGAGATAAATGGTAAAAGGGGAGTGGTTGGAAAGACGATATTGTTTGTAGAAGAGAAAGATTGTGAAATAAATAGCTATGGGAGTGGAAGATGATTGTGAAGGAAGGTTGTCAAACGGGAAGTGTGTTGTGAATAATTATATAGATGGTTGTTTTGGAAAGATTTCTATATAACTATATATCTATCTATATATCTATTCATCTATATCTATCTATATCTATTTATCTATCTATCTATCTATCTATCAATATATAGAGTTATTTATATATCAGATTATTTTGGTATAGGGTAGAATGTGAATTTAAGATGAAGAAACGTTGAGAATAGTTGTTGAAGGAAGGAGGAAAAGAAATCATGAAGAAAGGAATGTTGCAATGAGAGAGAGAGAGAGAGAGAGAGAGAGAGAGAGAGAGAGAGAGAGAGAGAGAGAGAGGGGAAGGATAAAAGTAGCAGAGTACGTAAGGTGCGTATGGTACACCAGTTTATATTACTCACTGGTATTCACCCTTATACACCCCCCGCTGCGAACCTCAATACCATGGTCGTTAAGGGAAGCCACTCTGGTCATACTGTAGGGCTTTAGTTGGCATTAAGGGGAAGTTTTTAGTTTGTTTACTACTCCTCCAGGAATCTTAAAATGTCACCCCCTTGACCCTCTTTCAAGATATATTTGTACATTTTTCGGTAGAAAAATGTCCCGGCCGAAGGCCGGTTACTCTTAAATTACAGGCTCGCTTTCGCTCGCCAGGATAAAATCGACACCTAAATGGCACGAAAGGTCTTAATATTGACAGAATGGGGCGGACATTCTTAAAGTCACCAAACTAATGGGGCAAACGTCTTAAAATCTCAAAAGCAATGGGGTTAGACATGAGGGAGAAAGGGGTCAAGAAAAAAGTCCCTCAAGTGGAAATCTCCCCTTAAGAAATATGAATTGCATACTGAAAATTATTCTAGCTTTGAGTATAATTATTCTAGCTTTGAGTATAATTATTCTAGCTTTGAGTATAATTATTCTAGCTTTGAGTAAAATTATTCTAGCTTTGAGTATAATTATTCTAGCTTTGAGTATAATTATTCTAGCTTTGAGTATAATTATTCTAGCTTTGAGTATAATTATTCTAGCTTTGAGTAAAATTATTCTAGCTTTGAGTATAATTATTCTAGCTTTGAGTATAATTATTCTAGCTTTGAGTATAATTATTCTAGCTTTGAGTAAAATTATTCTAGCTTTGAGTATAATTATTCTAGCTTTGAGTATAATTATTCTAGCTTTGAGTATAATTATTCTAGCTTTGAGTATAATTATTCTAGCTTTGAGTATAATTATTCTAGCTTTGAGTATAATTTCCTCGAGGATTCTAACATAAAGCAAAACAAAATCTTGAAAAATCATTAATAAACAATCTTTGTCTAGGTATATCGAGCTCTATCCCCTTCCCTTCGTATTCCGTCTAACTCAGAAATTTAATGAAAACATACGATATAAAGCTGTGTAGCTGAGCAGTATTCCAGGGGAAATTTGATTGCTTGCCTCATATTTCCGTTAGTGTCATGTCAGAAAATAATTTGATCTTGACAAATTATTCAACAACAATTATAGCAGAAAAATGGGAGGTGTGAAGGAACTTTTACCCTTAACTATAGTATGTTCACTATACTTAGGCTAGGGGTTTGACGTCTAACCTGTCCTAAATCAGGTGGGGGTGTTGTGGGGGGGGGGGGGGGGGGGGGGGGGGTGGGGGGGGGGGGGGGGGGTGCAAACGGACTGTAATTTCCCACATATATTGACTGAATGACTTTCCAAATGGTGGATATATCAGCTCCATTACTCAAGAACTATTTTTTAGTTTTGAGAGATGTGGGTCGGAATCTGCGGCCTACTTATAATGAACAAGGTATAGTTATTTCTACTGGTACTATTTTATGCATTATTACTTCTATTTGATATTTGGGAGGCTTAGTTTTAAGTTAGTTTTATTGTTTTAGGGTGAAGACTAAATATATTTATTTATATGTATTCTGTTTTTCCGTTTTGGCCCTGTTGTTGTTGTTGTTGTGTGTGCGTGTGTGCGTGTGTGCGTATGTGTGTGTGCGAGAGAGAGAGAGAGAGAGAGAGAGAACACGAACGAACGTGAGCGTGACTGATGGTTTTCCTATTTATGATATACAATTTTGTTCGTAATTACGTTAAAACATACTATCTGATAAAGCATTTCCTAACAAAACAATGTCATAAGTATTAGTGTTAGTATCTCTCTCTCTCTCTCTCTCTCTCTCTCTTTCTCTCATTTATCTGACTGTAACCTACATAAACATCCGGTATATTCTTCAGTCCTGTACTTATAAATGCAGGGGCGCGGAATTTTTCTAATTCTCTCTCACTTTTTTTTTCTCTCACTCACTCTCACTCTCTCAGACACACACTCGCTCACTCTCACTCTCTCGTTCTCTCCCACACACATTCTGGTATCTGGCTAACATTAGACTATTTTCCTGAGCTTGAGAAGGCCCTCCAGGTATGATAGGAGTAAAGGTGTCTTGGTGGTGTAATGGTTAGAGTGTTTAAAAATCTGTGTGTGATGACCCAGGTTCGAATCCCGGTGGATCACATAATATATGCTTTCATTAATTTCATTGGAGGTGTTTAGTGTTGTGGTGAAATTATAAAATATAATTTAACCCTCTGGCTCCCGCAGATCCTTCCCAATCAACTCATATACCAACAGCTCCACATATTTACAACCTATATGTTATAGTACCTACATCAGTTTAAATGTAATTGTTACAAACATTTTAGGAATTGGGGATGGCCTTTGGTACATGGACCTTTTTTTGTTTTGTCTTTGTTTTTATTTCCTCTTTTTCATTGTTTCTTAACCCATTCAGTACCGGTGACATCCCTTTCGTTATATTCTGCCGTCTATTAGACGGTTTTAGTCGGCTTAGGAAGGACGTATAGCCGTTAAAAGATGACAGACTACGGTATCTCAATTAATCCTATTAGCTACAATATTATCCTTCCTAAGCTTCATCAAATCTTCTAGATGCAGCTGAAATAATAAAAATAGACGTACTGTAATTGTAACAAATAAATAAATAAACAAATAGATAAATAAATGAATATATAAATACATAAATATATAATATATAAATAAATAAATAAATATAACAAAAAACTGAAGGCGTTAGTGAGGCCTTTGGTAACCTTGTATTGGTCCGTAACTGTAGACAGCCCACCACCTTAGCCTAAAGAGGCAATAGGCCAAGTGTAGCACACACACACACACACACACACACACACACACATACTTTACTGCCGTTATCTTCAACTCATTACCAATTATAGTATTATGAATTTAAGGCCGGACTATCGTGAACACCGCTGTGTCTGTATGGTCTGTGTATCTACGTAACACTATGTAAACACACATATACACACACACACACACACTCTGTGTGTGTGTGTGTGTGCGTGACACTCCCTGACTGCTCCTACACAGCGCCATATCGGGGAGGTGACCGTATTAGGTAATGAAACACGAGCGCTGGGGTGAAGGTGTATCGAAGTATCACAACAGGATATACGGTACCAGGAGTTATATCGCCTTCTTATAGTTTCTTCTACTCACTGTTATAACTTAGGTTAGAGGGAGATTTAATACTGAACCCCTTTCTCCCTTATGTTTAGCTCCATTGCTTTTGAGACATTATGACGTTCGCCCCATTAGTTTATTGATTTTAGAACTTATGACCCACTTCTGTCAATTTGAAGACCTTTCGTGCCAATTAGGTGCCGATTTTTTCCTGGCGAGCGATAGCGAACCTGTAATTTAAGAGGAATCGGCCTTCGGGCGAAACATTTGTCTATCGAAAAATGTACACATTTATCTTGAAAGAGGGTCTACGAGGTGTAACTTTAAGCTTGATGGAGGTCTAGGGAAACAAACTAAAAACTTACCCTTGAGTTAGGTGGAATAGTTAATTAGAAGTTAGGTTAGTTTAGTTTTGTGTATAATCGGTTAGGTTGGGTTCGTTGAATATATGTTGGGTTAGTTTAATTTGTTACGAGGTTAGGTTGGGTCAGGTGAAGGTGTATCGAAGTGTACCAGGAGTTATATTATATCGCTCACGTATTATTTCTTCTCCTCACTGTTATAGCTTAGGTTAAGTTAGTTGGAATAGTTAGGGGAATGTTCTTAGTTTGCTCCCAAGACCTCCCATCAAGATTAAATAATACCCCCAAGACCCCCCTTCAATATAAATGTGTACATGTTTCGGTAGACACATTTCCTGGCTGAAGGCCGGTCCCTCCTAAATTTCAGGCTCGCTATCGCTATGTATGTATGTATGTATGTACGTATGTATTTGAATACAAAGGTGAGGTGTAGTTTAGTGGGTAACCGTATATTTAAATATGACATTATCGTTCAAGTCTTCTCTTTTCGACTTTTCATGTCTATAAATTCCGTTGTAGCCTAGGTGACTTAGCTCGTGGATAACAGGGTTTTTTCCTTGTACGGGACACTTGGTTATTAATATGATGTATATATGTACCGTATGTATAAAATTGAATACAAAATGTGAAGTGTATTTTAGTGGCCAACCGTACTTATTAATATGACAGTATCCTTCAAAGCTTCTTAACTAATGTATATATATTGTTCATGTACTTAGCTCGTGTATAACAGAGGGTTGTCCTTATTCGGGGGTAGCGGGGAATGTGAGGAGAGGCCCTCTGTTATATAAGGGGTCTCTTGTGTCGGGAAGGGGGGGAACACAGCCGTTGTACAGGTGAACGCAGGAATTTGGAGACACACTCCGTTATTATTTGTATGGAAGAAAAAATAGTATGGTGAAATAGTGTTTGCTTATCCATCTATCTATTGCCAGACACCATGGTCCCCAAACGGGTGGCCATGAATGAATCGCCCCCATGCACCTCTGTCCCCAGTTAGTTGATGCCCCGCCTCCCATCCAAGACCACTTTAACTCGTATACTTTTTAACTTCATCCTTCCACATCTCTCTCGGTCTACCTATCCTCTGTCCTTCCACTTCACTCTTGCACACTCTCTTAGTCATTCTCTCGCTTCCCATACGTTCCACATGGCCGAACCATCTCAGTGTGTTCCTTTTCATACTTTCCAGCACATCTACATCCACACCACACCTCTCTCGTATTTCCTCATTCGTCTGTCTATCCCTCCATGTAACTCCGCACGCACTTCTCTAGGTACTCATTTCTATGGCAACAGATCGGGGCCACAGGTACGCGTCACTTACTCGAACCTACGCGGTGCTTTACAGCTACGTGTATGTAAGCAATATGAGTGATATTGCGTTTATGAGGCAAATAAGTAGTCTATATTAGGGTTAGGTTTGGTTAGGTTAGGTTAGGTTAAGTTAGGTTAATCTAATCTAATCTAATATAATATTTATACATTTTGGGCAGTGGGCGGGGCCAAGACATGGGATCCGGCAGTGGGCGGGGCCAAGGCATGGGATCCGGCTGCGTGCATGGCCTCCCGTTCTTTTCCCTATAAATTCGTTATATTTTATATATTAGAACCTAAATTAACCTAACCTAACCTAAACTAAACTAACCTAACCCTAATATAGACTATTTGTTTGCCTAATAAACGCAATATCACTCATATTGCTTACATACACGTAGCTATAAAGCTATGCGTAGGTTCGAGTAAGTGACGCCTACCTTTGGCCGCGATCTGTTGCCATACATTTCCACCCCTCTCACTCTTGGTTTGTGTCTCTCCAACAACATCCATACTTCCATGCTGACCACCCTATTCCTTGTTACTCCTTTCAGCATAATGTCTTCTAATTTGAGCCTGAATTGAAGCTAAAAAGGCGTCAATGTGCTGAAGGGGTTTACTTGTATGTGTGTGTGTGTGTGCGTGTGTGTGCGTGTGCGAGAGAGAGTTCTTGTGAGTATGTGAATTCTTATGTGTGTATGTGTGTGTCAGTGTGTGTGAGTTTGAGAGAGAGAGAGATAGCGTTCTGGTATGTGTGTGTGTGTGTGTTTGTGTGTGTGGTGTATATGTGTGTGTGTGTGTGTGTGTGTGTGTGTATATATATGTGTGTGGTGTATATATGTGTGTGTGTGTGTGTGTGTGTGTGTGTGTGTGTGTGTGTGTGTGTGTGTGTGTGTGTGTATTCCCCACCGGACACCACATCCTCTGAACTTATTATACCAAGAAACACTGGAACAAAGCCAAGTTCAACATTAAGGGTTAATGTTCGGTGTTCGTGTTTTAGTGCTTGTTTCTATTAGTATTTAGTATGTGTATGTTTGTGTGTGTGTATTTATGTATGTATGTACCGTATGTATGTATGTATGTACAGTATGTAGTATATGTATGTATGTGTCTGTATGTGTATGTATATGTTTGTGTGTGTGTCTAGCTGTTCATGAGTGGTTTTAAACACTCAACTAATGTGGGTCTTTAAAGGGTATGTCAAGGGTTCATAATTATCTACCAATTTAAAGGCATATTGGTGATAATAAACCCACCTTATTTATACCAATTAGAATGATAAATCATTATAATTATTCCCAATTATCTTATACAGTATAATATTTTCCATACCCTTTGTATGCTACATATTGTTTACAGTGCAGGTGTGTGCATTTTGTTCATGTGTTAATTTTGGTGTGTGTATGTGTTCGTTTGTTTGCTTCGTGTATGTGCATGTGGTTTTGTGTTCATGCATAAGTGTGTGTGTGTTTTTGTTTTGTTTTTTTTGTCCTTGCCTGGTTTTAATTAAAGAGTAAGTTCAAGGAATACATGCGGCTCTAATTATACATAAGAGACTAGTAAGGCAGGTTTACATGTGACCACTAGTACAATACAAAAGTTGTTATGCGGACTACCAGAACGGGTTTTGAAGGAACTAACCTTCACCCCCTCAGCAATTCAGCCAATACTGTTAGGTTAGGTAGAGTTGGGTTAACACTGGTTCAGTTATCCAAAGTTGACTTCTTACTTATTGATATGGTCTACTGGTTGAGATGCCCTGAAACCATACACAGTATATACTGTATATATAAGCTTGAACTTGATTTCAGGGGGAGGTAGTCGCTATTTCAGGGGGAGGTAGTCGCTATTTCAGGGGGAGGTAGTCGCTATTTCTGGATCCCCTTCTTCCTCATGTTTAGCATATTAGTTTTGAGATTTTAAGACGTTCATTCCATTATTTTGGCGATTTTGAGACCTATCGCCCCATTTCTTTGTCAATATTTAGACCTTTCGTGCCATTAAGGTGTCGATTTCTTCCTGGCAAGCGGTCGATTTCTTCCTGGCAAGCGATAGCGAGTCTGTAATTTGGGAAGGAATCGGCATTCGGCCGGGACATTTATCTACCGAAAAAATTTGCAAATTAATCTTGAAAGGGAGTCTAGGGGGCATTTGTTTAAGCTTGATGGAGATCTAGCGAGGAAACTCAAAAATAAATAAATACATTAATACATAGACCAAGAAACAAGCACTGTAGGATATATGTGTGTGTACCGTGGTAAATATGAATGTGTGCCCCCTTGAACCACCCGCTAACCGGAAACTGTGAAGGTGGTGTAATTGGCTCTATGGGTGGAAAGGTAATATAAGGTCATAGTGGTGTAGATATGGTAATTAGGAGCCAGGGACGGTAAGAGAGGTCACCCATATACTGAACTGGGTGGTAATAATTGGTTTGTACACTATTTTGGGGAATTATTTATTTATTCTCTTTTTTTTTCTCTCTCTCTCTCTCTCTCTCTCTCTCTCTCTCTCTCTCTCTCTCTCTCTCTCTCTCTCTCTCTCTCTCTCTCTCAGGTGATGATATGTTTATACACTATTTTTGTGAATTATTTATTTACTCACACACACACACACACACTCTCTCTCACACACACACACACACACACACACACACACTCTCTCTCTCTAAGTGATTTATTTATGCACTATTTTTGTGAATGATTTATTTACCCTCACTCTCACTCACACACACACACACACACACACACACACACACACACACACACACACACACACACACACACACACACTCTCTCTCTCTCCGACAGTAATACATGACACAATTTTAGTGTTTCTTCATATCAACTCACCAACTCTCACTCTCACTCTCTTGGTATTTACCGACAGCAACACATTACATAATTCCAGTCTTTCGCCAGTACAGATAGTGGCTCTACATAATGCTAAGCCCATAAACAACTTTAAACAATAGGTGAATTACTAATAAATCGCCTCGACATGACTATATTAGGCTAGGGTAGGCTGTGTTAATTAGATATATACACAACAATCACCATCAACCCTATAATATATTAAGGGAAGGTATTTAGTTGATTCCCTAGACGTCCTTCAAGCTTAAAATTACTCCCCCTTGAGCTCCTTTCAAGATAAATTTGTACATTTTTCGGTAGAAAAATTTCCCGGCCGAAGGCCGGTTCCTCTTAAATTACAGGCTCGCTATCGCTCGCCAGGATAAAATCGACACCTGAATGGCACGAAAGGTCTTAATATGGGGTGAAAGTTCTTAAAATCGCTAAACTAATGGGGCAAACGTCTTAAAATCTCAAAAGCAATGGGGCTAAACATGAGGGAGAAAGGGGTCAAGAAAAAAATCCCTCAAGTGGAGATCTCCCCTTAAACACATAAGCAACTATAAGCTTTCTAACAAATCACCTCCACATGACTATATTAGGCTAGGCTAGGTTATGTTATGTTAACCCTTTCAAGCTCCAATACGCGTTTCTGTTCTGTGTTCTGGCTACTATTAGACGATTTTATTCAGATTAGTAACGGTATATGGAAGTCAAAGGGTTGATTGAGCTAGTATTTACCCTTTTAATACCCACAGATACTTTCTAAGCTGCATAAAATCGTCTAATGATAGCCAAAATATACTGCTAAAACGCGTCAGAGCTTCAAAGGGTTAAGTGAATGTATGATAAAATCAATCACCATCAACTCCACATATACTAAGCACATAAACTTATATCAGGTTATGTTATGTTGTATCAGGTTAATTAAATGTATAGTAAACAATCAACATCACCCTTACAAATATACCTCTTCATAATCATATTAGGCTAGATAATATTATGTTATGTTAATTAAATGTAGAATAAAACAATCACCATCAACCCTACATAATAGTAAACACATAAGCAACTGTAATCAACTGGTGACTTACTAACAAATCACTTCTTTTGACCATATTAGGCTAGATAATATTATGTTATGTTAATTAAATCAATAATAAAACATCCACAATCAACCTTACATATACTATAAGCACATAAACAAATCGTGGCTTACTAACAAATCCCCTCCCAGGACTATATTAGGGTAGGCTATGTTATGTTATGTAAATATATACAGTATAATAACAACTCCAACTCCACTTATATTCAACTAAAAGCAACTCGTGGCTTAATAACAAATCACATCCCCATTACCATATTAGGGCTTGGCTGGGTCAGGATGTAGTTCTTCCTGTGTTTGTTGATAACTTTAGGATAAGTCAGAGAGAGAGGAAGACATCATATCTCCTTTATCACAACATTGAGTAACGATGAAGTTTGGTTGGGTTTTAATTTAGGTTTGTGTGTGTTAAGTTGTGTTTTAAAGTATATGTGTTCAGAAAGAGAGAGAGAGTGTGAGAGTGAGTGAGTGAGTGTGTGTGTGTATGTGTGGAGGGCATGTGTGTGTGTGTGTGTGTCGAGAGCAACAGCATGTCTCTTTATCATAACACTGAGTAACCCCTGAGTTTTCTTGGGGTTTAATATGTGTGTGTGTGTGTGTGTGTGTGTGTGTGTGTGTGTGTGTGTGTGTGTGTGTGTGTGTGTGTGTGTGTGTGTGTATGTGTGTGTGTGTGTGTGTGTGTGTGTGTGTGTGTGTGTGTGTGGTTGTGGTGTGTGTGTGTGTGTGTGTTGTGTGTGGTGTGACCAGCGGGAAAGTACAGTACGCATCTCGGGTATTTAAATATTGAGCAATAGTGAATTTTATGGAATTGTGTTGAGATTTAACTGTGTGATTGTTTTGAGTTGTTGTTGTTGTTGTTGTTGTTGTTTTTGTTGTTGTTAGGAGAGTCAATGTATTTACAGTATTCTAATATTGGGTAACACTGTATCTTTATGGTGATTTTTGTATTGTTTAGAGTTGTGTTGCAGTTGTTTGTGCTGCATTTGTCTTGTGCTGTATTTGTCTTGTAATATATCCGTGATGTGTATAGTTGTGTATATATATATATAACTGTACTATGTGTGGTTTGGTCTGTGCCGTATGTGTGTCTTGTATTATTATATGTTCTCATGTGTGTACGTGGTATATGTGTATGTGCCATGTGTGTAAGTACCATGTGCGTCAGGTTGTATATGTGAAGGAGAGCCATAACTTACATGGTACTCACAGCATTGCCCCACACATGGGGCTGGAGGGGTAGCTTCAGTATCCTGTTTGGACATCATCCTCTTCACTTCCATAGGTCATTCCTAAACTGCGTATATTCAGAATAGTATTAAGGGGAGGTATTTAGTTTGGTCCCTAGACCTCCTTCAAGCTTAAAATTACACCCCCTTGAGCCCCTTTCAAGATAAATTTGTACATTTTTCGGTAGAAAAATTTCCCGGCCGAAGGCCGGTTCCTCTTAAATTACAGGCTCGCTATCGCTCGCCAGGATAACATTGACACCTGAATTGCACGAAAGGTCTTAATATGGGGTGAAAGTTCTTAAAATCGCTAAACTAATGGGGCAAACGTTTTATAATATCAAAAGCAATGGGGCTAAACATGAGGGAGAAAGGGGTCAAGAAAAAAATCCCTCAAGTGGAGATCTCCCCTTAACCCTCTTGAGTACCAGCGATGTGTGTTATATTGTATTCTAGCTATATTTAGTCGATATTATGCAGCTTACGAAGGATGTGTGGTAGTTAAAAAGGTTGGGTGAGATAGTTTGAAGACTTAATATTTGTTAAGGTCGTTCCTAAGCTGAGTAAATGCGTCCAATAGTCGCCAGAACTTGATAAAAGGGACGTCCCTGGTACCGTATGGGTTTAAAAAAATGCTGTCAACGTACTGAAAGGGTTAAAGGGTTATTGTGAGTCCATTGACACCAAGAGATCACTCCTTAGCTGAATGTACAGTTGACCACATAAGTTCTGTTCCTCTCTGTGATCTTATACGTGGAAGTATAATGCGCATGATTGAATTACGAGTATAGTTTCTCTTGTAGTGGTTTAAATCAGCTGATTAGTTAACTGATGGTTAAAAGAAACCACACTCACAATTCATACTATTATACTTTCATACGTAAGATCACGACGAGGAACATAACTTATGTGGCCAACTGTACATGTGGACTGTTAGCCCATCTGTTATTTAAAATAGTGACGGAAAAGGAGTACAGTTTCATACTAGAGGATCGCAAGGGTTCATCGTAATAACAAAACAAAAACTAGTGTATAATTATATAATCTATTTTTATTAATATCACCAATATACTGTATGTGATCCACCGGGATATTATATAAACAAATAAAAAATAAATTGTATGCTCTACACAGCTATATGTAGAGCGCAACAATGTGTAAGGGATAACCAATGCACTATTGAAATGTACTGTAGGTTACACCCAGTTGGATCTTTGTACCTTTAAAGCCAAGTTCTGAAGCATCTAGACTATAATATGGCATATATACTGTATATATATATATACACACACACACACACACACACACACACACACACACACACATACACATACTCTCTCTCTCTCTCTCTCTCTCTCTCTCTCTGTGTCCCCGATCATCATAACCCTGGTAACCCATATAGCCACTAATAAACTCAATATAAACCAGTGACTCATCAAATTCCCCCCCACCCCCTCTTCCTTCCCCCCCACCCAATTCACCCCTACCCTTCCCACCAAACACCTGTGCCACCTCTACCCATCACCATCATCATCAGTATTACCCCCCTTATTATTTACCCTTTCAGGTTCCTAAGATGCCACTTAGTATTTATATTATATAAAGTTCTCATAATCAGCTCTCCAAAATTATTGTTCTGCCAATAAGCTTGCTCAAAGACAACTGCAGAGGTTGAAAACAGTAAATTAAAGGTTTCTAAACTCCCCTGATGGTCACAAAGACGCAGGTGCGTCTTCCCGTACACAAAGGGGTTAAGAAGGTACATTGACATCGCATTTACCCATTTGAGTCGTAGAGGTAGATTATAAACTAACAAAAATCGTCCATATGGTAACCAGAATCAGATGGAAATAACGTAATGGTAGTGAAGGTGTAATCAGGGTGCTGCAACATATATATACCTACATAATGAAAACTCTGAAGGGTCCACGAATTTTGATAAGGGTCTGTACAGGTGCCGGAGTGCCACAGGTGTTTAGGCATGACGCATCTGTGTGTGTGTGTGTGTGGGGGGGGGGGGGGGGGGGAAGGGGGGGGGGGCAATGAGTCACTCCCTTGCAGATGTTTGGTACCCGCCCCTTCCTATATCACCACCACCACCACCACCACCACCACCACCTGCCTGCACACCTGTTCTGTGCACCTATTTATCTCTTATACATATAATCACATACATGGACAATTACGCACATATTTACAGACAGACACAGTAACACGTAGTCACACACACACACACACACACACACACACACACACACACACACATACACGAGACACACATATACATACATACATGCATAGTGCATACATAAATAAACAGCAGTTCATATTTGGAAACCTACAAACAAAATGACCCCCCCCCCCCACACACACACACATACAGTATACCACCATCACCATTGCCACATCTGTTTATGTAATATGTCACACACATGTTGCACTTATCACTTAATTGCACACTACCTTTGACTTACACATATTTCCTACACATTTGTTTCGCGCGCGCGTGCACACACACACTCAAAATATACTGATGTTTTATGTTTACACACACACACACACACACACACACTAACCTACCCTCATACCCACACACGCACACACATACACACACACACACACACACATACACATACACACACTAACCTCCCCTCATCCCCCCCCCACACACCCACACACTAACTTCCCCTCATCCCCACACACGCACACACATACACACTCACACACACACACACACACACACACACACACACACACTAACCTCCCTCCCCCCCCCCCCCCCCCCCCCCACACAACACTAACCTCCCCTCATCCTCACACACTCACACATACACATACACACACTAACCTCCCCTCATCCCCCCCCCCCACACACACTAACCTCCCCTCATCCCCACACACGCACACACACATTACATACATAATAGTTTAGTCCAAAACACCTGTACACATGAAGATACATACACGCACACACTAACACACTTATTCCGATACAGGTGTCGTCTTGGGTTCACCTACATACTATAATCTGCATGCTAATACTTGACCTCCAATATTAACACACATTGGAGGATACTATTTGTCTGTTTCATGGGAGGGCATTGCTGAGTGATCTTATTTATACAAAGGGGTTACCAACAAACGCATATTGGCTTAGTGTATACATCTATTGTGAAATTAATTGTACACGTCTCTCTCTCTCTCTCTCTCTCTCTCTCTCTCTCTCTCTCTCTCTCTCTCTCTCTCTCTCTCTCTCTCTCTCTCTCTCTCTCTCTCTCTCTCTCTCTCTCTCTCTCTCTCTCTCTCTCTCTCTCTCTCTCTCTCTCTCTCTCTCTCTCTCTCTCTCCTTCTCTCTCTCTCTCTCTCTCTCTCTCTCTCTCTCTCTCTTTTGTTAATACCCGCATATGCATTAAGGTTTTTGAGGTCACAGAAGGTTTTTTGATGAGGGGTGAATAAGGGCTAGTCAATGTCAGTATTAGGGGGAATGTGTGATGTGTGTGTGTGTGTGTGTGTGTGTGTGTGTGTGTGTGTGAGTGTGTGTGTGTGTGAGTGAGAGAAAGAGAGAGAGAGACAGGCAGACAGACAGACAGACAGTCTCATCCACCCAAAGCCTTTGATATCTAAATTCCAGTGACGTCATGAGAACCGTGCTATATATCCAGTGTTGATGACCCCAGGGGGTGGCAGGGAAAGTGTCTACCCCCTGCAGTGATTGGTTCTGATTTGGGGGATTTGGCCTGGGGTGGGTGTAAAGGGGGGGGGGGGGGGGGGGGGGGCGTGGAATCGACCTAAATCAGCTTGACGAACATAAGACGATTTGCGCCATTATATTGGCTATTTTAAGGCTTAACCCACTGAGGTGTAATTTTGTTTTCCTGACGAGCGATAGCAATCCTGCAATTTAGGAGAAGCTAGCCTGTGGCCGGAACATTTATCTACCGAAAAATTTATAGATTTAGCCTGAAAGGAGGTCCGTGGGGCATTTTACTTAGTTTGAAAGGCGGTTTGAAAACGAAAGAAAAAAAAATACTTGAATGGGTTTTCTAGAGGGGGGTGGGTTGAGGGGAACTGTTAAAAATGTGGGTCATCTGGCCAATGTCTTATACCTAATGTTGATAACCCCCAGGGGGTGACGGTGGGATTGTCAGAGGACCTGTTAACCCCCAGAGAGATGGGGGGCGGGGGGCGGGGTTAGCAACCTAAATAAGAGGGACATAGGAAAGGCATGTGAGATTGAGATATTAAGATAGCCGGGTGAAGATAAATGGACCGATTTTATCTTGAGTTGTAAGTCCTTGCGGAATCGCAGAATTTGGCTTCAACTTTATATATATATATATATATATATATATATATATATATATATATATATATATATGCATGTGTGTGTAAATAATTGAGTACTTCCTCTTACAAATGTGCCGAGTAATTTTAAATTAATGTTTACCTAACACAAATGTAGACGTTTCATTTCTTCCTTCAGTTTTGATAGCACAGTGAATATTTAATAGGAATACTAGGAATTTGAATCATTACTACGATATTTATGACCAATTAATTTAAACGAGTCCCTTTGACAACATCTTATATTCGCATGCAAATTTAATAGTGGTTATACATTATATAAAGTCGTTCAAAAGATCCCTCCTCCGCCCATAGTAAATTTGTAAAGTGTAATTAGGTATTTGGATTTATATTTATTACATATCATTTGAGGACACACACACACACACACACACACACACACATACACACACACACACACACACACACGCAGAGTATAAATGAATGGATAGATAGAGAGAGAGAGAGAGAGAGAGAGAGAGAGAGAGAGAGAGAGAGAGAGAGAGAGAGAGAGAGAGAGAGAGAGAGAGAGAATTGTTAGATAAATAAAACCTGCTATGTGTCTCCTCGTCTAGCCTGATTTATAGCAGTGGTGACGGTGAATTGCAAAGTTCCCATCAAGATTTATCAGGTATTTTGAAGATTTTGTAGTGATATAGGGTGCTAATTATATAAACTTAGTCTTGATGTGATGCAGAGACATTGTAGTTTCATGTTTTTCCGTTAAGTATCGAGAAATTAGCTGCTATGGGATTGAATTTACCGTCAGATGAAAGGAAACAGCGTATAGTGTATAACTCAGTATAGCCAGGTGGTGGTATATTAAGCCGGCATCACACGAGCGCTTTTTCACTCAACATTTATCCTCAACACTGGTCTGGCAGCTTATTAGGTCAATATTTATACTTTTTTTGGTTACCTAAATTCATCTACCATCAGTCTAGTTTCCGATACCAGTGCAAAATATTCCAGAAATGTTGCCAGAAATTTTTTGATTATCGAATGTTGAGTATAAAAGCTCTCGTGTGATCCCGGCTTATTGGTGGCTATCTTACTCAACACCTGCTGCTGCTATGACTCACCTGTTTGTGGTTTATGTGATGATGACCTTGATGATGATGATAGGAGAGATGACCTACTGACCACACACACACACACACACACACACACACACACACACACACACACGCATACACACACACACACACACACACACACACACGCACACACACACACACACACACACACACACACACACACACACACTCTCTCTCTCTCTTATAGCCCCTTCAGGACGTGACTTTTTTTCTTCCATTTATTCTGGCTAACTTTAATCGATTTTCCTCAGTTTCCTAATGTTTAACCCCTTCAGTACTATGACGTAATTTTCATCATATTCTGGATACTAGTAGACGATTTTTATTAGCTCATAATCTACCACTAGGACTGAAAGAGGTACATACGATTTCAATAAACCCTCTGGATAGCATAGGTCCTTCTTTAACTGCATAAAATCGACAAATGTTAGCCAGAATCAAAGGTAAAAAGGTGTCATCGTGCTGAAGGGGTTAAGGGGAGGTGTTTAGTTTCCTCCCTAAACTTCCATCAAGCTTAAAATTACACTCCCTAGACCCCCTTTCAAGATAAATTTGTACATTTTTCGGTAGAAAAATTTCCCGGCTGAAAGCCAGTTCCTCTTAAATTACAGGCTCGCTATCGCTCGCCAGGATAAAATCGACACCTAAATGACACGAAAGGTCTTAAATTTGACAGAAATGGGTCGAAGGTTCTTAAAATCGTCAAAATAATGGGGCGAAAGTCTTAAAATTAGAAACGCAATGGGGCTAAACATGAGGGAGAAAGGAGTCAAGAAAAAAAATCCTCAAGTGGAGACCTCCCCTTAAGTGTATGTTTGTGACTAGGCCTATATGTATGATTGTGTGTGTGTGTGTGTGTGTGTGTGCGTGTGTGTGTGTTTGTGTGTGTGTGTGTAGATGCTTGGATGTCTTTGAATAATATGCTGGAGGTGCTGTATCATAATACATAAAGGTCAATGTTTGTCTGTCAGTTACCCGACCTTTGTTACTAAACTCCTCCCACAGTTTTGGTGCCAGGTGGGAGTGTGGAAAGCCCAGGTTTACCGTTGGAAAGCCCAGGTTTTGGAGATGGTTTTAGGCGAGTTCAGTGGAAATCAGAGACACTTTTGTTTAATAACATTTTCGGCAGAACTTAGTACCGGTAGTATACGGGAGCGAAAAAAATGCGAAAAAAATGGCCGTTTGGGGCAGAAGGAGGCCTCCGATCGAAAAGGTGTATGGAACGAAAGTTGTTCGCAGCTCCTCATAATGGGGGTACGGATGAGGTCAGATCCAAAATCGGAGGTCATTTAGCGGCCGAAATCGAGGTCGCCGTTTAACCCTCTCCGACATATGACGCGATTTTGAGCCTATTGGGGATACTTTAAAGCCTTTTGTTACCATCAGGGGTATTTAGAAACCTTTAGTTTAGTTACTTCAACCTCTGCAGTTGTCTTTGAGTTAGCTGTGGGCAGAAAACTAATTGTGGAGAGGTAATTATAAGAGTGAGAGAACTCTATTTCTTATTACTAATCTGGCAACCTCTGCGTCATAAATGCGTGACAGGGTTAATGAGGCACAGGGAGATCGAGGCCGGTGATTATGGTAGTAGTAGTAGTGTGATGATTGTGGTAGTAGTGATTGATGATGGTGATTATGGTAGTATAATTTAAACCCGGGCAACGCCGGGTACCCCTGCTAGTGTATAATATGCATGGGTATGAGTAGTGAGTGTGCGTGTTTGTTGTGTGTATGTGTAATTCATATAGGTAGGTATGAATTTGTAGGTGTGTGTGTGTGTGTGCGCGCGCGTGTGCGTGTGTGTGCGCGCGTGTGTGTGTGTGTGTGTGTATTTCTTTAATAGTAATAGATAAATAAATAAATAATAATACACGGTTTATTTAAAGAGTTGCAGCCCGGTGTGTGTATGTGTGTGTGTGTGTGTGTGTGTGTGTGTGTGTGTGTGTGTGTGTGTGTGTGTGTGTGACCTATAACACCACATACAAGACAAAGTTAACACAATTCCATCATAACTGAATTATGGCTTCCGCTCTCCCTCCCTCTCTAAAAGCATCCATTAGTGAACACATCATTCATTTATTGTATTAAAAGTACAGTTGATGCCAGTAATACGATGAACCCTTAAAATAATATGAATACAATTATATAACGGTAATGTCACGTTAATGTCAATGTTTGTATTCAATTGTTCTACCAAAATCATGTCTTTTATATTTATTACACTTCTCCCTATTACCTACATCAAAATAATACATAATAAAATGTAATACTAATTGTTTTATTTATCCCATTATCTTCCATCAAAATAACTAATGTTAATACTGTAATACTCGTTATATTCTCCCCATTTACCTGCATCAAAATAATAAATAATACACATATATTAATAATAATTATATTCTCCCATTTACCTGCATCAAAATAATAAAAAATAATAATCTAAGTTTCCTCATTACCTGCTTCAAAATAGTTAATAATAATAATAAACTAATAATCGTTATAATATTCTCCCCCACTATCTGCAAGAAAATAATAAAACCCCGTCATTTCCCCTAACTACCAATTAGTGGACAAGGAAGTGGTGATTAAGAAGGTAGTTAATTACCCTAATAAGTATCAATTAAGTGATGGACCTGCGTGTAGAAGGGTTGTTAGTTCTGCCAGGCGCGTTCGGTCAGCCAGTTCACGTTACACAACCTAGTTCATTTTCCATTTAAACTCCTGTTCAGATCAAAACGGCTATATGAATAAAAATACATAATATATATTTATTAATGTATACCGGTACCTGATTTGATCTGAACATCAATATAAATGGATATTATTTGCATAATGAAAATTGCAAGAGCTCATGCACTTTTGTCAGTAGTTGTACAAAACAATACCCTCCCCCCTTCTTGGGGAGATTTCCACTTGAGGGATTTTTTTTTCTTGACACCTTTCTCCCTCATGTTTAGCCCATTGCTTTTATAATTTTAAGACGTTCGCCCCAATATTTTGACGATTTTAAGAACCTTCGACCCATTTCTGTCAATTTTAAGACCTTTAGTGCCATTTAGGTGTCAATTTTATCCTGGCGAGCGATAGCGAGCCTGTAATTTAAGAGTAATCTGCCTTCGGCAAGGACATTTTTCTACCGAAAAATGTACAAATTTATCTTGAAAGGGGCTCAAGGGGATGTAATCTTAAGCTTGATGGATATCCAGAGACCAAACTAAGACCTCCCCTTAACCCATCCCGCCCCAGAGTCGGCCATTAGCTGACGCCTACTTTTTCACGCACAGCCCCAGGGTCAACCATTGGATGTTGGCTATTCTTGCCTTATTGAGATAATTTTATGCCTCTCAGAATGCTGGTAGAGGTCTTAGATTTATACACACGGTAGCTTAGGATGTGGGGCAATGTTGGCAGTCTACAAAGACTACCTGTGGCCACCCCATTTTCCTGGATAGTAATAGATAAAAAGAGAACACATATTAAAAATGCCTGGGACTGGGTGTTACATGAGAGAGAGAGAGAGAGAGAGAGAGAGAGAGAGAGAGAACACAGTAGCATAGGTATGTGTGTGTGTGTGTTAGAGAGAGATAGTTACACAGAGTTACACAACTTACACAGAGTTACACAGATACTCAGACCACACAGACCTTGCAGTCCCTACAAGGTGGTCCGGCCTTAATGCTACTAAACAGGGACATAGTAGAAGGATAGTAGAAGAATAGAACAGCAAAGTAGAAGAGACAAAGAGAGAGAGAGCACCAATGTCACGACCTTAATTTCTTTCATACCCAATTGACATACCATGGGAGACTCGGCTAAGGTCGGAAGAAAACGTAATTACCGATGTGTTTGTTCCTGTTGGGGGGAGTCTCTGTTACTGCCTCTTTTGTGGCGGTTTATAAAGTGTTTTCGTCCACAGGCTCTTTCGGACGCAATATCTTAACCCTTCTTCTTCTTTTATGTTCTATTGAGTTTGCCCGTAGACTTCGCTGTTTCTTTCAGACATGGTCCACAGGGCTGACCTTTCTATTGGTACTGGCTCAGAAAATGTTAGTAAGAGGGAAAGTTTAGAGTAAAAGGATTATAGTAGGAACAGCGCTTGGGGACCTACTGTATAACCCCCCCCCCCCCCTTCCATCCTTTTCCCTTACCCCTTTCTCCTATTTTCCCTTAATTTTCTTTAAATTTCCCTCTCCCTTCCCCCGCTCCCTCCCTTTTCCATGTATTTTTTTTTTTTTTTTTTTTTTTTTTAAGAGACAATGAACGGAGGAAGGAAAAACACAGATAAAACAAAAAGGTCCATGTGCCTAAAGGCATCCTCCATTCATAAAATGTTTGTAACAACTGGATTTAAACATTTGTTGATTGTAAGTTTGTGGAAAGCAATTCGAGGGAAGTGAATTCCAAAGAGTAGTAGCTCTGGGGATAAATGAATTCTGATAAGCAGAAGTTCTGCATTGTGGAGGAGAAAGTGTAAATTCATGGGCGCTCTCAGCTGCCCTAGTTCTACGGGGAAAGATGTGGAGAGGCGGCACAATTGAAGCAAGTTCCTCGGAACAATTGCTGTGAAAATATCTGTAGAATAATGCAAGGGATGCAACGTTTCTTCGTATGGCTAATGTAGGAAGGTCCTGTGTGATTGCAGGGTTATTGATTAATCTAATAGCTTTATTTTGAATTTTGTCCAACTGCCTCAATGCAACCACTCCACTTCCACCCCACAGAGGTGAACAGTAATCCATCTGAGAGCGCACATGACTTTTATATATTACGGCCAACTGCTCGTCAGTGAAGAATTCTCGAACTCTGTACAGGAGTCCCAGTTTTTTAGAGGCATTCTTAGCAATGCTTCTAACATAATGTGTCCAGCTCAAGTTAGTAGTTAATGTTACACCGAGAATGTCAATACTAGGGGAAGTGGGAATATTTACATCATTAAAAAATATATGGGAGTCAGTGAGATTCTGTCGGTTAGAAAATTGAATGTACTTGGTTTTCTGTGCATTAAAGGAAACTAGATTCTCTTGTCCCCATTCATTAATTCTAGAAAGGTCCTGGTTCAGAGAAATTGCAGTGTTTATTTTTGAATTTATAAGATCGGGTTGGGTGAAAGAATTGGTAAATGTGAAGGAACTGTGGAGTGTTGAGTCATCTGCATAGGAATGTATTGGATTATGAGTGGTAGATATGAGATCATTGATATGAATGAGGAACAGAGTTGGGGCCAAAACTGATCCCTGGGGAACACCAGCATTTATTGAGTGAAATTGAGAATAAAGGCCATCTACACGTATTTTCTGTTATGAAGATAAGAAGAAATTAGTGGAACTAATGATGCAAGGCCGTAGTGTGACATCTTCGACAATAAGGATTGATGCCAGACTCTATCAAATGCCTTTGATATATCCAGTGCTATTGTATGTGTTTCACCATGTTGGTCTGTAGCTTGGTTGATTTGATGCGTAAGAAGGCAAAGAATGTCTGCTCTCTTCCTCTCTCTCGATTCGTTCACCCCTTTCGTTTACCCATTTTTTGTCTCGCCTTTAGTTACTCGGTCCTAATCTACCTTTATATAACTTAAATCCCTCATTTGTGAGGGTTTATAAGGTGCTTTCTTCCACAGGCGCTTTTGGACACACTTTCGCATACACCTACATTTACCCACCTCCAGTTACTCGGTTCTAATCTACCTTCATATAACCAACTTAGCTTAACCTTAGAATATAACATACCCTTTCTTTAACCTCACCTAATCTAACTTATCTTCAACATACCCTCTCTTTAACCTCACCTAATCTAACTTATCTTCAAACCCTCTTTAACCTCACCTAATCTAACTTATCTTCAACATACCCTCTCTTTAACCTCACCTAATCTAACTTATCTTCAACATACCCTCTCTTTAACCTCACCTAATCTAACTTATCTTCAACATACCCTCTTTAACCTCACCTAATCTAACTTATCTTCAACATACACTTTCTTTAACCTCACCTAATCTAACTTATCTTCAACATACCCTCTCTTTAACCTCACCTAATCTAACTTATCTTCAACATACCCTCTCTTTAACCTCACCTAATCTAACTTATCTTCAACATACCCTCTTTAACCTCACCTAATCTAACTTATCTTCAACATACACTTTCTTTAACCTCACCTAATCTAACTTATCTTCAACATACCCTCTCTTTAACCTCACCTAATCTAACTTATCTTCAACATACCCTCTCTTTACTCACCTAATCTAACTTATCTTCAACATACCTCTCTTTAACCTCACCTATCTAACTTATCTTCAACATACTTTCTTTAACCTCACCTAATCTAACTTATCTTCAATACCCCTCTTTAACCTCACCTAATCTAACTTATCTTCAACATACCCTCTCTTTAACCTCACCTAATCTAACTTATCTTCAACATACCCTCTCTTTAACCTCACCTAATCTAACTTATCTTCAACATACCCTCGCCTTATTAATTACCAGTCTTACAATGTGTGCTGTACATATTTGCAACCTTGCTCGGAGCTGCACGACCGACCATTCCAAAGGACACTCCTTCTTAATTATACCATAATCTCATAATCTTGTCAATACAATGGATCGTTATCACTATCAGGAAGAGAGAGGTTATATTGTTATTGAGAATTGGACCCCTAGTCTAACGTAGACAAATAAATATATGGAAATTAAGGAGGAGATAATCGCTTTTTCTGGACCCCCTTCTTCCTCATGTTTAGCATACAAGTTTGACGATTTTAATACCTTTCGCCTCATTTCTTTGTCAATATTAAGAACTTTCGTGCCATTTAGGTGTCAATATTAAGAACTTTCGTGCCATTTAGGTGTCAATTTTTTCCTGGCGAGATATAGCGATCCTGTAATTTTAGAAGGAATCGGCCTTCGGTCGGGACATTTTTCTACAGAAAAATGTAAAAATTTATCTCGAAGGTGGGTCTTAGGGATATTTTTTTAAACCTTGATGGGGGTCTAGGAAGCAAACTAAAAAGCATCCTGATCAAAGGCAAAACAAACTCGTGAGCGAATTGCCTTTTGTTGGTATTGTGTTTGTGTGTTTGTGTGTTTCTATCGTTGGGCTGATTGAGTCTTTGTTACCGGTTGATTGGTGTGTGTGTTTTGACCGGCCTCTCAGTGGTACGAATAATGAGACTATGAGAGTAGTACATCGTTTGTTGTTCCCTAGACTACCTGGCCGAACAGTCCCGAGTGCGTAGATTGGAATATGTTAACCCCTTCAGACTCATGTGACGCAGAGGTTGCCAGATTAGCAATAAGAAATAGAGTTCTCTCACTCTTATAATTACCTCTCCAAAATTAGTTTTCTGCCCACAGCTAACTCAAAGACAACTGCAGAGGTTGAAGTAACTAAACTAAAGGTTTCTAAATACCCCTGATGGTAACAAAGGCTTTAAAGTATCCCTAATAGGCTCAAAATCGCGTCATATGTCGGAGAGGGTTAAGTGTCTGATACAAATGCTGGGTAAAGTGGCTGTATTTGATGACGTTATTTAGGGTGGTTGTTGTTGTTGTTGTTGTTCCCCAAGCTGCCTGGCCGAACAGCCCCAAGGCCCCGAGCAATTCCAAGGCCATAGGGTATTACTAATATGAATTAAAGTATTTATGTCTGTGCAACGTACAAGGTTACTGCTACCATTTCCTTATGTTATGTTCTTATAGGTAAATGTCTGTACAGTATATTTATCTTCATACCGCTCTAAATGGATATCAGAATTATATTAAGGGCAGGTTTTTAGTTTGGTCCCTAGATATCCTTCAAGCTTAAGATTACACTCCCTTGAGCGCCTTTCAAGATAAATTTGTAAATTTTTCGGTAGAAAAATGTCCCGGCTGAAAGCCGGTTCCTCTTAAATTACAGGCTCGCTATCGCTCGCCAGGATAAAATCGACACCTAAATGGCACGAAAGGTCTTAAAATTGACAGAAATGGGTTGAAAGTTCTTAAAATCGTCAAAATAATGGGGCAAACGTCTTAAAATACCAAAACCAATGGGGCTAAACATGAGGGAGCAAGAGGTCAAGACAAAAATCCCTCCGGTGGAAATCTCCCCTTAAACTAGCGGGTTGGAAATCCTACCGCACCCCATCCTCTGTAAAGGCTCCTCTGCACTAGATATACGTATATTATCTGTGTTTACTGTTGTTGTATTTGTTATTGCAGTACTTGTTATTTTACTGTGTTGCTGTTGTTGTTCAATGACTTAATATGTGCCTTTCACTTGTGTAGAGGAAATGTAGTAGTTTTCTAGATTGCTCAAGCCCTTTTAAAAGTACATAGTTACATCCTTCCTCTCCAGTCATCTTCAGTGTGTACCGTATTGCTTCATTCATCTTTGTACTTATTTTACTGTTTGTGTTTCTTTCGGATTTTCCCTTTCTCTCCATTCCATCTCATTCTTGTACTTCTTTTAAGGTGTCATCCTTCTTTCTTTCCTTCGTCTCTGCTGTATTTTATTTCTAACTCATTCTTGTACTTTTACTGTGTGTTCTTCATTCTCTTACTGTGTGTTCTTCATTCTTTTACTGTGTTCTTCATTCTTTTACTGTGTGTTCTTCATTATCTTACTGTGTGTTCTTCATTCTTTTACTGTGTGCTTCATTCTCTTACTGTGTTCTTCATTCTTTTGCTGTGTCTTCTTCATTCTTTTACTGTATGTTCTTCATTCTCTTACTGTGTGTTCTTCATTCTTTAGCTGTGTGTTTTTCATTCTTTTACTGTGTGTTCTTCATTCTCTTACTGTGTGTTCTGCATTATTTTACTGTGTGTTCATCATTCTTTTACTGTGTTCTTCATTCTTTTACTGTGTGTTCATCATTCTTTTACTGTGTTCTTCATTATTTTACTGTCTTCTTCATTCTTTTACTGTGTGTTCTTCATTCTTTTACTGTGTTTTACATAAGAACATAAGAACATAAGAAAATGGGAGTCTGCAGAAAGCCGATTGGCCTAAGCAAGGCAGATCCCTGTCCCACACAACCCCAATTACAAAGCCCAATTATAGGCTCAACACTCTAATACCCTGAGGATCATCTTACCAAAACGGTTAGAGATTAACGCAGGATTACGGGGGTCTGCAGAGCGCTGATTGGCCCAACCCTGCTGATCCCCCTTCACACCCAACCCTTCTCGTCCATATGCTTATCCAATTTTATCTTAAAGCTCCCTATCGTTTTTAATCCCACTATAGCACTTGGTAGTCCATTCCACCCATCTACAACTCTGTTACCAAACCAATATTTGCCTATATCTTTTCTGAAACGAAATTTATCTAATTTGAAACCATTGGTACGAGTTCTTTCGCTATCACTGAGCTTTAGTACATTTGTCATGTCCCCTTTGTTAATCCCACTAACCCACTTGAACACCTCTATCATATCCCCTCTAACTCTGCGTCTCTCTAACGAATGTAAGCCTAATTTCTTCAACCTTTCTTTATACGGAAGATTTCTAATATTATGGATCATTTTTGTCATTCTACGTTGTACTCTCTCCAATGAATCTATGTCCATTCTGTAATAAGGACACCAAATTGAACAGCATAATCCATATGGGGTCTCACTAATGACAAGTAAAGTTTTAAGATAACATCAGCAGTTCTGTTACTCACACTCCTTGAGATGAACCCGAGAATCCTGTTTGCCTTGTTTCGAACGCTTATACACTGTTGTCTAGGCTTCAAATCATTGCTAACAAACACACCTAGATCTTTCTCACAATTCGAGTTTTCTAATTCCACATTAGCTAGTTTATATTTAACATTTGTATGCATCTTCCCTATCTTTAATACCTTGCATTTGTCAATGTTAAACTTCATCTGCCAATTTACTGACCATTCGTGTAAGGTATCTAGATCCCTTTGGAGGCACTCTATATCTCTATCTGAATCAATTGTTCTCCCCATCTTGGTATCGTCTGCAAATTTACTTATCCTACTAGTTATACCTAAATCAAGGTCATTTATGTATATAACAAACAACAGAGGACCTAATACAGATCCCTGGGGGACACCACTTTTGACTGCTCCCCATTCTGACTTCGTACCATTTATGCTGACTCTCTGCTTCCTACCAATTAGCCATGACCTAATCCATCCCAACAACGCCCCACCTATCCATGCGCCTCAACCTTTCTCATCAATCTCTCGTGGGGGACTCTGTCGAAAGCTTTACTGAAATCTAAATATATTATATCATATGACTTGTCATTATCTACTGCTTCATATACCTCTGAGAAAAAACTAAGCAAATTAGTAAGGCAAGAACGTCCCTGAGTGAATCCATGCTGAGAAGAATTTATTAAATTAAATGTATCTAAGTGGTTTCTAATTTTACTAGCAATAATTGACTCTAGTAGCTTTCCTATGATTGATGTAAGACTAATGGGACGGTAATTGGATGCTATTGATTTGTCACCTTTTTTGAAGATCGGAACTACGTTTGCAAGCTTCCAAGCTTCTGGAACTATACCTGTCTCCAATGACTTGTTAAATAAAAATGTTAATGGGTAACTTAACTCATCCCTACATTCTTTTAATACTCTAGCATATACCTCATCAGGACCAGGCGATTTATGAGGTTTCAGTCTGTCAATTTCCTTAAGCACATCATTTCTACTTATAGTAACCGTACTTAACCTATTTTCTATACTATCGCTATATACCTTACGGACTTCTGGAAACTGTGCCAAATTTTCATTAGTGAAAACGGAAAGAAATTGACCATTTAATGTACTGCACATTTCTAAATCATTTTCTGTCATTTCTCCTATCGAAGTTTTAAGGGGACCAATTACATCTCTAACCTTGGATTTATATAGTTGGTAAAAAGCTTTAGGATTATTTTTTGAGTCATTGGCAACCTTAATTTCATAATTTCTTTTTTCTTTCCTAATATCCTTTTTTACCTGTCTTGATAGATTCTGATAGTAAGCAAGTAGGTGAATTTCGCCTTTTCTAATTTTTCTATATATTCCTCTCTTTTGTCCTAGAAGATCTAATAGTCTATTATTCATCCATTTGGGTTGGTTCTGTGTTGATCTAAATTTTCTTTTGGGGATGTATTTATTTTGTGCATTGAATACTGACTTGATAAAATTATCGTATGTATCTACCAAGGTTGACGTCTCTTCCTGACTTAAGATGACAGGTGCCTGAGAAGGGGTACACTCATTTGGACACCTGGATCGACTTAATTTTTTGACCATAGGGTCCGCTAATAGGGCTCTTCTTAACCCACCATAATTGGCTTTTCTAAAGTCAGGTATTAATGTTGTATTCTCTCTGGTATTACCTTTCCATTGTATATTAAAATACACAGAATTGTGGTCACTATTTCCTAGGTGGTCCCCTATCTCTACATTATTTACCATATGTTCATTGTTACTGATAACTAAATCGAGAATATTATTACCTCTAGTCGGCGTATCTATGAATTGAAATAAAAAACTATCTTGTACTACCTCTATAAACTCCTCAGAATCAGAGTCTCCTATTTGATGCTGCCAATCTATATTCGGAAAATTAAAATCCCCCATAATGCACACATTGCTAAACCTTGATGCCATTTTAATTTCCTCCCATAATGACGTTCCGTCATTTCTACTCATATTTGGCGGTCTATACATAACTCCAATAACTATGGTCTCACTACCTTCGTTAACCTCTACCCAAACACTTTCATTATCGTTATTTAGTCTAATACCTGATTTAATACAGCTTTTTAATGTACTCCTGACAAACACTGCTATACCGCCACCCCTCTTATTTGTTCGGTCATATTTAAACAAACTATATCCTGGTATATCAAATTCTGCTAAAAAATGCCTGGTTTCTGTATTAATCCACGTTTCAGTTAGCGCTATTATGTCTATATTTTCTTTGCTAACAAGGGCTCTAAGTTCGTTCATTTTGTTACATAGACTCCTACAGTTTGTGTAATATACTCTCAATTTACTTCTTTTCTTTATACCTAATTTACCTTTGTTTTTAGCGACATTTCCATCTTCTGTTGCACCATCACTACAATTATTTGCATTATAGTCATCATTTTTAGCATGAGACTGAATATCCTTATCGCTTTCGCCTGACGCTAAAATTGTTCCAATTAACCTCTCATTTACACTCTCAATATTTCTGTTCAAAACCCCACAACCACCCTATCTAAAGAACTAGCTAATGTAGAAACCCCTAACCGTGAAAGATGAACCCCATCCCTTGCGTACATCCCATCTCTCCCATAGAAACTATCCCAGTTATCAATGAATGGTATTGCTTTTTCTTTGCAATATTTCTCCAAACGGCAATTGACACCAATCGCCCTGGATGTCCATTCCTTGGGAACTCCTCTTCTGGGTAGGATACAATGTACTACAGGGATCCCTCCCTTCATCCTAACTTTATCTAACACATCCCGATACTGCTGCAGCAGTTCCTCACTTCTACCCTTACCAACATCGTTACTCCCGGCACTGAGACAGATAATGGGGTTATCTCCACTATCTTCCAAGATGTGGTCCATCTTCTCTAAAACCCTCCCAACTCCATGGCCAGGCAGACACACAACCTTCCTAAGTTTAGTGCGGGTAGCCCTAACTAAATGTCTTACCATGGAGTCGCCCACAATCGACACAGACTTACCTTCTCGGGACACAGACTTACCTTTCCCTCGGGAGGATCCAGCAGTTTTCTTCATTCTTTTACTGTGTTCTTCATTCTTTTACTGTCTTCTTCATTCTTTTACTGTGTGTTCTTCATTCCTTTACTGTGTGTTCTTCATTCTTTTACTGTGTGTTCTGCATTCTTTTACTGTGTGTTCTTCATTCTTTTACTGTGTGTTCTTCATTCTTTTACTGTGTGTTCTTCATTATTTTACTGTGTTCTTCATTCTTTTACTGTGTGTTCTTCATTCTTTTACTGTGTGTTCTTCATTCTTTTACTGTGTTCTTCATTATTTTACTGTGTGTTCTTCATTCTTTTATTGTGTGTTCTTCATTCTTTTTATCTCTCCTTATTTTCTCTTCTTTCCAACTCATTCTTGTACTTCTTTTACTGTCTTCCTTATTTATATTTATTTTATTTTCATTTCAATTTATTGTTTTTCTTCTTTTACGATTTCTTCCTTATCTTTTTTTATATTATTTGCATTTGAATTTACTCTTTTTACTTCTTTTAGTGTAAGTCTTCCTGGTATTTATTTCTAAGTCCTGTATCTATTTAGTGTAAGCCTTCCTGGTATTTATTTCTAAGTCCTGTATCTATTTAGTGTAAGCCTTCCTGCTATTTCTAAGTCCTTTATCTATTTCCTATCATTCCGCCCACCTGTTTTCCCATCTTGCCTATGCCTATATAATATTACTAAGTTATTTATTTATTTATTTATTTAATTTTTTCCCCTTTCTTGTCTTCTTTAAGGGGAGATTTTCACTTGAGGGACTTTTTTCTTGACCCCTTTCTCCCTCATGTCTAGCCCCATTGCTTTTGAGATTTTAAGACGTTCGCCACATTAGTTTGGCAATTTTAAGAACTTTTGCCCCATTTATGTCACTTTTAAGACCTTTCGTGACATATAGGTGTCGATTTTTTCCTGGCGAGCGATAGCGAGCCTGTAATTTAAGAGGATCCGGCCTTCGGCCGGGAAATTTTTCTACCGAAAAATGTACAAATTTATCTTGAAAGGAGGTCAAGGGGGTGTAATTTCAAGCTTGATGGAAGTCTAGGAAACACACTAAAAACCTCCCCTTAACATCATTGGTATTTTACGAAATGGGAGCAAACGCCGGTGGAACGTTCGCTTTTCTTTGCCTTAAGGGGGAGGTAGTCGCTTATTCTGGACCCCCTTCTCCCTCATGTTTAGCATGGTAGCTTTGAGATTTTAAGACGTTCGTTCAATTAGTTTGGCGATTTTGAGACCTTTCGTCCCATTTCTTTGTCAAAATTAAGACCTTTCGTGCCATTTAAGTGTTGATTTTTTCCTGGTGAGCGATAGCGAGCCTGTAATTTTAAGAGGAACCGGCCTTTGGCAAATTTAAAAATTTATCTTGAAGGGGGTGTATTTTTTTAAGCTTGATGGAGGTCTAGGGAGGAAACTATAACATATTTATAATTAATAAATGAACAAATCAACCCAAAAAAGACCCATCTCCCCTTAATAATTACCTTTCAATGATCTCACAGCCTTTCCTTTCCTCCATACTTCTCGTCTATAACATCATTGGTATTTTACGAAACGAGAACGAAGTGGAACGTTCGCTTTTCTTTTTCTTAAGTGATCGTTCGGTTGTCTGGTCCCCCTTCTTCATGTTTAGCCCCATTACTTAGTAGATTATAAGACGTTCGGCCCATTAGTTTGGCGATTTTAAGACCTTTCGCCCCATTTATATATCAATATCAAGACCTTTCGTGCCATTTAGGGCTTGTCGCTGTTGTTGTAAAGTTTACTTGTGGTTGGTTGTGCAATGTTGACAGTCCTTTGTTGCAGTACCATCTCACCTTCAACAAGACCTCTCTCTCTCTCTCTCTCTCTCTCTCAAGCCTTCTTCTTTGCTGTCCTTTCCTTCCACTGTCCCTTACTCTCGGGTTAGCTATCTCTACTAGAATTAAGTCCTGACCACCTCGCTGGGATCGTAAGGTCTGTGTGATCAGTGTATCTATGTAAATATATGTAAACATATATATCTCTCCCTCTCTCTCACCCCTTGACCTGACCCTACTTTCACCTCTCCTGGCCGCCAGTCACCCAATACAACACTTAGAGAGAGAGAGAGAGAGAGAGGGGGGGGGGGGGGGGGGTCAATATGGTCATGATGATGATAATGTTGGTGAAAAAAACCCCAGTTAGGATGAAGGCATTAAGGGGAGATATCCATTTGGGGGATTGTTTTTTTCTGGACCCCTTTCTCCCTCATGTTTAGCCCCATTGCCTTTGAAATTTTAAGACGTTCGCCCCGTTAGTTTAGCGATTTTAAGAACTTTCACCCCATTCTTTAACAGGTGACTTAATTCAAGTTTTCAAGATTATCAAAGGCATCGAAAATTTGAACTGCAGTAAGTACTTTACAATCGACTAGTCAATTTACACAAGGGGAAATGGTTACAAAATCATTGGTAAATAATTGAACTCGCATGAATCTAAGAACTTATTCTTTAATAAAGTTGTCAATCTGTGGAATGGGCTTCCCCGAGATGTTATAGACTGCAACACCGTGAATTCCTTTAAAGTTCGCCTAGACGAGCACCTTGCACGAAACTCACGGATGACTGTATTTGTAAATTAATACATTATTTCCTTAGCACTGTATTGTTATTTTATTTACCTAATTGAATTCACACTTTATTATATCCTCTCTAAGAAACTGTTGGCCGCTTAAAACGGCAGTAACTTAGAGAGCAAGTAACCTCGAGGGGTCGCAAGACCTGTTGTTGCTTGATTTTCTTTGTACTCCTGTGTACACACACACACACACACACACACAGTCTTGATATCAACCTCACCCTTCACTTCTAAGAAACTGTTGGCCGCTTAAAACGGCAGTAACTTAGAGAGCAAGTAACCTCAAGGGGTCGCAAGACCTGTTGTTGCTTGATTTTCTTTGTACTCCTGTACACACACACACACACACACACAGATACAGATACACACACACAGATACAGATACACACACACACACACATACAGATACAGATACACACACACACACACATACACATACATACACACACACAGACACACACAGATACACACACACACACAGACACACATACACATACACACACACACACACTCACACACACACACACACACACACACACAGACACACACACACCTCCTCCTATCCTATTAACTGTTCTATTACCATTTATCTACTATTATCTTCTATTTTCTCCATTCTTTTTTCTTTCTATCTTCTTCCATTCCTCCTTCTCTCTCCACTTCCGCTTCCTTTACCCTCAATTCTTCTTTTCTTTATCATTCTTCTTTCTTTACCTTATAACCAATCCACTTGTCTATATACTCTAGTTTATGTGTTTATGTATTATTGTGTATTTTGTATGTATTTGCCACTCTGTACCCCTCTTCCTTCCCCTTTCCTATCTTCCCTCTCTTCTCTTCCTATCCTTCCATCTATTTATTCCTTGTTCTCTTATCTTCTATTCTCCTTATTACTTCTGACTTTCTACTCTCCCTTCTCTCTTTTTTACCATTCTCCTCCTATCCTTTCATCTCTCCATTCCTTGTTCTGTTATCTTCTGTTATCCCTATTCCTTCTTCTAATTTTCTACTCTCCCTTCTCTCCCCATTCCTGTTCTATATTTTGTTGAGTGGTACTTGAAAAGTAGACAGAATGGATAAAAAACACCATCTGAGAAAGGCGTCAATAAAGTGCTATTCCTCAGATGGTGTTCTTTATCCATTCTATATCTTCTTCCTTCTAGCTTCCTTCATTTATCTATTCTATTGTCTTCTATCTTCTATTTTCTCCTACCTTCCTTCATTTCTCCTCTCCTCCCCACTTCCTGTTCCGGTAATCTCAAGTCCACCATCACTCAGATTTCCTTATCAAAAGCTTCTTGAGTCAGGCCCTATAACCAACCCACTTATCTATCCTTTATTTGTCTAGCTGTGTGTTATCTATGCTTATTTATTTATTATTTCCTTTATTTGCTTGTTTTCTTCTTCTTTCCTTATTTTCTCCTTTCCTCGCCACTTCCTGTTCCGGTAATCTCAAGTCCACCGTCACTCAGATCTCCTTATCAAAAGCTTCTTGAGTCAGACCTTCTTATAACCAACCCACTTATCTATCCTTTAGTTGTCTACCTATGTTTTATCTATATCTATTATTGTTTATATATGTTTTATCTATATCTATTAATTTCTTCTTTCCATTTTCTTCCATCCATTCTGTATCTATATCTATTAATTTCTTCTTTCCCTGATTTACTTGTCTTCTTCTTTGCTTCTTTTCTCCTTTCCTCGCCACTTCCTGTTTCTGTAATTTCAAGTCCTCCATCACTCAGCTTGTCCTTATAAAAAGCTTGAGTCAGGCCTTATAACCAACCCCACTTATCTATCCTGTATTTTTCTAGCTATATTATTTTATCTATATCTATATTTATTATTTTATCTATATCTATATTTATTATTTTTCTATCTATGTTTTATCTATGCCTATTGATTTCTTCTTTCCTTTGATTTGCTTGTCTTCTCCTTTCCTTCTCTGCTATTATCTTCTTTCTGTCCTCATCCTTTCATTCTGCTGTTCTCTTCTGTTCTCCTTATTCCTTCGTTTGTTACTGTGTAGTCTGCCTATTCCTTCTTTTATTATTGTGTGTTCTGCCTGTTCCTTCATTTATTATTGAATATTCTGCCTATTCCTAATCTTCCTCCGCCTCCATTCCTCTCCTTGTACTCCTCCTCCTTTTCCTGTATTCCTGATCTTGGCCTCCTCCTCGCCTTCTCATCCTCGGCTCCTCCATTCCTCCTCCCCACCTCTTCCTCCTCCACTCCTCCTCCTCCTCACCTCTTTTTCTCCTCCTCCTCCTCCACTTCTCCTCTCCTTCACTATTCCTCCTCCTCCTCCTCGATTCTTCCTCCTCACCCCTCCCCTCTTCCTCCCAGCACTTCCGCCTCCACTTCACCCCAGCACTCCACTCTCCTTTCCTATCAAAGACCTGAGTCAGACCTTATAATATCCTACCTGTCATGTTATATGTCACCACCTCCTTCTTCTCACTTCCCTTCCTCCTCCTGCTTTATTATTCATTTTATCTTCCGTTGGTTCGTTGTGCTCCTCTTCTGCTTCCCTTCTTCTTTCTACTCCCACCCATTCCTTCCTTTATACCCCTCTTATAATATCCTACCTGTCATGTCACCACCTCTTTCTGATTTCCCTTCCTCCTGCTTTATTAATGTTATCTGCACTTCCCTTCTCTCTCCTTCCAACCCTTCCTTCCTTCCATTTGTTCTTCTTTCTCCTCTTCTTTAACCTTTTACGCATTCCTTCCTTCCCTTCTCTCCTCTTTCTCCTCTTTCCCATTCATTTCTCCCCTTTTATAATATCCTACCTGTCATGTTGTCACCACCACCTCCTTCTCACTTACCTTGCTTCTCCACCTTTATTTATTTTCTCTTCCGTTGGTTCATTGCCCTTCTCTCCACTTCTCTTCTTCTCTCTCCTTCCACCCATTCCTTCATTCCTTTCCTTCTTTCTTTTCCTACCCATTCCTTGCTTTCTCCTCATACCCATCCCTTCCTTTCTTCCCCTCCTTCTTTCTCCTTCCCATTCCTTCCTTTCTCCTCCCACCCATTCCTTCCTTCCTTCCCATCTCTCCTTCTTTCTCCTGCCCATTCCTTCCTTCCTTCCCTTCTCTCCTTCTTTCTCCTCCCACTCATTCCTTCCTTTCTTCCCTTCTATCTCCCTTCTCCTCCCACCCATTCCTTCCTTTCTTCCCTTCTCTCCTTCTTTCTCCTCCTACCTATTCTTTCCTTCCCTCCCTTCTATTCTTCTTTCTTCTCCTACCCATTCCTGCCTTCCCTCCGTCTTTCTCCTCTTACCCATTCCTTCCTTCCTTCCTTCACTTCTCTTCTTTCTCCTCCTACCCATCCCTTCTCTCCTTATTTCTCCTCTTTCCCATTCCTTCCTTCACTCTTATTTCTCCTCCTTCCCATTGCTTCCTTCCTTCCTTCCTTCCCATCTCTCCTCCTTTCTCCTCTTACTTATTCCTTCCTTCCTTCCCTCCTCTTCTCCATTCCTTCCTTTCCTCCTCTCCTCCTACCTATTCCTTCCTTCCTTCCTTTCCTCCCCTCCTTCATTCCACCTGACCTTCTCTCAGTCTCACCAAACGCCTGAGTCAGACCTACTAATATATCATATATACCCATCTTGTTAAGTCAGCCCTGCCTTCGTGCTTCCGTAAAGAAAACGTCCGGAGGATATACTATACCCTGTTCCAAGTAAGTAGCCCAAAACTCTTGAACATTCTTCACCTTAACCTATAACTTTTCTTCTCTGCAATTGTATTCTATTATTGGTTCTTCTCTGTTTTTCTTTTACTATTTTCTGCTTATCTTATCTTTACTATTTTACCTTTATCTCCGTTCTTGTTTCTTTCTTTTCTACTTTCTTCTTCATCTTTCTCCTCTTTTCGCGATTTTTCTCTTTTCCCAGTGATGTTCTCCCTGTATCCTTCGTTTCTCTCTTTTCACTCATTTTTCTCCCTTTTTCGCGAATTTTTCATTTTTTCCCTTACTTTTTGCCCTTTTCTCTTCATAACATTGTACAGAAGGATGTTTTGTTATTGATTTGATTATGAATATTTATTATATGTATTTATTATAAACTACATCGCTAAGAATAGATTACAATTATACAATTACATGGAAAAGAGAGAGAGAGAGAGAGAGAGAGAGAGAGAGAGAGAGAGAGAGAGAGAGAGAGAGAGAGAGAGAGAGAAACCTGACCTCTCCCTCACATTCAACCTTTTACATTAACGTCATTTCTCTTTCTCTCTCTCTCTCACTCTCACTCTCACTCTCTCTCTCTCTCTCTCTCTCTCTCTCTCTCACACAGAACATGGTTTTCCAACTTACTTGACCGCATACACTGTTCGATAGAGAGGTAGAGAGGTGGACAAATGCTGGAAACTATATACAGTATATATATATATATACTGTATATATATATATATATATACCGGTGTATATTATGTGCAGTAGTTTGATAGATACATGCATAAAGAGATAGATGGATAGATAGATAGATAGACAGACAGATAGATAGATAGATAGAATGAAAAATAAATAGATAGCAAAAGAACATACGAAAGTTAAGTCTACCGGTACCTCCCTCCCTCCCTCCCCTACCCCCTCCCCCCACCCCACATTTTTATAATAAATCCTTCCTTCCCTGACACACCCTCCCTCTCTCTCTGTCTCTCTCCTTCCCCCTCACCATATGTCCCCCTCACCCCTCTCTCCGTCATCCCCCTATCTCCCCATTCCCTTTCCCTTCCCCCCACAACCCAAAGAGGGGTGGAGGGGGACCGGGGGTGATGTCAGACTGAGGGGGGTCATTCCCGAGGACCTACTCCAAAATAGGTGTTCTTGGGGGGTGAAGTGGAGGGTAGGGTGAGGGGGAGAGGGGATAATATATGTCGGGCCCACTCACCCCCCTGGCTAGTTAATCTCCCACCCCCAACATCATCATTTTTATTTATTTATTTATTAATATTTTTGTTTTACCTTCCTGTTCAATGCCTACCCGGTTCATTATAGGTAGGCCAGCAATCGTGACCCCCTAACCTTTGTAACTCATAAAAGGCTAGAGCAAATGGGCTGTATGTTTCCCTATTTCCTGGCTGATTCTTCCTAAATGGTAGAAATATTGGCTCCATTTTTTCCAAACCTACTTCCTGGCTGACTCCTCCTAAATGGTAGAAAAATTAGCTCCATTTTTTTTCCAAACCTACTTCCTGGCTGACTCCTCCTAAATGGTAGAAATATTAGCTCCATTTTTTTTCCAAACCTATTTCCTGGCTGATTCTTCCTAAATGGTAGTGCTCCATTGTTTGTCTTTTTTATTTAGTTATAGAGGTGGCAAGTTTTGGCCTACCTATAAATAATGGACTATACTGTAATGTCCTTATTATATCCTCGAAACGGGGCGATTTAACCCCATACAATACCGGTGACGTCCTTTTCATTATACTCTGGAAACTATTAGAGGATTTTATTCAGCTTAGGAAGGACGTCTACTCATTAAAAACAAATACAGACTATAAATTATAAATTAATTCTTTTTGCTACCATATATCGTTCCTAAGCTTCAAAAAATCATCCAAATGCAGCCAAACTCAAACTAAAACGACGTCGCCAGTACAGAAGGGGTTAATTTCCTTCCTCTGGCTAGCCTTGCGACGGGGTAGTTTCTGTGTGATAATTTGTTCATGTATTGAATTTTTACTTACGGTAGTTTATTTACAGGGATATTATACAGACGAGCTGTTATTATTGATTATTGCTTTTGTAGGTGATTCTCTCTCTCTCTCTCTCTCTCTCTCTCTCTCTCTCTCTCTCTCTCTCTCTCTCTCTCTCTCTCTCTCTCTCTCTCTCTCTCTCTCAGAGCCTTCTTCTTTTCTATCCTTTCCTTCAACTTTCATTTTTTATCGGGTATGCCATCTCTACTGGAATTAAGTCCTGACCACCTCGTTTGGATCGTAAGGTCTGTGTGGCCTGTGTATCTATGTAAATATATGTAAATCTCTCCCCCCTCCTCTCTCTCTCTCTCTGTACGTGTGTGTGTGTATGTGTGTCGTTCTTACATATGAGAGATGGGGATCAGAGGAAGGTCCGGGTACATATTGAGAGAGAGAGAGAGAGAGAGAGAGAGAGAGAGAGAGAGAGAGAGAGAGAGAGAGAGAGAGAGAGAGAGAGAGAGAGAGAGAGAGAGCGATAATGGCGATATGTAGTAAGTGCTCGAGAAAAAGCTGACATTTGAGTGTGGACAAAAAGGAAAGGAAGGAAGTTGTGAGATGTGAAAGCAGAAGAAAGGAAGGAAGGACTTAAGGAAGGAAGGAAGGAAAGGAGGGAGGAAGGGGGAAGGAAGGAAGGAAGGAAAGGTGGGAGCGAGGGAGGGAGGAGGGAGTAAGGAAGGAAGGAAGGAAGGGTGGAAAGAAGGACGGAAGGAAGGAAAGGAGGGAGGGAGGGGGAAGAAAGGAAGGACAGAACGGAGGGAGGGAGGGGGAAGGAATGGTGGAAGATGGAGTGAAGGAAGACACGTTGGAAGGCAAGAAGGAAAGGAGGGAGGGAGAAGGAAGGAACGAAGGACAGGATGTAGACAAGGAAGAAGTTAATAAAATAGGAGGTGGGAAGCTGTGGGAAGGTCATGCACAGGGAGCAGGATAGAGGAAATGGGGAACGGTGTCATGGGTCGGGGAATTTCATAAAGTTACATAGATACACAGACTGCACAGACCTTGCAGTCCCTACTAGGCAGTCCGGACTTAATGCTAAAATATAATTCGATACAAAATAGAAAGCAAGGATAGCATATCAGAAGGCTCTCTCCCCACCGACCATCCCTTCGACCATTGGTCGGCATGAAAGAGAGAGAGAGAGAGGCATGGGGTGAGTTTGGTAGAGATGGAGAAGATAATGAGATTGTTGGAAGAAGAGGGAGGGGTTAAAAGTCATGAAGGAGGGGAGGGAGAGAGAGAGAGAGAGAGAGAGAGAGAGGGTGGCAAGGGAGGGGTGGGAGATGAAATAAGTTAAGGCAAGGTCAAGAGAGAGATTTGCATAGATTTACATATATGCAGTACACTGACCACACAGACCTCATGATCCAAGCGAGGTGGCCAGGACTTAATTCTACTAGATATAGCTGAACCTCAAATGAAGAGTAGTGGAAGAAAAGGACAGCACAGAGAGAGAGAGAGAGAGAGAGAGAGAGAGAGACAGAGAGAGAGAGAGAGAGAGAGTAAAACAAAGATGTAAATATAATAGTGAATTTAACTGAATTGTTAATGAGACCCCCAAATCATCCTTCTTAGAATCTTCATAACAAATATTTTGGCCTCTTGCCTTTCCTGATGTACAACCTTATTAGCCTTGTACGCCGGAGAGGTCCACTTGGCTACATGGCCATAGTGTTAAGTGGCATAGGTGACCTTAAGGGGCCCACCTCGTTTTTGTCTTCTTCCTCTCTCTCTGGGTTGTATCCATTTGGCCCCATTCAGCCTACTGTTTTAAGACGTTTATCCCCATCCAGGTGTCGTTCTTTTCCTGGCGAGCGGTAGCGAGCCAACATATTTTTGAAAATGTTTTTGATAGCAGGCTAAATTTGCAAATTTTTCGATAGAAAAACTTCTCCGGCGAAGCCGGATTTCTCCATACAATGCTGGCTCGCTATCGCTCGCCAGAAAGAAATCGACACCTGGATGGGGATAAATGTCTTAAAATAGTAGGCTGAATGAGGCCGAATGGATACAAGCCAGAGAAAGAGCGAAAAGGAGAGAAAAAACATAGCAGGTGACCCCCACCCCACCCCTCCAAACATAGCAGGTGACCCCCCACCCCACCCCTCCAAACATAGCAGGTGACCCCCACCCAACCCCTCCCCTCCAAATAGTAAAGTGGTATCAGTGAGCTTAAATGGAGGAGTCGTGAGTTCTCTGTTTGCTTGGTATTATATTTATTGTCTTATATTGTCAATGTTTATGATTGTTATTGTTGTGTGTGTGTGTGTGTGTGTGTGTCTGTCTGTCTGTGTGTGTGTTGGTGTGTGTGTGTCTGTGTGTGTGTGTGTGTCTGCGTCTGTGTCTGTGTGTGTTGGTGTGTTTTAAGCGTCATCATTCCATCCATCCATCATTCTATGCATACATACATATTATATTCAGTAGGAACAACCATTCACCCATACATGTCATGCATACATTCAATAATACATATTGTACACGTATACACACATACATACATACATACAAATCCAGTTATGCAACCATCCACCCATTCCTATATATATACATACAATAAACCAAAACATATACAGTATATTATTTATTATTATTGGTGCATTTGTTGTCCTTGAGCTTGAGTGACGGGTATGCACATTGCTGTAGGTGGTCATGGGGTGTACAGGAGAGGAGGGCCATGTTTGGAGGTGGGGGGGGGGGGGGGAGGAGATAGGTGGAGGTGAGGATGGAGGGTGGAGGTGTAGTACGAAGGAAATCAAGTAACAATAGGTCTAGTGACCCTTCTAGGCTGCTTGTCCTCCAAAACACTGAGGATCAAGTGTCCAAACAGTGGTTTAGAGTGGGTAAGGGAACATTGGAAAGGGAACTACTGCCCTGGAACTAATTTCCGTGGCAGGATTAGGAAGTTAGTAGGGGACAGATGGGTTAGTAACAGGGGAGGATAAAATAAAGTTATTCATTTACAAACGCAGTCAGTCGCGGGTTTGATGCGAGATATTTGTCTAGGCGAAGTTTAAATGAATCAACGGTGCTGCAGTCTATGACATCTCGGGGAAGTGGGAGCAAGGGGGGGGGGGGAGGGTTAGTGTAAGAAAGGGGGTGGACTGGAGGTGGAAGGGTGAGAGGTAGGTAGGTGGAGAGGTAGTGGAATAAAGGGGAGATGGAGATGGAAGAGAGGGAGGTAGGTGGAGAGGTAGTGGAATAAAAGGAGGGGGGAGGGGTAGTGTAAGAGGGGGGAGGGTGAGAGGGAGGGAGGTGGAAGGGAAGGTGGAATAGAGTTGTAGGTGGAGGTACTTGTGGAAGGGTAGTGGAGGATAGGAAAGGGGAGGGCAGGGGGGGGGGGGCACTCACCCTTGACCCTGCACCACGAGGGGGGTTTCTGAGAGGGGTGTTGGAGGAGGTGGGGGGAGGGGAAGAAAGGTGATGGGGTATACAGGTGAGAGAGCATATTAACCCCTTCTGTACCGGCAACGTCTTTCTAATTTTATTCTGGCTACTACTAATCGATTATTTTCAGTTTAGGAAGGATTTCTAGCAATTTAAAGGCTTCGGACTATCTCAATCAACCATTTTAACGACCACAGATAATAATAATAATAATAATAATAATAATAATAATATTTATTCAGTCAGCAATTTACAGAGTTGGTACCACATAGTTTGTTACAAATATGACATGTACCAGCCTTGCATAATTCCAACTAAGGGTAGCCCAATAAGGTCGTTAGGCGTATTTCCATTGGGGTCCTTTCTAAGCTGCATACAATCATCTAAATATAGCTAGAAGGAAATTCAGAAGACGTCGCCGTTACAGAAGGGGTTAAGGTAAGTAATAATTTAAAGTACTTCTGTACCGGCGACGTTTTATATATTTTATTCTAGCTACCGGTACCGGTATAGTTAGACGAATGTGTGCAGTTTAAGGGGACCGACCTGCTCATTTGTTCTTTCTAGGTAATAGCCATTCGACCCCATTCAGCCTACTGTTTTAAGACGTTTATCCTCATCCAGGTGTCGATTTGAGCCTGGCGAGCGATAGTGGGCCAGCATTTTGGATTATGTTTTAGAGAGCTGACTTAATTTGTAATTTTTTCGGTAGAAAAAATTCTCCGGCGAAGCCGGATTTCTCCACACAATGATGGCTCGCTATCGCTCGCCAGGAAAAAAATCGATACCTGACTAGGGAAAAACGTCTTAAAACAGTAGGCTGAATGGGGCCGAATGGATAAAACCTGCCAGAAAAAAAAGCAGGTCGGTCCCCTTAAGAAGGATCTGTGGTAGTAAAAAGGGTTAGGTGAGATAGTTCGAAGCCTGTTGATTGATAGCGGCCCTTTTTTAAACTGAATAAAATCGTCTAATACTAGCCAGAATAAAAGTTAAAAGGACGGCCCTGGTACTGAAAGGGATACAAATGCCACCCAATAACTTCTGCATGGGAGTCAGAAATAAACCTACGTGTCGTTTCTATTGATTTTCTTCAATGAGCCATTCAACGAGCCTTCTTCAGATTTGTACTCACTCTTAGACTTAGGGTTCACCTTTGTTCGTCTACTCTCCTTATACACTCTTATACACTCTTATACACTCTTATACACTCTTAGACTTAGGGTTCACCTTTGTTCGTCTACTCTCCTTATACACTCTTCGGCCATCGATTCACTCTCCTATTGTCTTGTATCACACACGCTCAATACAAGTACTGTTCGTCATTATTCCTCCTCAGTCAAGGGGCTCCAGTCCTCACGCTATTCTGGACTTGCAGTGTGCTGGCTTAATAATCCAGAAGGGTTGATAGCCTCTGAAGTCCTGTTTTAACTAACTTATCCTCAAGCACACATTTACTCTACCTCCTCTTCATGTGTTATATATGTTATTCTGGTGACATTGTTTGTTACCACTCATGCGGACTCATGGCTCTTATGGGGAGGTTTTTAGTTTGTTCCCTAGACCTCCATCAACCTTAAAATTACACCCCCTCGAGTCCCTTTCAAGATAAATTTGTACATTTTTCGGTAGAAAAATGTCCCGCCCAAAGGCCGGTTCCTCTTAAATTACAGGCTCGCTATCGCTCGCCAGGATAAAATCGACACCTGAATTGCACGAAAGGTCTTAATATGGGGTGCAAGTTCTTAAAATCGCTAAACTAATGGGGCAAACGTTTTATAATATCAAAAGCAATGGGGCTAAACATGAGGGAGAAAGGGGTCAAGAAAAAAATCCCTCAAGTGGAGACCTCCCCTTAACCCGTTCAGTACCGGTGACGTCCTTTTTATTATATTCTGGTAACTATTAGACGGTTTTATTCAACTTAGGAAGGATGTCTACCCGTTAAAAGATTACAAACTATCTTGGGGCACTGTTATTTGGTGCTCATCGTCCTTACCTTACCTTTTGATGTGTTCGCCGCTCTTCTAGCGGCACCAAGGAGCGCGACGCCCCTCGTTATGGGTGGTGATTTGGTGCAGTAGACTGTTTGAAGCGACAGCTCGCTCCTAGTCTTATTCAGTCACCTTGTGGCGCTATTCATTGGTCTCCATTCTTACCTACGTCTGTCCCAATGGTATATATAATTATTAGACTTGTCACACTGTTCCTAAGAAGGGACTGGGGTTCTCGAAGAGGGGCTCCAGTCATGAGAATTTACTTAACTTACTGTGTGCTGGCTTAATAATCCTGAAGGGGTGATAGCCTCTGAAATCCTATATTAACTAACTAAACTCAAAATTCAAAATAAAGCTATTAGATTAATCAATAACCCTGCAATCACACAGGACCTTCCTACATTATCCATACGAAGAAACGTTGCATCCCTTGCATTATTCTACAGATATTTTCACAGCAATTGTTCCGAGGAACTTGCTTCAATTGTGCCGCCTCTCCACATCTTTCCGCGTAGAACTAGGGCAGCTGAGAGCGCCCATGAATTTACACTTTCTCCTCCACAATGCAGAACTTCTGCTTATCAGAATTCATTTATCCCCAGAGCTACTACTCTTTGGAATTCACTTCCCTCGAATTGCTTTCCACAAACTTACAATCTGCAAATGTTTAAATCC